>OU342740.1:278010385-278456958 GCA_910589775.1 Avena eriantha | reverse complement strand
CCTCGAACAGGGCAGCGCCAATGTCTAGGAACTCTCGCGTCCATGCTTCGGTGCGGACTACCTTACCTCAGTGGGGTAGGCTGGGAGCACGCCGTCTGCGGCAAAGACGCTCCATCCTACGCACCGTCGAAGGCCGTACCATGGCGGCGACCAAGCGTCTATACTCAGCATGCTGGATTGTTCGACAACCGGAGCCGGCGGCGGGCATCAGCTCAGCCCCGGAATTCAGGTTCGAGTTCACACGGACCTATGATCCCGAGAAGGAGATGTCGAATTTCAGTTTCGAAGAAATCGTTGTGGCGGCGCGGATGGTCCAACTGAACCGGGACTGGAGCACGCAAATCGCTCGTGCATGAACGATGCAGATTTCTTGTAGTTTGGCGGGAAGGCAATAGATCAGTTTGGGTTAAATGATCAAAAAACTTATGTCCTCTCAAGGCAATTGGCCAGCCAACTTTTCTGGTGGAGATCTGTAGTTTCTTTAGTGTAGAATAGTTAAGTTCGGACTGAAGAATGGCTTTTGTAGATGAAATGCTGACGAATTGTTCTATAAACTAGTAGGAAGTTTAGCCCACTTTTGTGTAGGTATAAGACCCTTTTGTATGGAAGTACTACTATTGTAAGCAAATACTATCAAGTACCTATTTCCTTCAATTACTAGTCGTGGTTCAATCCAGTTAACTGGCATCTTTTTATCCCAGGCTATAGATTGTGCGTCTGCTTTCTGTGCTGTAAACCATTTTTTCCTTTGTCTTGTGTTGCCTGCAAAATGGTCCTGCAATTCAACGACAAATGTACCTACCTTGTACTTGAAGAGGAGATGGACTATATTTTCCTGGCATCCACAGAATTGACATTGCTCATTGCCAGACCACCCTCTTTTTATGAGGTTGTCCTTGGTTATTCACAGAAATTATACAGCACGGTGTTCAACTACATCGTCTCAAAATATTACACACACACACTACATCAAATTCATTACTCACACATAATACATCAATTCAAACTATTACACACACATACTACTTCAAACTATTACACACACGTACTACATCGATTCAAACTATTACACATTTTTAGTCGATGCTAACTTCCTGCTACGCTCTCCATACTACAAATTCATTGGCCACACATACCACGGCAATTCACTAGAGCTCTGTCTTCACTCGAGGGAAATCAGAACCACCAGCTCGTCCAAGCCCGGTCCCCCCACCAAAATTGTGTGCCCCGTCGCGAAACGGTGGCGGTCCTGTGCCATCGATCCTTCCAGGCCAACACTGCAGGCGACGAGGGCGCTTTCTGGCAGCCTCTTTGGGGCCCTAAATGTCATGTACCGAGTCCAGAACCTCCTCCAGGTGGATGATGACCGGGTGCTTCCAGCAAAGCTGTCGCCCTGCCTGCTTGGAATCTGCACCTCGTACATCTTAGGAACGGCGTTAGGATCTTTCAGCCACGCCTTTACCTCGATGACCCATCTGTCGCTCGGTGGCACGATTTCCACCAGCTCGCCGCCAAGGCTACTGACGACCTGCTTAAGGGCCTCCGGCTCCCAAGCATCCAATGGGAGGTCGTCAAAGCCGAGTTTGGAGAAGAAACGAAGCTGCCCCAAATGATCGTCCCACCCACACGCGTGATGCCAACGCATGAAGCTCATTTTATCCCCACAACACTCGAAAGAACGGGAAGAACGCAGAACGCGCTCGGTGTCTGAGTTGTGCTCGAACCGGACGAAAAAATCGAATGGAGGCGCGCATAACTCAATGTTGACCTCATTTTGTCTGATCCCAAAACGAGACCTGAAAGCCGACAGCAACTCTGTCGGCGACACGGCGGGACGGACGCCGAACACGGTGGCCATGAGAGCGCGGTCGTCGAACTGTTGTGCCAGGGCTACCATGCCTGGGGTGCGCGGCAACACGCAACTTCCCAAGGCCGGTCGCCGACCTGGATCGCCCGACGGGATGCGCTCCGCCGTGCGAGAAGGACTAGCCAGAGGCGAGATATTAGTCCGGGGACGCAAAGCTCCGATACGGCGGACGATGCAACGGCAATGGCTATGAGCTTTGATTAGAGGCGTGGGAGGTTGACCGGACATGGCGGGGACGCAAATTAGAGCAAGTGCGAGCTCCGATCTGAGACGAGCAGCCGGAGCTGAGCAAATGTTATGGGGAGGGGAGTAGGGGAGAAGACCAGAGCAGAGCAAAGAAATAGATCTGGTCCACTCAGGGATCTAGTCCACGCAGGGGTAAGCTAGTCCATGACCGCAAAAGATAACGGGGAATACTGACATGGCGGGCCAAGAAGAGTTGATCTAACGACGGTATTTGAGTTCAACCGTTTTTCGTCTGGTTCAAACGACCGTTTGGTCGTTAGATTTGTATTCACCCCCATTTGGCCCTTCTAGACAATTGGCGAATCTACTATGGCCCCTCCGCGCGATTGATGGCAACTCGGGTACCGCGGTGCGCTCACCCACCAAGTTTGGTACCGCAAACGAACATTTCCCAAGTATAGGGGGTGTATCATAGTATTTTCAAGGGAAGTGAAATCCAATTTATTGATTCGACAGAAGGGGAGCCAAAGAATATTTATAAGCCTTAACAACTGAATTGTCAATTCAGCTGCACCTGGAAACAATCTTGCTCACAGCAGTTTAACAGTAGCAACAGTTTTGTAGTAGCAATAGCAAAGTAATAGCAGTAGTAAAAGTAAAGACAGTGGTAACAATTGCAATAAACAGTAGGATTAAAGCGCGGTAGGCATAGGGATGGATGGATGGGCGTTGCATGGACAAGACAATTCATATAGCAATCAAAACATAGGGCATTTGCATATAAATAAGATAAAGCATCCAAGTACTAAATAATCATAGGCATGTGTTCCATATATAGTCATATGTGCTTGCAATGAGAACTTGCACAACATCTTTTGTCCTACCAGCCCATTTGCAGCGGGACCTCAAGGGAACTACTGGCAATTAAGGTGCTCCTTTTAATAGAGCACCGGAGCAAAGCATTAACACTCCGCGAGCACATGTAATCCTCACATCAAAGCCACCCCCTCCGGTTATCCTGATTATTATCACTTCGGGGCCTTTGGTTTCGGACAACAATATGTGTATACAACTTGCAGGTAAGACCATAAATGATACTATCATAATGAATCAATAACATGTTCAGATCTTAAATCATGGCACTCGGGCCCTAGTGACAAGCATTAAGCATAACAAGTTGCAATAAAGTCAAAAAGCACTAATAATAGATACTAGGCACCATACTCTAACAATCTGATGCCATTACATGAACGATCTCATCCAATCCCTACCATCCCCATAGCCTACAGCAGGGGATTACTCACTCATGGATGGGGGAATCATGGATGGTTTATGGAGAAGCGATGGTGACGATGACGGCGATGATCTCCTCCAATTCCCCGTCCCGGCAGGGTGCCAGAACGGACTTTTTGGTTCTGATTAACGGAATCTGGTGGTGGCGGCATATCGGAACTCTTTCTGGAAAAACGTCGACCCCCCTTGGTTTTTAGGTCAAGAGGCAGCTTATAGGCGAAGTGGGAGGCCGAGGGGGTAACCGAGGCGGCGACACCACCCCTAGGCGCGGCTTGGCCTGGCCCGCGTGGCCTGGTGGTGTGGGCCCCTCGTGCCCATCCTCCGTCTCGTATTCTGGCTCCATGAGTCTTCTGGTGAAATAGGATTTTCGGCATATTTTCGGGATTTTTCCTGATAGTTGATTTTCTGCACAAAAACTAGACACCAAGGTAATTCTGCTGAAAACAGTGTCAGTTTGTGTTAGTTGTATTAAAATCACACAAGTTTAGAGGAAAAACAATAGCAAAAGTGTTCGGGAAAGTAGATATGTTTTGGACGTATCAAGGTACTGAGTGGTGGAGGGCGGAGAATTCATCGCCAGATTGACTTGGCGAGTGATCGATTTCTGCACTCGATTTGAGGTGCGACCCTTCTAGATCATTCCCATATTCCCTAGTGGTCAGGGGTATGGTTTGCCTCCATAATTCTAGACTGGTGCATCCATAGGAGGTATCGGGTCTGGCGGTGGTGGAGGAGCTCCATGCGCCACAGCGCATGGGGTAACTCTTTAGCCTTGGTTAATCGCGTCACGATTCATCTGGGCCAGGCCCTCATGGAGCTTGAGGAATTTGTGGTAGTCCTTTAGGAGGTGGCTGGACTTTTTCTTGCTGTCGTGTTTGTTGATGTAGAAGTGCACGTTGCATGGTCCGGACAATTTGTCCTGGATGGATGTTGCGGGTGCCTCATCGCGAGGGCGGTGGTGCCACACTTGCGTGGTTTTCCCGCTGTCGTGGTATCCACCGTTGCGGTATCCATTATTGCGGTTGTCGTCACATTTGTCGGTGTAGCCGGCTGCGACCATGTGGACCTCTTCACGGTCCTCATAACCGCGCATACGACGTTTCCCTCGGCGGTCGCGTCTATGCCCGAGGTTGTCGTCATCGTCGGAGTAGGCATGGTTTTTCACCGAGTCCTCTCGATTGGCCCACCTATTCGTGATCTCCATCAGGTGGTCGATCGTCTTGGGCTTCGAGCGCCCCAGCTCCTCCCTGAGCTCTTTGCGGTGCACGCCACCGTTGAACGCGTCGATTGCGTGATCCTCGGAGATGTCTTCTGCGGAATTCTTGATTATAGACCATCTCTGGATGTATGAGCGCAGCGACTCGCTGGACCTTTGGTGGAAGCTTCTTAACTCTTCGATTGATGCGGGCCTTTTGTAAGTGCCCATGAAGTTTCGCATGAAGCTGTAAACCAGCTCTTCCTAGCTACGAATGGATCCGTGCGGGAGGTTGTTAAGCCACGCTCGAGTGGCGCCTTGTAGCTGTAGCTGGAGACATTGCATTGCCGTACTCGAGCTTCCGCCATGTAGCCTGACGGAAGAGATGTGATATTCTAGCCAGATTTTTAGGTCCTGTAGGCTGTCAAATTTCTAGTTCTCTGATGGGAGTTTGAACCCTTTGGGCATTCGCTTCTGCCCGATGGCTTTGCTGAAGTATCTAGCGCCGCAGAGCTCTATTTCATCGTCCTCTGAATCAGTCGAACAAGCGCGCCTTGCGTGCATCTTGTCGACCTTGCGTTGCGTGATATCATCACGTGCGTCATAGTCGTGATCGTGTCGTCGTGAGCGGCGACGTCGAGACAAGTCGTGGTTATCATCGTTGGACGAGGGCGAGGAGTCGCGTTTGGCTAGAGCTTTGCTCTTTCTCGGCTCTGGTGTTGGATCCTTGATGAGGGCAGCTTCGATTAGCCCCAAGCCTACGATCGTAGATCGATGCATGATGGCTCGTGGATCCCCAGCCAGAGGCTGGTTGTTGAGGAGGTACATGGTGGCTGTAGTCACCACTGCCTGTGGCATCTTCAGGAGCATGCTGCCCCATGTATCCACTGGCATGGACGAGAAGTCGAGGACTCGTGCGGCCTCTTCTCGCTCCTTGTCGGTGAGGTCAGCCAATCGAGAGCGCCTTTTAGCGGCCACGTTGTCATTACCCTTGGAGGAGGATCCTCCCATGGAAGAGAGTTGAGCCCGTCGAAGACTTGACTCGTCTGCCGCCCTTCTGCGCACGTCGAGTTGCGCGATTACTTGCTATTGGCGCTTGTATTCTTCTTTGAGAAGCCAATGGTAACCCATCATCATGTCTTGTGATCAGTTTGGGGGCAGAGGGTTACCCCGCAGAGCTTCTCGACAGCGAGCCCACTTGTTGTCATTGAGGTGGATCTGCACGCGCTCTCTGATATTCTCATTCGCTGTGAGGTGCAGTTCTCCTCCCGTCCCGTTGTTGGTGGGTGCGCCGTTGGTGGGACCACCGTTTGCGACTGGGATGCCGCCGTTGGTCGGACCAGTGCCGGCGTTTTTGCGACTAACGCCAGTGTCGCCTGCGTTGATGACGGCGCACAGGTAGTGATTAGGGAAGCTGTTGCTTCTGCACCTTTCAGATCAAGAGCCGTAGGCTCCGTCTTCAGTGGCTAGATCTCCCAGATCAGATCCGCAACTGTTGTCGCTGATCGCGTTCCCGACTATTGTCGGGGCGTCGAGTTCGCTCAAGGTGTCGATCGGCGGTGGAAACCACGATGCTGGAGCAATCGCGGGAACTGCTGGCTGGTCAGGGAGATGGAGCATGCCCAGTTGACCAACTTGGAAGCGTAGGCTCCCGATCGCCAGGCCGATCCCCTCACCCATAGACTCAAAAGCCGGGCGAGTGGTCGGCGTATGGACGGTGAACTCGAAGGCACCAAAGAGGAGGCGAGTCTCTGGTGTTGCAGAGTTGTAGATCGCGGTTGACGGGACCAAAGAAGCCACGACATCAGCACTCCCAATTCCCACGGACAGTGCCAATTGACGAGGGTTAAACTCATCAATGCCCATTGTTATGGACTTGGGTTTTAGAGAAGGAGGGAGCGCTGGAGTCATCAATCGGCTAGCAAACAAGCACACAGGGATGCAAGTTTTACCCAGGTTCAGGCCTCGTAGAGGTCCCTACTCCTGCTTGTCTACTCTTGGAATTATCGAGGGAGTCGAAAGTTACAGGGGTGCGTAGATGCAATCTGGCGAGGTTGTGGAAACTAGGGTTGTGATCGTCCTCCTCGCCGCCCCTCCTAGCCTTTATATAGATAGGCTAGGTCTCAGGTAGCAAGTCGAGTCGGTTACAAGTTAGGGTTTGCCCGTTTAAACTTTCTATCTTTAGTCTTTGCCTTGTACCGCAAGTAGTCGGAGTCTCCGTAGGCTACCCAAATCCTGGATTGGGCCCTGATAACGCCATGGGCTTCTGCCAGATCAGGCCGTGTATATCAAACGCGAGTACCTGTAAGGTATGTCCATGTCACACACCAAATGGTGCAACAAATTGGGAGGCAAAAGGTACTATCGATCTCACCAGAATGTTTCTAAGGAGGATTCTTAATTTATCCAAACCTTGCACAACCAGAACATTACAACAACTCAGATGAAGGGATGCCTCGGTAGTGTGCATGGTGGGCGGTTATATCAAGCGCGATGTGTCAAACATCAGAACTATGTTGCGGAAGGAAGTGTTGCTGACGTGGCACACAAAGGACAGTTCGATCGCAAGGGATCCGATGGCCCGCGACTAGGATGATGGAATCGGGGATCTGATCCCCTAGGGAAAATGATTCTCTTAAGCTGGAGAATGGGTTTCTCAGTCACATATATTTTTATTAATCTTTGGCATGGTGAGCACAACACGAACTATTATATTGCATGTTTATTTTGGTTTATTTTGGGTTTCTGATCCACAACACTTCACACCCTAAAAAATCACAGAAACACAATTGCGTACTTGGAATCTGTTGTTGAAGCACAACCTTCCAATGCAGTCGGCCCTGTTGCCGCCGGGGACATGACTACTTGGAGCAGTAGGGTCGTGGATTGCCATGCGCGGGCTTGAGAAGATCATCCGGAGGAGGAAGAAAAGGCTCGAGTCTCCTTTATCGAGCTCGGTAAGTCCACTCACATGGCCGCAAATAGCCGCGGGTCGTTGACGCTGCATCATGGGAATCGCCGACGCATTTGTAGAAGCCACACAGGTTGGAACTCCCCACCACGCCCCAACGTCTATGTCCTCGTCCTTGACAATGCCCTCTCACTCGCCGCCACGGCCAGCCGACAGAGGAATCAGCGAATAGAGGATATAGACCTGTAAGTAGCTACGCTTATTGACCGAGCTCGGGCTGAGCCTCGCACATGTCTTTATCCTTGGAAGCCTACCAAAGAAGGCTAGCACTCACCTCCCAGCACCGCACTAGACTGCTGGGACAGGAAAGCTCCACGAGACCTTATTGTCGGAAATGCAGGGGTCCAGTTCCTCAGCATTCCACCGCTCACGCCACCGGAGCAGAGCAGCGAGGGCCAAGACGAGCTGGATCTGGCCTCCAAGATCCAACCTCCTACTCCCAGACGCCACTACGAGACCATATCTATCACACCTATCTACAGGAGGAGCCCGGCCTCCCCAACCCATCCCCTCTGATCGGCGGAGCCGACGGAGAAGAAGGGAAGAGGAGCTAGTGAAACACTAGAGACGCTCAACGACGGGAAGGAGAGACAAATGCGAGGGAGGAGACGTGTAATCCGTTACATAGCGTGTGTGTGGTGTTGTTAAGAATATAATATGTTGCATAGCGCTTTTTCATCGGTTCGAACTTTTGATTTAGTTGGCTGGTACATAAATTTAATATGATACCAGAGTCAAGAGATTTCAAGATCAGGACCCTACTAGTATTAAAACAAGATTACGCAGACTACGTAGAACTCACACCCAGTGGCTTAAACGTGTGGAAACTGTCTAGAATAAGTAAATTATGCAGCCTACACAGACCTCACACATATATAAAATAAAAAAGACAAACTGCACGTACGCATGGACGTACTTACGCCGGCCTGTGCCAAAAGGGGATAGGGTCGCAAGTGTGCAGGTCATGATGCACCGTATGATCCGCTTGGTTTGCCCTGCTCCTGCACGCCATGATGTTGTGCTGCGCTACTGCTGGCTCTCTATCCCTGTCAGGAACCGGGGGCTTCAAGGATAAACAAGCATGCGGAAATTTGGGGTAGATGGACCTATACTGACCAGTGCTAGCTGCTCCCTGTTAACACCCAAATCAGAGCTTGTCTGGAATGTAGAGGTCTCAAAAAACACAAAATTAAGCGGCAACACATACTCCCTCGGCCTCTGTACAGATTTATCTAGATACACGTTTGAATGTATAGATACATGTGAATTTACCTATGTGGTTAGAGACGAGCGATTATGAAGATAGAGATCATTCATTGTGGAGTAAGGAGGTGAGAGCGAGGCACTATGTATGTGAGATTAGTGATTAGAGTGGATTACAGATGCGCCACCCCATCTACTAATCTACTCCCTTGCACATTAGCAAGCTTCTAGGTAGAAATGGTCGATTTGAGAGTTTCCCTAGGGCTTCGCCCAGGGATAAATTGATCAACGTGCAGCCTCAGAGCATCTCCACTCGGGTCCTCAAAGCCCCTAAAGGCCTATGAGAGTCGCCGGCGTTAAAAAACACGCCCAGCCGTGGTCCTCATTTTAGAATTTCTGCCGGCGCGGCCCAATTATTAACCCGGCGGCCCCAGGCGAAACCCTATCTACAGGGAGGCAAGCGGGGGCGCCGGAGGGGAATAAAATATTGCCCTGTCAAGCCACGCGCCCTTCGGCGGCCACGCGGCGGCCGGAAGTGGCCGCCACCGCGTTCCCGCCAGTTCCTTCGCTTCCCGCCAGTTCCACCGCTTTCCGCCTCAACTTCCCGCCATTTCCAGCTACATAGGCCATGACCGCAATTGCCATAGCTCAGATCTACACGCAATGGCATCCTCCAATCTCCCCACACTAACATACGCCGAGGCGGAGGCGCTGTGCGCCTCCCACTACCCCTGCCCGCCGGGGTATGGGTGCCCTCCAGGCTGGAGGTTAAGCGCCGGTGGCGTGCCGGTCCCGCCCGTCCCTCAAGGTGCTGCCCGCCGGTTGGCCATCACCAACCACTACTACGGCAAGCTCACGCCGGAGCAGCGGATGGACACCAACTGGGACCCCGACAACGCCACCACCTGGAACGCCTTCTTCGCGAACCGTCGCGAGCGGCAGCTCGCCATGTACGAGGGGGACGGTCCGCCGCCCATCAACAACAACGAGGAGGGCCGCGGGCTGTGGTGGGGCGCCCGGACTCTTGCCGGCGTGAAGGACCACATAATGGCGGGCGACTATTCCCGCCTCCGGTACCCGCACTTCCAGCGAAAAAAGGGCGGAGGTCGCGTGGTGTTCTAGGATCCTCTTGCCCCGCGCGCGATGCTACGCCTCGACCGGCTGCTGGAGGCTCAGCCGGAGCCTCGACCGGAGTGGGTGGTCCCTCCGGAATACGCCATGGCGGCGTGCCAGCAGAGGCGTCCCGGCGACCCGGAAGAATTTCCGGGCCAGCGTGCGGCCATTCGCGCGTCGCTTGAACCAACGCCGCCGAGGGACACCTGGTGGCGGAAGGATGAGGAGGCCTATCGTGCGCGCGACGGAGGCGACATCGAAGGCTGCAGCTATTGCGGGCACCGGTCCCCAAAGCGGGGATCGCTCTTCGGTGATCGTTCGATGTGGCGCGTCGTGACCGACCAACGCCGCTGAGGCCGGAGCGCGCGCCGACTGACGACGAAGACGATGGCTCCTACGACGACCACGAGGACGAGTACTACAAGGCTAGGCACGATTATGACTAATTTTCTATTTTTATTATGTAATAAAATTAGGTTTTCCCTATTTAAATATTATTTTATTAAAATATGTGTTTACTTTGGAGGGCATGGCTAGGAAGGCGGCGCCTCCATTCCGATTTCGCGTCGGCAGCCCCCCATACAGCCAAAAACGGACCGCGCCGGAACCCGTATGGGGGCTAGGAGTGGAGATGCTCTTAGGGAGGGGTGGTGTTGACAACCAGAAAAGTGACGTTTTTACAACTGGTGGGCTTGGTCAAGGCTCGTGCAGGCAAGAGCCTTATTTATCTTCTTGGAAATTGAAATATAAAAACATTTATTTTACAAACAAGGAATGTATATAATTCGTTCATTTTATTCATAGGGACCTTGGAAACAATTCCTATATGTATACACCCTAAAATATTCTTTAAAAGTTCTATAAACACATCCTTCATCTCAATTAGGTCTTTAATTTGCAGGCAAATGAATCATCATTTTTTTATCAAAGTCTAAGTTTATTTGTCTATTTATAACACACGTTATTGGTCATTGGAGTGGAATAACCATATCAATTTGTTTACTTCAATATTTAGGTAAATCAAGAACACTAAAAAATAAGACTAGCAAACCAAATTTTTTTTGGAAAAATGACCAATGAAATTCAAGAAAACATAGTGATAAATCTAGGAATTTGGAAATACATGTCCTTCAAAATATAGAAACCCTGGATTTTGATCGAAATCCCATAATTTGATTTTCTATTTCTTTTGAAAAAAGTAAGCATTTTCATTATTTCGAGAATGCGTAATAAGTTTCTTTCCGAAATAACCTTATTTACTTTTATAAAAAAATTATAAATCTTTATTTTATTTTTTAATAAATATCTGAATCACCTTTCCCTGTCTTTTTATTAATAGGTTTAAGAACACTTTCCAAATATTTTGTTTTCCTTATCTTTTTTTATTTGCACCATTTCCTCTATTCTATCGTTTTTCCTATTACTGAGCTGCCACATGTGCAAAACCCCACCAAAACACCGTCAAAACATCTTTCTGTGGGCCAAGCGACTAAATCTAGACAACGCTGAATCTTGTGAAACTGAATATATTGAGTTTAAAGTCACACTACAGGAACTCGCTAGGCCGCCGACCGAAAGCCGTCGGCAGAGGCTAAATTGCCACCAGCATAGGTCTATGCCGACGACAGCAGTCGGCGAGGCCCCATGGCGTAGTACAACGTCGGCCTAAACTCCACTGTCGTCGGTGTAGTAAAGCCCTCGGCGTAGACGACTAAGCCGTCGACATAATTCAGATGGGTCCTACCTAAACAGCTAAGGACAGTTTGGCTACGCCCATGGCTTAGTCGTCGGCCTAGGTTTTTCAGATTTTTTACCAATTTTTTTAATTTTTTTTTCAATTTTTTTAAACTGTTCGACTCGTTAATCTCACAAGTTTTTTAAGCTCTAAGTACGCTTAATCTTCGGTTAAATTGTACTTAGGTTCAAACTTTCCGATCGGTCACCCATCCTAACACTACTCTAGCCCCAGCATGCTTAATTTCTCTGTTCCTTCCGGACGAGCTCCCCATAAAAAAATTACACCTTATTGATAATACTACCATATTAATCATATTAACCTTTGGACCACGGTGTCACAGGCCATTATTTTTTAAATTTCAAACAATTATTTAAGTAAACAAAAATAAATAGGTAATAATAATCTTGATTTCAAATAAAAATGATTTGTTTTGCCTTTTTCTATTTATTATGGAAAATTTCATATATTTAAATTCGTAAATTGGAATTCAACAAATAATATATCTAAATCGATCATAAAAATGAGAAGAATCTAAACATGACATCACTATCATCTTTTTAATCATGCATCATGTATTTTAAATAGTGTATTGCAAGATTTTCCAAATAAAATTTATTTAATAGTGTTCAAATCTTAAAAAAAACATAAAAATCCCTTTTGAATTTGAGGATTCTAAAAAATCCTTAGCTCGGGGTTAAGACTGGCTAAAGTTGCATTGGATATCTGATAAAATAGCATATTGTGAGTCTAAAAATGATGTTTGCACAAAATCATGAGCATCCGTTAATGTACCTGTAGTTCAAAACTGACCCACTTCTTACCGATTCGACAGAAATTTGTCTTTTTCACCAGGGTAGATGAAAAGGTTTGAGATCCCCAGTTGGGATATTTTTCAGGTAAGGTGGTATAGTATTTTTTTTTAAATGGGGTGGTACTATTTTGAATTAGCCCTTTCGTAGTTGCTTCACAAAACACCCTGTTTTTAGCACTTGGAAAATGGGAAATAGCTTTTTTGTGCAACGAGAAAAAAACTTCTTCCTGCAACATTGTTCATCATCCGAACATGAACATGAGTGCATAATGGGCACATTATCACAAACTATGTCACAATTCTAGCCGTAACATTGGCCGTTTAGCCCGAAAGCCATGAAACCTCGAATATGATAGGTCATTTCTGAGAAGATTTTTTATATGCAATAAATATACCAAGTTTGATATTTTTCCTTGCAACTATGCCAGATAATAGGACACCACACGAAGATTTTACATTGTTCGGAATGTTTTGAATTTCTTATGCATGTTTCAAATTATGGTCAAAACGACATACACGAAGGCTCTTAGCTCGGGGCTGAGCCTCGCTAAACTTGCATTGGATCTCTGATAAAATAGCGTATTGTGAGTCTAAAAATGATTTTTTTCAAAAAATCATGAGCATCAGATAATGTACCTGTAGTTCAAATCTGACCCACTTCCTAGCGATTTGGCAGGAATTTGTCTTTTTCACCAGGGATGGACGAAAAGGTTTGAGATCCCCGGTTGGGACATTATTCATGTAATGTGGTCTAGTATTTTTGAAAAATGGGATGGTACATTTTAAAAGTTTCATTTGGTGGTTGCTTCACAAAGCACTCCGTTTTTAGCACTCCGTTTTAAAAGTATATTTAATTTTTTTATATTTTATTCAACAAAAATATGTAAGATTTGAGTTTAGATAGATAGATCTTATTTTTATACAAATTATGATATATTATATATTTTTCTGAATTAGAATAATTTAGCTATGATTTTTCTTGGATTAATGTGGCAAAAAAGGAAAATAGCTATGCCTACGGCAAAGCCGTTGGCGTAGCTGTGAACCTACACCGATGTGACCAATCGACTACGCCAACGGCCCGGTCTACGCCGACGGCTGCCGTCGGCCTATCCTATCCTACAACGATGGCCAACCTAGGCCGACGGCCGGTTTGCTCGGCTGCCCGCCTCGGGGGCTATGTCGACGGCCGTCTGCGCCTTGACTTGTTCCTATAGTGTCAAGGCACAAAACTTGGACCTTGGCAATAATAATTGGAAGACCAAAACTAGACTTTGGGCTAATTTTTATGCTCTATTTGGAACTCCTTAGTTTTACAGGATAATTAAGGCATTGATTTTGTTTCACAATGCATACAAGGTCCTAGGAAAGCCAAGGGTGAACTGAAGCAAACATTACTTCCACTATCATCAGCAGGAGCTGGCACGACTGATTAGTTACCTCGACTCGAACGAGTTAACTCGATCTGTGCTCGGTGATATTTGCTGCACCAACAACTTTTCAGACTGGAAAACAATCGATATTGAATGCTATGAGCGTAACAGACTGCAATCAAACGCAGTGTTCGCCGGTGTGTGTGCAGTACTATGTTGTTGCTCGACCACAGCCACAGATCGCTATGTAAAAAAACCACAGTAACTTCTCTGATAACCTAAGTTGCAAACGACCAATGGTTTCAAGATCTGCAGAGGCGCGCACTGTAGAATTCTGCAGGGAGTCAGGCATGCAAAAGGAATTTTCGCAAGCATCCAACAAACCCCCACTGTTTGCCATCCATGAGACCTACATTTTCCTGCCCGCATAGGATGGGGTGACAAGATGAGCACCTCTTCAATTCTTGTTTTAGCAGGACGCTTTTTGTTCCTTTTTGACAGATGGATATGCATGCTCTCTTCGATGTTCACTCTTTTCACTAGTTATACGCTGGAGCATCAAGTTGTGAATCTCATTGCGCTGCAGTGGCAATTTTGCACCCAAAAACTGTTTTTTAATGATTATTCATTTGATGGCATGTTAATCCCTGGAGTAAGTAAGAACACATTCTGCAGTGAGTTGAGATCGACCAAAGGGAGCTAGCGAGGCAGGGGGCATGCAGGTGGGTGTCAGCAGGGAGGTACTTGGGCATGCAGCATGCTTCGCTTTCCTCGCGTCCTCTTCCTGCTTGGGGTCAACACCTCTGCCCCAATCTCATAATTATCCCCCCTCTGCGGCAAATGGCATGATCACATCTGCAGACGCCTGAGCTGCTGTTTTGTCTCCAACCTTTTGTCTCTTCCTGCTGCCTGACTACATCTCTCTCTCTCTCCCACACACACACACACATCTTTCTCTTTCATGCAAGGAACAAACTGCACAGGTTATTTATGGAGAACCTCCTTGCTTTGTCAAGTGTTTGAGTTCCTATCGTCATAGTCCTATATCTCCCAGGTGTGCAAGTGCAAGGGTCAGTGATGGTGTCCAGCTAGCTTAGCTCCGAAGACTTGCTTCGGCGATCTTGAGAGACGATGACAATGGCGGACGGGAGAGAGCATAGGGTTCAAGGGGTGAGGCAGTACAACAGGTCCAAGGTGCCTCGCCTGAGATGGACGCCTGATCTCCACCGCTGCTTCGTCCATGCCATACGCAATCTGGGAGGCCAACACAGTATGTGTCACCGTCTAAACTCTCTTCTTCTCTTTGCTTCATTTCTGTTATTTTCTCTCTCGTTTTTTTTGTTTCTTGAAGCTTGAAGGGTGTGGTTTTGAATAGGTTTGGACTTCCACACCACCTTACGAAATCTTACTGCAGTTTCTGCTGTGCTTAACTGCTGGTAGTTTGTTTTTGCAATGTGTGTGGATGATTCAGGAGCTACACCTAAGAGAGTTTTGCAGCTGATGGGAGTAGGGGGGCTCACCATATCCCATGTCAAGAGCCATCTGCAGGTTTTGATGTACATTTATTTGTTGATCTTTGTAAGATTTTCTCCTCTTCGGTTGTGTTAGCTAATATGTTGTGCGTGTGTGCATGTTCAAAACAGATGTACAGAAACATGAGGGGCAACGATTTTCACATGATGCAAGGTATGCTCTGGCGTAAATAAGAAAGTTAATCCTATTTTGAGTTATAGTCATTATGAATCTGTCTGTTCAATGACATTGTACTGCACAAGATAATATACACTAAGCTCTAGCTAATGATACCCAAACTAGCTAACCGATCCCAAAGAAAATCAAGATAATATACACTAAGCTCTTTGCCTTCTGCTGATGACGCAAATGATCAGGACCATGCACAGTAAATTGCTACATGGAAGTAGTGCATCATGCATTAGGCTCATTCTCATGTCATAGACACATGTGAAAGTCTGGCACACTAGTTCTAAACAGGCATCTGCATAGTCTTGTGTGCTAAAGATAAAGCTAGCAATTAAATGGTAAAAAATGCTACTACTAACTAAAGTGGTACTTCATTCTCCATGCATGCATGCATGCACCTATGAGCCAAAAGCTTAAGCAGTTCTTGCAATCTCTTGCGATGGCCAGGAATTCAGCAAATGGATCAGGAGCACACATTTGCAGGAGGCATGGAAGTTTGGACAGATATGCAGCAGCTTCACCGTGGTCATGAGTACTGTGATGGACCCTATTGCAGGTGCCACTCTCCAAAGCATACAGCAAAGGGGTCACTGCTCCACCACCCCCAACTGAAAAGGTCATTGCCTTTCCTCTCTCTCTCTCTCTCTCTTCTGATCCATGTTTTGCCAATATCCCTTGCTCATCAGTCACATCAGGAACCATTCCTTGATTCTTTCACCTCTCACATGAATGGATGGATGAATGCATGATGACAGAGAGAACAGCAACACCTGTGTTGACACTGCAGAAACTTGCCATTCGTTTTGCATGCTCCATGAGGGCTCCATCAGATATTCCTACCTAGGATTCCTAGAGATACATGCTAGTAGGTTGTATGTTTGGCTACATGGTGCTTTGCATGCCTACAAGTAGAAAGTGATGTAGCTTTCAGAGACTGTATACGGTACACTCTGGTATGAGAATCCACTGTGAAGAGTTATTGACCAGCGTACTATGGTCACCATCATGACAGAAAGTAGCACATTATAATTCATAGAGAATAATACATTGGTCCCTCTGCTATGAACCAAAAACAATTTCAGTACATCAACATGAATGTATCGGACAAGATAGCTAGCCTATGGTCTTTTTAAACCGAAAATTTTAGGCCTCTTACACTGCATAGTATCATGACCTAATATCACGGTGCATGATACTAATTTAGTTATAAAATTCACATTGATAGCATCATAGACCAGTATCAAAACTGTCACTTTATTCATTTGTAGTTTCAGTACAAAGATGTGGATACGATCTGTATTTTTTATTATTAGCCTTTCTTCTTTGATGCACTATGAATTATATCATAAAATGATACTACTAGAATTCTACTATATAGCATAAAAATATCAATCTGAAGAAGGAAGTACTTATGCCAATGCAGGCTACCTGAGATGTCTGAGACGGAGACCACACAACAGGCAGCCGCAAACCCCCAGAAAAGCTTGCTCAGGAGCCAAGGAATATGCGAGAGAGACGTGACCTCGGGCACGTACGGCCTCGACGCTCCAGGCCAAGCCGCGCTAGCCGGCTGCTACTACTACTACGACTACCAGTGCATGCAGTCGACGGAGGACACGGCGGGCGAGCAGGGCCACCACCTGCTGCCGCGCTCCCGGACATGGCATCGCACACCTGCAGCAGGCGGTGGTGGCGAACAAGCTGCTCGCCCCAGCTGCACGCTCGCGCCGCTGGGCCTCGTGGCGCCTAGGCGTGGCACTGGTGACCCCTGCGAGGTATAGCCGTGCATCGGCATGCATCTACCCCGTCTCGTCTCACTGACCCCCACATCCCGCTGCAAAAGCGTTTGGGACAAGCTAGCCGCATGCGCGCGCGGCGCGTGGATCTTTGTGGCCATCGACCGAGCTCGTCCCCATGCGTGCATACATACATGTCGTCCTTGTACCAGCTAGATCCATCTCTCTCTCTCGATAGGCGGCAGCATGCAAGCAAGCATCTGCATGCGTGCACTGACAACAAGTGCTGCGTTTTGCAGGAGCACAGCGGCGAGCTCGTCCACGGCCACGGTGTCTTGCCAGCGAGCTGCGGGAAGGCTAGGCCGGCGGCGGTGGAGCGCGGCGAGCTGTCTCTGTCGTTGACGCTCGACTCGGGGCGCCGGAGCAGCGTGGGGCAGTGCTGCACCGACGTCAGCGGGCAGGGCAGCTTCGTGTCGTCGTCGTCGACGACGACGAGCCGCAGCGGCTGCTGCTCGGGCCAGCGGCGCGCCGGAGTTAGCCTGGACCTGTCCCTTTCGTTGTACAATTAACTGACACCGGCCAGCGAGAGGGATCCATCGGACGATGATGGTTCAGAGGGATGGTGTATCTGTGTATCGATCCTGGTGTGGCGTATAATACGTGTGCGTTTGGAAGTTTTGGGGATTTCCTTCGATGCGAAAATTCTGTCACGAGCGCGCATCAACTCGGCGTCGCGGTCACCGCGCGCGTGCGCGCCGCGCACCGGCACGAGTGGCAACGCAGCGCGTGCTCTGCTCCCGTGGGCTCCATCACCGCGCGGTCGGCAGGCAATGCTGGCACGCACGAGGTGGAGCGCGAGTTCCACGAGTTTTTTTTCCTTTTCTTGTCTCGCGAGTTCCAGGACTGCTGAGGGCAAAGTTTCTCCTCTTATGTTTTCCGGTTTTCCTAATTCTCCCTTGAATGTGGATTAAGTTCAACTCAGAATTAAGTTACTACAGTACCTCCTACCCAAGTGTCGGGAGTTTGAGTTAATAGCATAAAACCACCACAATTAAAGCCAAATTTACTGATTGGTACCACTTTACGTTTTTGGTACCAAAATCTACCAGATTTTTCGTCGGTTGTCTCAAATAACACCAATTTGTCTCTAATTGTGAATTGACACACATTGTGACATGGGGTCCACCTGTATGGCTGACGTGGTAGAAGCCTGAGCAATTTTCTAATATAAATGGCGCTATTTGCTGACGTGGACCGGGTCCCACATGTCAAACCCATTAAAAATATATAAAATATCAGAAAAAATAAAAATAAAAACAAAACGTGCGGGAATGGGGTCCACCAACTGACCCGACTCCGTCACGCATGACAAAGGCTGACCTCGTCGGCGCCGGCCGCAGGGAGGGTGAGGGCACGGAGGACTCGCGGTGCTGGACCGTGTCACGGAGGGGCGGAACTGACGGCGGGAACACCTCCAGCGCGTCGCCCTCGAGTTCTAGGATCTCCGCCACGTCTCGCCTCTGAGCTCCACGGGTACAACCATGGCGGGACCTCGGGGGAAAGTCACCGAACGACGATGATAATGGGGGTGGGGAGGGGGGATAGGAAGCTAGGACATAGGGAGGAGGCGGGGACGGGGCAGGAGGCGGCCAGGCCCTGAGCCATGGCGTGGCGGCGGTGGTTGACTCCGACGCTATGGAGGTGGGGTGGAGCTTGGGGCGGCAGTGAGGTGGAGCATGGGGCGACAGATGTGGTCACCTCGTCGTCTTCGTTCCCCTAACCCACAGAATCGACCCAGGAGAGGCCCCGTCGATGGCATCATCACCATCCTCCCGACGTCCGGCGGCTGGGCGGAGCAGAGGCGTGCTGGCCGGGCGGAGCATGGGGCCCTGCCGATGGAGTGTTGATGGAGCATCCCACCACGTTGGGGAGGGGTGGCCGGCAGCGCGGGGAGGTCCGCTGGCGGCGCGACAGAGGGGCGGTCGGCGTCACGCTGGCGGTGGGGGTCTGGAGGTGGGAGACAAGCCTTTTCCCATTTTTTTAGATTTTTAGTTTTTTTAGTTTTTTCCCATCCCAACTCAATAAATTATACAATTTTTTGCCAATTCAGAGCTAACAAATGGGTCATACCTATCAGTTTCAGTGTCAATTCACCACGTCATCCTTACATGTGGGTCTCACCTATCAGTACTTCCATCAATTCGTGATCAATTCGAGTTTAGATGCGAATTGGTGTTTTTTGAGACAACCGACAAAATATCTGGTAGATTTTGGTACCAAAAACGTAAAGTGGTACCAAACACTAAATTTTGATGCTAAAGTGGTGATTTTATGCCATTAACTCTGGGAGTTTAGTTCAATTTAGTGTAGATTTGAACTAAACTCAAGACACTTATTATAGACCAGAGGGAGTACAAATGCTTGGCCAACTTGATCCGGGCTCCGAACCAACCTCAACCACTGCTTGGCCAACTTGATCCTGGCTCCGAACTAACCTCAACAACTGCTCGGCCAACTTGATCCGATACTCAAAAATCGAGGAAGAGATGGTGGCCTAGGAGTTGAGGGGTGCGTTTGGTAGCCTGCAGGAGGTCCGGGCAGGCCCACTGGCGACGAAAACATGCTGTTTGATTCCTTGCAGGCCATCTGTGTTGTGCCCAGCACGGTTCGTAAAGCAGCCTAGAAGTAGGTCCAGAGGGAACGACTGAATCAGCGGTCTCTGCCGAGCCAGCCCGGCTGTGCGCAAAATGGGATTCCACCTCCCAATCGTTGCACGCTTGGTGAAGCGTGGGAGACGCGTCAATAACTCTTATGTCATCGCCCTACACTATATCACCCTCTCTCTATCTACGTCATGGCCAGCCTCCCTGCCGGCAAGGTGCAACCCTGCATCTGATCTACCCCCCATAAACTGGATCCCCACACCGTTGGACGCTTAGTCGCCCGTGTTATCGCCGACTACGAGGCGGGGGGATGAGGAGTGTGGCCACGCAGGTCAACCCAGACTTCATTCCCTCACTCAGGTGGTCGTTGTTGATCTCCCATCTCCCGCGTGAGGTGCCGGCAAGGGTAGCAGGGAATGCTATGATGGCTTCAATGGGGATCGAATCGGGGTTTTTCCCCATGCAGATAGCATTTGTTGACGTGTCAAACATGGATGCAGTGCGAGCAGCGGTCATCAACGCGGGGGCGTCGGGGATGAGCCGAGAGATGGATCGACCGCCGGTGTTCAGGCCCGTGCCACGACCGGACATGCCTTACCTGTGGGGCTTCGACCCCGTCCCAGTAGGGTTTCCTCCTCCTTTCCTGGTCGGATTTGTGCCTCCTTGACCGAGCCCTTCTGTTCGGGACCGATCGCCACTGGCATGCCCGCTCCGACCCTCGATGCAACCACGGCCACTCCAGCCGCCGCCGCCATTGGCACAGATGGATCTTCTGCGTCTGCATCAATCGCTCGGGCGATGTAACTACCTCGGTGAATTACGCTCTTAGTTACATGCCTGGATGAGCGAAAGTGGTTAAAATAGTACGGTGGGGCCCGGGGCCACTCACGGTAGACCTTTCGGCCGTCCTAACCACTTTTCAGAGCATCGGGACAAAAACGAGCGGCGTAATCGGCAGGCGAAGGGATCAACTACATACACAAGTGAGTATGTATGCAAGCCACATTCAACCGTCCTCAGAGCCATTCCATCTAAACGAAAAAGAAAAT
Source organism: Avena eriantha (assembly GCA_910589775.1). Lineage (NCBI taxonomy): Eukaryota > Viridiplantae > Streptophyta > Magnoliopsida > Poales > Poaceae > Avena > Avena eriantha. Next base: position 278,436,059 of record OU342740.1, on the reverse strand, counting down.
ATTGCAACGCCATACGGAAAGATTCAAATATCCTAGATAGAGATAATATTTTAGGATAACTCCTCATACATCAAACATCAGAGTATCAGGCGGAAGCGGAAAACAAGATCCGAGTACGAATAAGAAGCAAATCGGCATAAGATGCCACATAAATAAACACATCTCGCCCATAGATCTCACGGATCCCCGTTCCCGGAATCTCTACACCGAATGATCGTTGCCAACATCATCCGTCTCCTCCACCCAGTATCCATCTTGCGAGTACACCTGTTCATCTGAATCAAACAATTTATCATGTGAGACTCTAGGGGTACTCAGCAAGTCTTTATGCCTCTAAAGGGGACACAACCTGGGGTGACGCAATTGCAGCAAAAGATAACAACTAACAAGTCTATAGATACTCGCTAACCATCCGCCTAACCAATGATAGACGGATGTCCGTGAATTAAGAACAACAGTTATAACAGTATAATTAACAGATCCATCCTCCTCCTCGCTTACCAACGAGGAAGCGGACGAACAACCCCCATCCGTTGGCAGTTTTATTAACCATTCCATGAGTATTGCACTATTTACTAGTCAGATACTTAGTCAATTTAAAAGCGGTACTTTAGTTAGACTTGTCTATGATCGAGAAACTGTGCTCCAAGTCGTCCATAACCGTGGACACGGCTTTCAGAAAGATTTACCCTGCAGGGGTGCACAAATAGCAACACACACTCGATCAACCTCGGAAAAACCAACTCAAAACCCAACGAGGTATTCACGACAAAGCAATCATAGGATTCAGAAATATTTCAGGGGGCCACCGCACTAAGCTACCCGCAACGAAGTTGGCCGGCTCCGGAACGGACCCAGGGTTTGCGACGACGGCTGTAAACGACTAGGAACCCGAAAATATGACTGGGCTTGTCGATACCGCGAAAACGTGGCGTGATCCAAAATAGTACAGGTGCTCCACGCACAATCTTAAATAAAACAGTAAGCATGGCATAATTACAGAATAGTAACAAAGCCCCAAACTACTTGTGGCCCCAAGAAATAGAAATGAATCAAGCTCTGGCTCAGGGGGGTCCATAAGGCCTCCCGGATGTGGATAGTGCGAATAGTCAAGGAACAGGAATCAAGTACTCGGGGTCCTACGGGACACAAGTGAGCAGGAAAAACCAAATAGCAGATATTGCCCACCGGTGCCTCTTTCATTAGTTATCCCATTACTACTCAGGTTAAGTTGTTTAGGTACCTTGTTATCCATCAGACACTCATATACCCTACACATGCTTTTATATGAATCGCATGGCTCATACAACTCCTGTAGTAATGGCTCATGGGATGGAGGAACAAGCTCTGCGGGGTTTAAAAGTAAAGGCTATGCAGTACTTGGGATTCAATTTAATGCAATCGCGACTCAATGATGCAAGAATAAGATAGAGGCAATAGGTACTATATGTATGCAAGCATGTGGTAGTGCTTGCCTGGAAGCTCAGTTGAAGCGAGAGATGGATCTGGGTAGAACTCCTATGATTCCTGATAATTCTCATGTTGGGCGTGTATTCGAAGAAGAACCAAACAAACAAGGGCCAACATAAATAAAGAGCACAAGCACATGAATTAAAATGCGACAAGCAAACAATCATGCCATGATGAATGATGCACAATTTACATGGCATTAAAGTAGCATGGCATGGTGAGGTGTGGGGTACAAGAATAAAGCATTTTATTATTTACTTAGTCAAATTTTATTGCCATAAACAGTTCTGATTTTTTTAATAATGACATGATGCATGCTTCAATTCAGAACAAGGAATGCATAGATAGAACGGGCTCATCGCGCTGATCGATTTAGGCATATTATTTGTCAAATTTGGAGTTATAGAATTAAAGTTATTAATTTATTAAGAAAAAGGGCATTTTAATGTAATTTTTAGCCATCTCGAAATTTAAAGTGGTCAAACAACATTTTGAATGGCATATTTGAATTCCTCACATTTTTCTGATTCAAAAACATATATTATTTGTATTATTTGGATTTATAATTTAAAAGTTATTTAAAAACAGATTTGAAATCTTATTTAAACATTTAAGAAATGGTTTTTAGTTAAACAGAAAACAAAAACACTTTTTATACCCAAACGAATCCAACCCAAGTCGCTGACAGGTGGGACCCATACTGACTGGGCAAAACGGCGCGCAACACTTTTCTCACCGCGGCTTACCTAGACCACGAAGCAGACAGGTGGGACCGGTGGGTTATGGGCCCACGTGCCAGTGGCTGAACCCGCAGGGGCTGACAGGTGGGTACGGGCTGAAGCGCGGGTTGAGGTTTACGAAAACCTTGGGGCCTTTTAGCAAAATGGCCATGGGAGGCTGACAGGTGGGGTCAGAGGGGAGCACGGGTTGAGCAGAGAAAAAGTGTGGGGGTTATTTGCAAAGTGACCACGGCCCACTGTAGATCTTCTCTGCAATTCTGACGAGGTAAACATGCTCGACCGGGACAGAGCGCGGTGCAGGGCTCGATCCCACGACGCGGGGCGCGCGCGCAGAGGGCGGAGCCGCTGCGGTGGCTCGGGTTTGGTGTTAGGAGGGTGTAGGGGGTTTAGGTGAGGCGTGGCACAGCACAGGGATGGGCAGACGCCAACGCCTGCCGCCGCACCGAGGGTGCTCGGCGCATCGCCCGACGAGGTCAGCGCGTCAACGAGCGAGGGGAGGTGTCCAGGAGGAAGTGGGGCTTACCGCGGGGTCGTCGGTGGGGTTGGCTCGGGACGGGGCGCAGCAGATCATCGACGGAGCTGGCAGCCGGCGAGGTTAGGGTTTCAGCGGGCGTCGATGTACTACGGCAGATGTGGGGCTTCTACTCCTCGCTGGCGTGCTCCGGGTGATGCAAGGGAACGGCTTGGTCCTCCTCGACACCCAACACGCCACGCCGCCGGCTAGAACAAGTAGGTGGAGGTGGGGGCCGATGGTGGGGGCCGGCGAACAGAGAAGAAGGTGGTGTCGATGGAGAAGAAGAGGGGAAGGGCAAGGCCCTAGGCTGGATCTGGCTGCTTCCAGACGAGGGAGAGGGAGTAGATAGGGACGGGGAAAAAGGGTGCCGTGTGGGAACGGGGCAGGGAAAAAGGTGGCTTCGGCCACCTTTGTCCTTCTCCTCCCTCACGTGCTGGGCGTGGGTGACCAGGGCAGGCAGGGGTAGGAGTAGGGCTGCAGGTGGGCCAGAGAGAGTAGAGGGAGGGCTGGCTCGGGTGGCCCTTTGTGGCAGAGAGAGAGAGAGAGAGAGAAAGGAGGGGCTCGGGTTAGGGTTAGACAAGGGCTAGGGTTTAGGAGAAGGGGTAGCTCGGGGGTGGGCCAGCATGGCAGGGAGAGAATGGTGGTGAGGGTGGGATGGTAGGCTCGGCAAGGGAGGGTGGTGGTTAGAGCCATGGTTTTTAGAGAGAGGGATTAGAGGGAAGGACTAGGGTTAGGGTTAGATTAGGGTTTTACTAGATCATGCCAGGGTGGTTTAGGGTCTTGTGGTGATCCACCAAGGACAAGTAAAAGAGGAAAAGATGGTGAGGTGAGAGTTTATGGTGGAGCACAAGGTAATGGTGAGGACAAACACAAGAGAGAGTGAGAGTTGGAATTTATGGGAAAAGATCCCACATGATCATGCATAGATGGGGTGATGGATAAAGATGGGTAAGGTTTGATGGTGAGCATAAGAATGGCCACCCTGAATTGATTCTCAAAGGACCATGCCACACTTCCAAAAATACAAGCAAAACCCAAAAGAAGAGGATGATGATGATTTGCGTGGCCCATGCATGGGCATTAAATGCCATGTTTTATTCTTGTGAAAACAATAATAATATAACATGGCATGATCCCCATGCATTACCATAATGTGGAGTAAAGGCCAAGCAAAACAAAATAGAATTGGATCCATCCCAACCCACATGAGCTAGATTAAATGCCAAAAGAAAATAAAAGCCCATGGGTACATAGGATGGTGAAATTATAAGGTGGTGACAAAGAAAGGTGGTGGAGTGGAATAAAAGATATGCCCCCAACTCAACTTGGGCATCAAGCATTTATCAAGATTCAAATACAATATATCAAGAGCCAAATACAATTAATAATGCATATGAGGGAAGAACCAAATCAAAAGAGTTTTATATGATGCTCAAATGCAAGGTGGCATGATGACATGAGCATGATATAATTATGATGCAACAATTATATGTAGGAAGTAGCCATTGTATTACTAAACCATGTAGCATTACATATGTTAGACAGATGGGATGCTACAGGCGACAAGGCCATTGACAGCTCCGCATCAGGTGAGGAATTTTTTCTCCTATCTTAGTTTCATAGAACTTCATTTGCGATCATATGATTTCTATGATTGAGTGCCCTAATTGACTATTTTAGTGGCCACTTCTGCCATTGTTATATATGTTGCTCATTTTCTTGACATGTAAGTTAGGTGCTACCATGCTTCCTTTCTTGTTTAGGTTGCCATTGTTGTATTTTTTGCACAATCGATTGACTTGTATGTCAGTTGCTATCAGTGAGGCATGCATTGGTTGTCATTGCTTGTATTGTTTGTCAATGATCAATGTTGATTAGTGCTGCAACAATTGGTTTTCATTGCTTGTATTGATTGTCAAGGATCGATATTAACCAGTGCTGCAAGCATTGGGTCATTGATTGTATTGATTGTCACTGATCAATGTTGATAAGTGCTGCAAGCATTGGTTTTCATTGCTTGTATTGCTTATCAATGATCAATGTTGATCATTGCTGCGAACATTGGGCCACTGCTTGTCACTAACTTATGTATATTAGTGCTACAAGCATTAGTTGTCACAGATCTGCATTTCTTGTTTTGGTTGTTATTGTTTGTCATACATATGCTTGTCTTGGGTCTGTTCTGATCAATTGTCAATGGCAAGGTATGCAAGAAGGACTAGGACACACTGCCGGGGGTCGAGGACGTCCTTCAAGACATCCCTGCCGCAAACGCTCGACCCAACCTCGCTCGCTTACTGGTAGCTACTTGGGCACTAGAAAATCAATAACCTCCCTCGCCGCTTCTCCTTCCAGATCAAGGCCACAAAAATGTATGCACTTCAGATCCCTGACTCCATGAAGCCGGTGCTGGTGAAGCAGTTGTAAATGAAGAAATAAGTCTACACTATGCCGCTGAAGACTTACACCTTTTTGCCAGTACGGTGTCCAGCTGCAGATGTTCGAGGGCAAGGTCTACTTCGTGAAAGGCTGGAAGGACTTCACCAAGAAGCTCAAGTAGTGGGATGGCGATGTACTCGTGTTCAAGTTCAGTAACAAGCCGAAGGGATTGCTGGCTCTGATACCACATGTAAGGCTTAGGCTTCTCTTTGGTTCTCACAAGATACAATCTTAGCATCACGCCGAGTCCAGAGATGGATCTCTGGAGAAGAAGAAAGTTTAGGGAGAGAAGATTTGGGGAAGAGAAGTTCAGCATTTAGCTGTTACAACATGATGCCTCTCCCGGCGAATTCAACCACTCCTATCAAGTGGGGTGGTTGGCGACACCATGTAGAGGCAGTCCTCCTTTATGGGCTCGGTCACAGACCTGACGGCCCATTGAGCTCACGCCAGCACTTGCTGCGGCCCGCTTGGCCGTCTTGCTCTTCTGCTCCTGCTCCCTTTTATCCTCGTCATGTAGGAAGGTCATGACACAAATACAACAAAAGAATCGATCTAGAGCATTTCGCCTAGTTTACACATATTGGTTTTCCCATCCAGCTCGCCCTTGTTCATCCTTCTAAACACCTTTGTATATTCTTTCTGACACAATACAAATCGAAAGCATGAGTAGGGTCGTTACCCGCATAAGGTGTCTTAAATCTGGGTAAAAGTCGTCCCCCGTAGCATCCAATGACCTGAACGTCCCTTACAAACAAACAAAATTAGTACTCTTGACTGTACGCTTGTGAGGCCTCAAGATTTACCCCTCGACACCAAGCAATTCTTTCATCATCATTGTGAAGTGCAAACATGCTAAGTACAACTAGCGAATATTAAAGTTAGAGTTTTCAATCTGGAGTCCAATACCGGAAGGGCACCACTAAACAGAAGTTTCAATAGTTGGAGAAGCGAGCCATTGTTTTCTTTGCTCCTATCAAAGTCTACACTTGGTGTATGAAGAATCTTGGTCAGAGCCCATGTTCCAATCAAGTCCTCCACTTGGGTACTTTTGTCGAATGAACCACCCTCCTAGAGCATGAGGTTCTTGTAATTGTAAGAAGAATTGTGTTGACCTAGTTAATGAGGAACCAAACCCAAAAACTCACAAACTCACTAATGAAGGAAAACTGGCAAAAAACGGGTATAGGGCTTTTGCTCGGATGACACGAGACATGGCAGTGGAGGGATGGCAAGCTCCTCGACAATGCCTCGAACGAAGCAAAAGGCGTTATGAAATTCTAAAAGAAAAAGAAATGACGATAAATTTGATCCCTTATTGTGACCTTTAAGTAAACCAAATTTGCACAAACTGCAACGCTAGCTGCGTTCAGTAAGGTGTGAAGAGAGATAATAAAGGTGTAGCCAAAGTTTCAAAATGTAAAACAAATTTGTCACAAATATACTATAGAGTTCAACTGCTATGTTACTGTGCTCTACTTGTGTGCCGTCCATTGTGATCTGGGAGTGGTCTCTGAAGCACAAGTCCACACAAGTGGTTTCTGAACATTAGATCTGAGCTCACTGGACTCAAGCTGAGGAGGCAATGGAAGTGCTGTAGGATAGAAAAAACTCTTTACAAGTTTGAGCAGATCTATGTTCAGTCACGAATATCAGTGAGGTTAGAACTATCTTCCCAAGAATTTATGAAAGCTATGTGTACAACTGTACAGGCAACTTTTAACTATACTGACCTCGTTGGACTTGGAACTTAGTATGCCACAACCAGATAATGCTACTAGTAATATACAGCAAGGAACAAATGTTCAATTCTCTGTTTGTTCTGATTTATCATCTGAAACAGGGAGTTCATGACTTAAGACAAGTGTAACTCTGTAGTAGTGCAAAATTGATCAGCTATAATAACTGTTGTTTGTACCAGAATAAGAATGCCGGGCATTGCCCAATTACATTGTGAGCAATCAAATTCTAGCCGGTACAAATAAATCATTGCCTCTGTAAAATGATTAGCCTACACCTCAACAGAATTTAAAACATGACTCTACACAACTTATTCCGAGACCTATAGCGGAGAGAGCTGGGCAAAACTTTGAGAGACCAACAAAAAATAATAAAGATCATGCAACAAAAGGGTATCGCGGGGGAAGACAAAATTCGAGAGCTCAGGCATTACTGTCAAGAGCACCCTTTAGCATATGCAACCCTTCCATTGAAATACTTCTTCGTACCCGGAATCTTGGGATCTCAATTTGAGGGGGTGGATCTGCTGAAAAGCATACAACCACTGCAGTCAGGTTATCGCACGTGTCTCGTCTAAGCGCTTCCTGAACAAGTTCCCTTGAGCACCTTTCAGGATCGTTGTGGGCCATCAGCTCTTTCCTTACCATCGATACAGCACACTGGCTGGTCATCACATCCCAAAGGCCATCACATCCTATTATCAAAAACTCGTCTTCCTCAGTGAGTCTAACCTCCTGAAATTCAGGTTCCGGAGTGAGAGGGCTTATAGACCCTTTGGAACCTTTGACGTGCCAGTCGCCGATTGCCCTTGCTACAGACAGTTGACCATTGAGATAGCCATCGAAGACTATTCCACCAAGGTTTTCAATCCTGAGCTTTTCACTCTTGCAGCTGGGTTTGTGATCTTTCGACAGCTCAATGGCTCGTCCCCGCTTTCCCAATACTGCTCGACAATCTCCTGCATTGGCAACAAGCAATGTCCTGTACCATTGAATGAGGTGGATGAGAGTATATCCGTAAGATGTAAATGAGCATAACCAATCCAAAGATCGCAAACAGAATACAGGTCCTAGTTTGGTAATATGTCAACTGATAAAGGCAAGGAGGACCCGTTGACAGGCTTGGTACAGCAAAGAACCTTGTGTTCGGTTGTGATTGGGGGTTGAAGCAATAAATGTGAAGTAGCAGCCAGATATAAAGGATATGAAGAAAAGTGCCTCTATCAGTTCAAAAAATAGGATGGACTGGTGTCCGATTTTTTATTGAAGTTGCATACCATCAACCCAGTGAACTCGCCTAACCAAGAATAACCACGAGATCCAGCTTTACATGGATTTCCTTTCTATGCCAACAAATTTATTTGGATTTTAACTACCATAGGGTTGCAATATTATACAATGATAATGGAAAAAGTTAGTAGAAACTGCAGAATCATTTCATAGAAGATAATGTCATAGATAAGTGAGCTTTCAGAAAGCCCGTGATCAGTAAAATAAAAGACTTGAGGTACTGGTACCAGAACTTGGTAACACACCTGCCCGAAATAATGGCTGTTAATGCTGTGGTCCCTGAATTGCGGTCAAGAGAATGAGAATCCGCAATAGCATTATCAGCCTTCAGGAACGCACTTTTGATTGCTTTCTCCATACTGTTGGGAAAGTGACCATCTTCGATTATGAACTTCAGTATGTTCTTCCGAACAAAACAAACTGCATCTGTACCACCATGACCATCAAACACCTGCAAGCATCTCAAGGAGTTGTATTATTGTATATCTCAAGAAAATGTATTATTGAGTATCTCTTGTGTTAGGCAAAGTAAGGTTTCCAGCAAAATTTCTCCCCATTAAATGAGTAAGAACAAGCAGATACTCTTTATATACAAGGCACTGTTTTCCTGAATTTGATACATGGCACAGTTTAGCATCAATATATAAAATTTCAACTACAAAAAAAGTGTTTCTACTTTTCTTAACATCATGACTGAAGAAACATACTTTTGGTTTGCAGAGGTTTTCATTGTACTAACAAATAGAAAAGGAAAATAAAAGCATCTATCAGTGCTCATAATGAAGTGATTCGCTTCAACGCAATCATTTCAACCACACTAATATAATCATTTCCACCATCATGCGTCCAGAACCAATGAAATCATGTATTTCCATGTTGAGCAAACGAACACACCTAGAAGCTATTATCGCGAGTATATTACACATAATTCACAACAGGCGTGAAAGTGTTGAATGGACTAAATCATTGGTTCATAATGAGCAGATGCATGGTTAAACAGTTAATGAGACAAGAAGAGCAAAGAAGCGGTTGAGTAAACTTTATGGCAACTGCAACCAAACTCACCCCGTAGAAGGCACCCGGTGCAGGGATACCAGGACTATGCATTCCGAGGTGCTCCATGAGGCTGTCGATGCAAACATGCTCGTCCTCCATGTAGGATTTAGGCCCGATGTTGGCGCAGCTCCCTGACCGGAAGACCGGCAGGAAGGCGGGACGGATGTCTGTGGGTGAGATGAGGCTGAGTGTCCCCGAATCCAGTTCCTGCAAGAAAACAGAAGACAAAGACCATAGTAGTTAGAGGAAATGGCTGGGCAATGAGCTGGAGGGGATAGTCAGTGTGGTTACCAAGTCGGTGGAGGCGGCAGCGATGCGGGCGCTGCTGGAGCAGTGTCGGATGGACGTGAGCTGGTGCCGTGGCGGCTTGCGGGCCATTGGGCTAGCGCCGCCGCCGCCGCGGGCGCTACCCGGTGGGGTCTCTGGCTCGACGCCTCCGCTCATGATGTCTCTTGGGGTCTTGGGTACCCTGTTCGTGATCAGAGACAGTAGATGAAACGAAAGGATTTGAGAAAAAAAAATGGTGCAAGTTTTGCATTGGAGGAACGATTTATGTTTAGAGAAGAAAGAAGAGCAATTCTGGTTCCTGATGAGATATTAAAGACAAGACAGTCCTTGGTCCGATCGGCCATGATTGTTTAGCCGTACCGCAGGCGCAGGGAAATCGAGCGAGAAACAGAAACAACCGTAGCATCAATAATAGGAAAGGGATGAAATCCGTGTCCGTCCCTCCCCTTGCAATGATTGTAGCCCGGCGGGAGAAGGACGCCATTCCCGCCGCTCCCTAGAGGCCTCCGCGGGCACAGGCAGACGAGCAAGCCCAATCTCGCGCCCTCCAGTGGCCCCAGCACCCGAGCAAGAACGATCCGATGATTTTCTCCCAGCAACCACCAGGAATCCATACATCCATTGAGTCGGACGAACCGAAGATGCAAACTTTGCATACAGATCAGAGAGAGGAAGGGAGATTGGGCAGGCAGGCAGAGAGGCAGAGAGGAGCGCTCACCACCGGGGAACGGTCGTCGCCGCAGCCGCAGCCGTTCGATACGCCGGGGAGGAGGAGCTGGTGGCGACGATGGGACGGGGGCAGGAGGTCGTGGAAGAGGAGGAGGAGGAGGAGCTGGTGGCGGATTTGGGGCGAGGAAGGAGAGAGAGAGGGGTCTGGTCTTGGTACGCTGCGGGGCGGGCGGGCGAGCTGGTTCGTGTGATCCCATCTGCCGCAGCTGTGCACGGCTGGATATGGCGTGTGCCCGGTGGGCCCGCGCCACGGCCTCCGGGTGCGGCTCCGGTGTGCTTTCCGTGTCTCTGTCGGGTCCTCTCGTCCGTCCCTTCATTTGTTTTTTTTTGTGCGTGTATATATAATATACGCGTCGTTGCGAGCCGTCTAGTTCAGACCTTTTCATCCCTTTTTCGTCTGCACTATACCATTGTTTTTCAGTATCGAGAGAAGTATCTGAAATTGCTGCTACGCCAATCTTTCTGCAGAAAATTTCCCCCGTACAAGAACTAGTATTTTATTGCTCACTCTTATCCAAATTGCTTGATGTTGCTTTGTCACCATTGTAAAAAAAAAAATAGTCGGGGAGTGGAAGCCACGCTACGCACATGCTTTCGAGCGCGGTGTTTGTTCCACTCCAGACCTACTATTCCACGCCCACGATGCCCTGTCCCTCGTAGCGTGATGTGCCGGTGCTGATGGTTAAAACCTACTAGAGCCAAAAGCTATCTTTAATTTTAATCTTGTACTGTATATCCAATCCAACCGTGGCGATCGATCTGTTTCCTACTAGCTAAATATCAATGTCAGGACAGCAGTACCGCGTGCGTTTTTGATCGACCGGTTGGCCCCAGGCGGGCGTGGAAAGGGACCAGATCCCATGTCAGTGATAGTAGTACGGCGTGGACAGCGACGTCAACGGGGGAAGGGGGGGGGGGGGGGGGGGGGGGGGGGGGGCTCCCGGACGCAGTGGCTCGTGAATGCGTGATCCGTGCCTGCCCAAAGACGGCAGCGTCATCCACTACACCACCATGCAGCAGGCGAATCAACGGATCGCTTTCGTTTCTTCGCCCTCTGCCCCCTTCTTGTCTGTCGGCTTCCTATTGCTTCGCCGGATCAGGCACTCCGCTTTATCCACCCGCGGGTGAAAGGGCCAGATGCACTGGATCTTCCTTCCTTCCTACTGGTTTCTTACTAAGTACTGGGGAAGAATTGGTTGGAATGTGTTGTTTAACAGCTTCTCAAAAATAAAAGAAAAAGGTGTTGTCTCATTTGCGAAAGAGAAAAAAAGTGTATTGTTTACGGACCAGAAGTGGTAGGCCGACATGGGTGAAGTGGAGTGTCAAAGTTGAACTACTTCAATCTTTAATTAATTAGCAATTATATTTCCATCACCGACCTAACCTAGAGCCTTTATTTCCCTTTTTGCATTTTTTTTAAAAATTTATACACACCATCTTACCTATAACCGGCATTACCTATCCAGTACAAAAAAAAAAGAACTCTGAATGTTTTGAAGAAAAACTCGGTTGTTAGGTAGGCAAGATGTTATCATATGGAGATCATTTTGTGCTGATTAATTCAGTGTTAACTAGTTCACCGATATTTATGTTGTCTTTCTTGTAAGTACCTATAGGCGTACGAAAGAGAGTTGAATTTTACAAATCACGTTTTTTCTGCCAAAGTGAAAATGGTAGACATAAGTATCGGATAACTAAATGGGAGGTGATTTGTAGACCAAAAGATCAGGGACGATTAGGGATTGAAGTTCTCGACATTAAAACAAATATCTACTTAGTAAATGGTTTAATGAAGAGAGCATGTGGCAAGAGCTATTACATAACAAGTATCTATCTCAACAAACCTTAGCTCAAGTTATAAGAGAACCGAATTTTGGAAAGGACAAATGCAAGTTAAAGATGTTTCTAGCAGGGGACTTTTTGAAAATTGGTGACGTTACCACGGCTAGATTTTGAGAAGATATGTGGTTAGGCTCAACATCGCTAGCTCAACAGCACCCATCAGTATATAATATAGCGTGACGAAAACATGTTACCGTTGCAAATGTTATCTCTATGAACCCTATAAACATTTGTTTTAAGAGGTTACTGACTGGTAATAAGTGAAACTCGTGGTTACACTTGTGCCAAATATTGATGGAGACGTCTTTAAATAATCAAGATGTTTTTCATTGGAAACTAACAACCTCTAGATAATTCACGGTTAAAAGTATGTATGATGACCTCATTAATGGTCATACAAGGTTCCTACGCAAATATTTATGAAATATGAAAATCCCACTAAAATAAAAAATTCATGTGGTTCCTAAGTAAAAAGGTTTTATTGATCCAGGATAACTTGGCCAAGAGAAATTGGAACAAGAGTAAAAACTGTTGTTTCTATGACGCGGAGGAAACAGTTGAATATCGATCACAGAGCCATAGATATCAACGAGGATCTAACCTATCGTGAAGTGCCCATTCGTATTTTGGAAGAAGCTTTCAGAACCACCCGGATCAGAAGTATCAAGTTTCTCAAGATCCAATGGAGTAACCATACCGAAGAGGAAGCTACTTGGGAGCGAGAAGATTATATTAGGACAGAGTTTCCCAATCTCTTTAGTTTCTAGTTTTTCTTGAATCTCGGGACGAGATTCTGTTTAAGGAGGGAAGGTTTGTAACATCTCAAAAATATTAAACAAGCTTATCAAGTTCTAATCACCCAAGGTTAGGGTTAACAAAAACTTTATTTCTTAAACCATATAAGTGCATGTGTGATTTTTATTAATGCATGAGAGTGTGCATTTGCCATGATTGATTGCTATAAATGTTAAGGATTTGTTTAAAGATGAATACCACATCATCTAGGTCAATTCTAAACAAAATCAAATAAAAAGAAAATCAAATATAAAGCATATGATCAAATGGTCACTTTGGCCAAAATTAACCATTAGCCCACTTTGGGCATCTCTAGTAAAAGATTTCCAATAGAAACAATTCTAGTTCTTTTCACCCCTTGCTAGACCAAGTAAAAATGAACCCAAGCAAACTTTACAAATCTACAGAAACCAATTTCAAATCTATTTGAGAGGCAATTCAAAATTGAATCAAGTGTACGTGCATAGATCACCATTTTTCAAAAACCACTCAAACAATCTCCACTTGACAAATCCCAACAAAAATAGACTACTAAGCATGTGACCAGCTCATTCACCAAAAATCACTGAAAAATTCAAAGGTTAAGTTCATGCGGCCATTTAGTCGAAGACTTAGCAAACAGAGTACAAATTTAACAACTATCTACTATTTTGAATCAATCTTGTGCTCATTCTTGTACTGCAATCAACCCAATAACTCACCCACGACCGTCCCCAGTACTTGGCCATGCAATGGAGTAGCCATCACTTGCCATTTGCACCAGTGCCGCTGTACCCGAGCATGGTCATGTCGGTCGACCATCGACAAGTCGCCACACGCCACGCTGCCCTATCCCACGATGCCTAGCTGATAGTCGTGACCTCACCGCCCCTCTCTGCTAGGGATGGCACCCGCCGGGTTCAGGGCCGGGTCCGGCCCCCCATACCCGCCCCGTTTAATTAATCGGGTCTTATTTTTTACCATACCCGCGACCCGGCCGGGTTCGGGGCCCCAACGGGTACCCGCCAGTGCGTGAGACTAGAGCGATGTGGACGCATACGGGAAGAAAACAATTGGATATTGGGATGCACTTAGTGGAAATAGACGTGTGCATGCGTGTGTTGTCTCCAGGACTCCATATTCCATCGCATGCATGTAATATGGGTTGTGTGCGTGTCTGGCTGCCTGGGATGTTGAGTTAGGCATAGGATTATTAGGGATATGATTAGGGATTAGAGCGGGTCTGTGGGTATGCAGGTATGGGTTTGCCACCCCCAGACCTGCCCATTAAACTTGGCGGGTCTAACTTTTTACCAAAACCCTCCCCGTTTAAGGCGGGTACCCGTCAGGTTTGCGGGTTTCGGGGCCCCATTGCCATCCCTACTCTCAGCCCATCCCTTGACCAACGACAAGCAGTGGAGAGGCTAGAATAGTCGCACCCATTTAACGCCCCGCAATGCCGAGAGCATGCCAGAGCATCGGAGCCGCCTCGCGTAGCCACGCCGTGCCTCGCTCTCTCCGCACGTACCCGCACTCGCCGCATCACCAGTGACCTCCCCGACACGACCAATCGCCATCGCGCGCTCCGTGACCACCGTACTCAATGACGAACACCACTATACTCGCACAGAGCATGGACCTTTCCCGACCGACTGAGACCATCCCTTGCCGCGCCATCACGCGCGTGACGATCGCCGCAGTCCACCGCGTCGACTCATGCCCCCCGCCATGCCTCCATCACCGGTGTATAAATAGGACCCTCCCCAGACCTCAAACGGCACACCATTTCACTCCCCACTCTCTCAGAAACCTCCCCGACCCTTCCCTGGAGCAAGGCGAGCACCACATCGCCGGAATTTGTCCGGAGCCCACCGTTGCAGTGAAGGAAGCGTGTCGTCGATTGGAGCCACCCCAAGAGCCGCCGCGACCACCAATCGACTTGCCGTCGTCTACCAGCCCATTCGCCCCCATCGCCGGACCTAGCTGGAGCCCTGGTAAGCCTCCGACGACCCCCACCGTGCCGCTAGGTTTCGAATCCCCGCGAGCAGTTCAACGTAGACGATGAACCTCAGCCATAGATCTTGTTTTGGTTAGATAGAGCCGCTGACGTGTGGTACCAACCTGTCAGCAGCCCGCTGCGCGCGCGCTGTGAAGTTGGGTCGGCCCAAGTTCTTTCCCGCGCATAGCCCAGTGATTCAAACTTAGTTTTTCTATTTAGTTAAAAACTTATTCAGTAGTTGTATTCAAAATTGAATTCAAGGAGTTTTACTGAACGAAATTGCATGATTCCAATTTTGTTAGAAAGGTATTGAAAATATCTAATCACTCCCATTAGATTCAAACCATTTGAAACTATAGATCACCTATACTAAAAATAACAAGACGGAGACTTTTACCACTTCAAACATTTTTATAAAATCAACCATAAATGCTTTTGAGTTGATTCCAACTCTCAAAAATCACATTTTCCATGCTCTACACGAATATGTGAAAAGATTTGGTTTTACAGATATTAAACATGGATTAGTATTAAAAGAATGCTATATAGGCATTTCTAGTCACTTTAATATTATTAAATAGTAATATTAAATCTTGTAATATATGACCACCACTTTAAATCACATTCCCAAGTATTAGGATATGTGGTGATGACATGTGTCAATATGATCCCATATTTTAATTGGAGAATATTAAATCTTAAGTAGTTTTCAATGAGTAGAAATTACTTTTCCGAAAATAAGATAAATAAGAATGTGCCATTATTCCATGTGATGATTAGGATGATGCTAGATCATCTAGTGTGAGCCTTTGTGTGCAAAATAGAAGTAGTTAAGTGTTGTTTGGTGATCGTGTACCTCGTGTGTATTTATAGACGCTAGTACCGACCTGGGCTACGACGAGGAGGAGTACTTCGAGGAAGAAGAAGAGAACTTCAACGATTGCACTCAACAAGGCAAGCTATCAGTGAAAGATAACTAATGCAAGCTAACCTATGCAAGATGCACTAGGCATGCTTGGTTATGCAACTTTGATTATACCCATCCCAAGTTTTACTTGCAAGATTTACTTTTCCTTCTACTAAAGTTTCTTACTTAGTTAATGAATTGTGATTAGTGGAAAATAGGATGGATCCCATCAAGATCATAGAATTAGTCTTGGATACTTATACTTGATTAGCACCCCTCAATAGTGATACCCTCAATACTAGTGGCTAGTGCTAAGCTAAAACTTGATCACTTTAGATGGAAATACTTGGAGAAAATGATTATGAAAACCTTGGAATGTTGATTCATTCTATTGAAATGTTTTGACATGTGTTATGAAACACAATGGTTGATGATGAAACTAAAAGAGGCATGAGCCTTGACTTTGATAAAACCTGATGGTTGGGTTCGGATGCGATACCATTCCAATTTTACCGTACACCCACTGACATGGGTATACCCTACAGGTACTCGAGTTGGCATATACGGTCTAGATACGATAGAAGCCCATGGCGTTGCCAAGGCCCAATGCAGGATTCGGGTGATTCACGGACTCTTCGATTGCTTGTAACACAAGATGAAGCTTAAAGATAGAAAGTTTAAAGGGACAAACCCTAATCTATAACCGACTCGACCTGTTACCCGAGACCTAGTCTATCTATATAAAGGCTAGGAGGGGGCGGCGAGGAGGACAATCACAACCCTAGTTTTCACCACCATCGCCAGATTGCATCTGCGCACCCCCTGTAATCTTTGATTCCTTCGTTAATTCCAAGAGCAGACAAGTAGGAGTAGGGACCTCTACGAGGCCTCAACCTAGGTATACTTTGCGTCCATGTGTGCTTGTTTGCTAGCCAACTGATGTCTCCAGCGCTCCCTCCTTCTCCGAAACCCAAGTCCATAACAATGGGCATTGGCGAGTTAAACCCTCGTCAATTGGCGCCATCTGTGGGAATTGGGAGTGCTGATGTAGCCGCTTCTTCGGCCCCATCAACCGCGATCTACAACTCTGCAACAGTGGAGATTCGCCAGCTCTTCGGCGCTTTCGACTTCACCGTCCACACGCCGGCCACTTGCCCGACTTTCGAGTCCATGGGCGACGGGATCAGCCTGGTGATCAGGAGCTTCCGCTTCCAAGTCGGTCAACTGGGTCCGCTTCACATGCCCGACCAACCGACGCCCCCCGCGATTGCTCCAACATCGTGGTTCCCGCCACCAATCGGCACCCTCAGCGACCTCAACGCCCCAGCAACAGCTGGGAGCACGGACAGCGACAACAATCGCGGATCCGATCTGGGTGACCTAGCCACAGAGGATGGAGTCTACAACTCCGGATCTGAA
The DNA here is from genome assembly GCA_910589775.1 of Avena eriantha. Classification (NCBI taxonomy): domain Eukaryota; kingdom Viridiplantae; phylum Streptophyta; class Magnoliopsida; order Poales; family Poaceae; genus Avena; species Avena eriantha. The sequence continues at coordinate 278,418,853 of OU342740.1, read as the reverse complement.
AGTTGTGGGAGCAACAGCTTCCCCAACCACTTCATGTGCACCGCCATCAACGCAGGGGACACCAGAGTCAACCGCGAAAACACCGGCTCTGGCACCGGACCACCCAATGGCGGTATACCAAATGGTGGCCCAACCAACGGTGCACCCGTCAACGGAGCACCCGTCTACAACGGGATAGACGGGAACCCAAGCCTCACGGCGAATGAGCGCACCGAAGAATGCATGCTGATCAAGCTCAACGATAACGAGTGGGCCTGCTGTCGAGAAGCTCTATGGGGTAACCCTCTACCCCCAAATTCATCAAAGGACATGCTGATGGGCTACCATTGGCTGCTGAAAGAAGAGTTCAAGCGCTAGCAACAAGTAATCGCGCAACTCGAGGCGTGTAGAAAGGCGACGGATGGGTGGAGCCTTCGGCGAGCTGGGCTCTCCTCCCACGGAGGATCCTCTTCCAAGGGCAACGAGTACCTGGCCAACTGGCCTACCTCACCGAGTAGGAGCATGTAGAAGCCGTGAATGTCTTCAACTCCAGTTCTATGATGGTGGATACGCAAGGCAACGTGCTCCCGAAGACGCCGCAAGCTGCGGTGGTGACCACTATGTACCTCCACAATAACCAGCCACCGGCTGGAGATCCGCGAGCTGTCATGCACCGATCTACAATCGAAGGCTTGGGGCTAATCGAGGCCTCCCTTGACAAAGAGCCAACACCAGAGCCGAAGAAAAACAAGGCTCTGGCAAAATGCTACTCGTCGCCTTCGTCCAACAATGATAGCTGAAGGAAATATGCCCTGAGAGGCAATAATAAAGTTGTTATTATGTATTCCTTATATATGATAGATGTTTATTTTACATGCTATAATTGTATTGATCAGAAACATCAATACATGTGTGTTTAATAAACAAAAAGGGTTCCTAGTTATGCCTCTCTTATAGACTAGCTTGTTGATTAACAAGATGATCAAGGTTTCCTGATCATGGACATTGGATGTTGTTAATAACAAGGTCAGAGCATTTGTGAAAAGATGTGATGAACATTCATCCGAAGTATAGCATTACGACCAAGTCATTATGTTTACATTGCTATAACATCATACGAAGTAATATTTATCCTTAGACCATGAGATCGTGTTAATTGCTAACACCTGAAGAGTATCTTGATAACATCAAACATCATACCGTAAGTGGGTGACTATAAAGATGGGTTCAGTGCTACGAAGGTGTTATGTTGAGGCTCATGGATCAAGAGTGGAATTTGTCAATCCCGATGACGGATAGATATACTCTGGGCCCTCTCGGTGATATCACATTAAGGTAGCTTGCAAGCAAGCGATGTGATCACTAGAATGTTATATCACGGGAACGAGAAAAGAGTGCATGTCGGTAACGAGATCAAACTAGGTATTTGGATACCGATGATCGAATCTCGGACATGTATTATATCGAGAGACAAAGTGATTAAATTACAAGCGTTAAAGGTTCTCACGATCACAGAAGTCATCGTTGAATATGCAGGAGTCAGTATGGACCTCCAGATCCCGCTTCTGATTATTGATCTAAGAGGAGTCTCAATCATGTCTACATTATTCGCGAACCGTAGGGTGACACACTTAAGAGTTACCGGACACCATTTTGGAGCACATATGTTTTAGACAAAAGAATTGCAAAGCGCAGGAATTGTTTTGATAGAAACCGGAAATTGTTTCGGGTGAAATTGCAGAAAGTGGTTCTGCATGTTATATTGAAATATTGCAAGGGGTTATATGTGAATGTTTGTTAATTAAAGTAATTAACAAAATTCTGAATAAATTTAATAAAAGAGTTTTATTAAATGAGAGAACATTAAACTTGGAGAATTTTAATGCATTTAAAGTAGGGACTTTAAAGGGGAATGTGAAGAGGCATTTTAATGTGGAGGCGTTACCACCACATGAATGGGGGAGGTGAGGAGTCACCCCCCATGCACCGGCCATGGAGAGGAGGGGCACCCCCTGCCTCCTATAAAAGGCCCCCCTCTTCCTCCTTCTTCCTCACACCTCCTTGTGAAGGATCTCTCTCCCCCTCTAGAATTATTCCCCCATGGTCTCGGATTAGCGAGATACATATTCCCGGTGGAATTTTGTCTGGAAGGAGTTGCTGCTTCCGCTAGATCGCTGGAGCGAGGAGGTTGTCCGGTGGCTTGAACATCTGTGCGAGTGCGGATGCGCTGCTGAGTTGCGGCGCTCGGACTTCCTCACGATCTTGAGATCGGCAAGTGTACGACTACATCAACCACGAGTTCCTACTTGTTAACAAAACTCGTTGTCTTCGAGGGTAAGTTCTCGTTGGATGTATGTCCACCCATTGCTTTGTAAGTAGATAGATCTTGGCATGTAGTTCACACCGTAGGAAATTTTTTGTTTTCTATGCTGCGGACCCAACAGTGGTATCAGAGCCTGATCTATGCGTAGGTGCTTTGCACGAGTAGTACACATATGTTTATATGTGGGCGATGATGATCATGTTATTGCATCTTCTATGTATTTTTGATATTGGTGGCATAGTGGGATGAAGCGGCCCGGACCAACCTTACATGTCATCGTACATGAGACCGGTTCCACGACTGACATGCAACTTGTTTTGCATAAGTGGCTGGCGGGTGTCTGTCTCTCCTACTATAGTGAATATCTGATTTACAACGAGTTGCTAATAACTTGGTTATCCTCGTTGTGGTTCATGTTCGTAGGTAAGAACGGTTCTATCTCCGAAAGCCCTAAGCCACGTAAAACTTGCAATTGATAAATTAGAGGCGTCTAGTTTAGATCGTTGCTAGGCAAGTGTCTTGATATGGTATTGTTGTAAGTAGATGTATGATAGATACTCTTACAACACATTTAACATGTAAGTTCCATAGACCTTGGCCTTACACACAAAGAAATGATAGAGATCATACCACGATGCAAATGATAGAGATCAAATGCATGGACCATATCATTTCACTTTACACATTAGATGTTAGCATCTTATACTGCTAGTTTGGCGCTTTCTGTAGCATTGTAAGATGATCCCTCATTTAGATATCAAGATAAAAATGTGTTCTTCCTTGAGTATGCACCGTTTTGTGGATTGTGTTTCGAGACATCATGTGATGATCGGGTGTACTCGAATCTACGCTTTCATAGGAACGGGTGTAAGACAGTTTTACACACGCGAATACTAAGGTTCTTATTTGGCGAGCCTAGCATGTACAGACATGGCCTCGGAACACGGACCGAAAGGTTAAGCATGAGTCATATAGTTGATATGATGCCCATATAGATGCTCGCCTTTGAAGCTACATCAACTCACGTGATGATCGGACTTGGTGTAGTGGATTTGGTTCATGTAATCACCAAAAGGACACGAGGGATGTCGTTTTTGAGTGGGAGTTCATTAGTAATTTGGATTAGTTGAACTCACTCTATCATAAACTTAGTCTAAATAAACTTTACAAATTCTGTTGTAGATGGCACCACCTGCTTTTAATTTCAATGTGTTCATGGAGAAAGAGAAACTTGCTGCACATGGTAGTAACTTCACCAACTGGGCTATGAATTTGAGGATTCTCCTCACTGCTGCACAAAAGCAATATGTGCTAGACGCGCCGCTAGGCCCCCCACCAGCTCCTAATGCCCCTGACGAGGAAAAGAATGTCTATGTGACTCGTCAGGAGGACCACAACTTAGTTCATTGCGGCATACTGTATGGGCTAGAGCTAGAACTTCGAAAGCGTTTCGAAACGGGAAATGCCTTTGATACCATGGGAGAATTGAAAATGATTTTCGATACCCATGCTGCCGTAGAGAGTTATAGTGCTACTGAAAAGATCTTTAGCTGCATGATGGAGTAGAACCGCTCTGTTAGTGAGCATGTACTCAAAATGTCTGGGTACGCGATAAGCTTGTGTCCTTGGGAATAACGATTCCCATTGACTTAGGCATACATTGTGTTCTCCAATCTCTGCCACCTAGCTACAAGAGCTTCATGATGAACTATAATATGCAGGGCATGAAGAAGTCTCTTCCTGAGCTTCTATCAATGCTTAAGACTGCAGAAGTGGAGATTAGGAAAGAACATCAAGTGTTGATGATCAATAGGACCACCGGTTTCAAGAAGGACAAGAAAGGCAAGCACAAGGGAAAGAAGGGTGGCAAATCTGTTGCCGCACCTGAAAAGAAACCCCGAGCTAGCCCTAAGTCTGACACCGAGTGTTACTATTGCAAGGGGACTGGCCATTGGAAGTGCAATTGCCCCAAGTATTTGGCGGACAAGAAGTCCGGCAAGGCAAACAAAGGTATATGTGATATACATGTTATTGATGTGTACTTGACTAGTACTCGCAGTAGCACCTGGGTATTTGATACGGGATCGGTTGCTAATATATGTAACTCGGTTCAGGGGCTACGGAACCAGCGACAACTAGCAAGGGATGAGGTCATGATGCGGGTCGACAATGGATCAAAAGTTGATGTGATCGCCGTCGGGACTCTACCTCTCCATATGCCATCGAGATTAGTTATAAACCTAAATAATTGTTATTTGGTGCCTGCACTGAGCATGAACATTGTATCCGGATCGTGTTTGATGCAAAGGGGTTATTCCTTTAAATCTGAAAACAATGATTGTTCGATTTATAAGAATGATATATTTTATGGTCATGTACCTGTGTTGAATGGTTTATTTCTGTTGGATCTCGATAATAATATTACGCATATTCATAATGTTACTGGTAAAAAGATTAAACTTGATAATGATATATCTGCATATATGTGGCACTGCCGTCTAGGTCATATTGGCGTTAAACGCATGAAGAAACTCTATTCTGATGGACTTTTGGAATCACTTGATTTTGAATCATTTGATACATGTGAGCCATGCCTTATGGGCAAGATGACTAGAACGCCGTTTTCCGGTTCAATGGAACGAGCGACAGATTTATTGGAAATCATACATATTGATGTGTGTGGACCAATGAGTGTGTCAGCGCGAGGTGGATATCGTTATTTTGTTACTTTCACGGATGATTTGAGTAGATACGGGTATATATATTTGATGAAATACAAGTCTGAAACCTTTGAAAAGTTCAAGGAATTTCAGAATGAAGTGAAAAATCATCGTAATAGAAATATCAAATTTCTTCGGTCTAACTGTGGAGGTGAGTATCTGAGTTACGAGTTTAACACACACATGAAAGAGTATGGAATAGTTTCACAACTCACGCCTGCCGGAACACCACAACGTAATGGTGTGTCGGAGCGTCGTAATCGTACTTTATTGGATATGGTTCGATCTATGATGTCTCTGACTGACTTGCCACTGTCATTTTGGGGTTATGCACTAGAAACAGCTGCATTCACTTTAAATCGGGCACCATCCAAATCCGTTAAAACGACACCGTATGAATTATGGTTTGGAAACAAACCTAAGTTGTCATTTCTTAAAGTTTGGGGATGCGATGTTTATGTGAAGAAACTTCAGCCGGATAAACTCGAACCCAAAGCGGAAAAATGCGTCTTCATAGGATACCCTAAGGAAACGATTGGGTATACCTTCTATCACAGATCCGAGGGCAAGGTTTTTTTGCCAAGAATGGATCCTTTCTTGAGAAGGAGTTTCTCGCGAAAGGTGTGAGTAGTCGGAAGGTAGAACTCGAAGAGGTTATTAAACCTTCTCTTCATGAAATGGCGAGTAGCACATCACCGAAAATTGTTTCAGAGTTGACTTCATCTAATGAAGAGAGAGTTAATGATATTGATCATGAAACTCCGAAAGAGGACACTACCGAACCTCGCAGGTCAAGTAGGACACATGCAGCTTCTGAACTGTACGGTAATCCTGTTATGAATTTCATGGTTGATGAAATAGATGACCCTGCGACGTATGAAGAAGCGATGATGAGCCCGGATTCAAACAAATGGCTAGAAGCCATGAAATCCGAGATGGAATCCATGTATGAGAACTAGGTTTGGACCTTGGTAGACTTACCTCACGATCGAAAGGCCGTTGAGAATAAATGTATTTTCAAAAGAAAATCTGATGCTGATGGTAATGTGACCATCTATAAGGCTCGACTTGTCGCAAAGAGGTTTCGAAAAATTCAAGGAGTTGACTATGATGAGACATTCTCTCACGTAGCGATGCTTAAGTCGGTTAGGATTATGTTAGCAATTGCTGCATATTTCAATTATGAAATATGGCAGATGGATGTCAAAACTGCGTTCCTCAATGGTAATATTGAAGAAGAGTTGTATATGATACAACCTAAGGGTTTTGTCGATCCTAAGGATGCTAATAAGGTATGCATGATGACGAGAAAATGGGGTGAGAGAATACGCGTCCACGTCATAGAGACAAATATTATAATTTAAAATGCGTAAATGCATAAATAAGAAAAGGGATCAAACATTGCAGGTACTTTATTTCCAGAACTCTTACATTTGTATAAATGAACTGTTAATTACATCTCCGTAGAGAAAACCCCTGATTAAGAATTCCAACATATCTATTACATAGCATTACAACATGTGAATACTACAAAATGTAGAAATCAAATAAGACTACAAAATGTAGAAACTAAAGTCCTCCTTGTTGTCGTCGCCGCCGGTATTCTCAGGAGCACTTAATCTTCTTTCAATTTCGTTGATGCTAACATATGTGTAGCATTATAATGGTGGTTTGATTTATTTGCAGCATATGACATTTTAATAGTCATATGATCCACTTGTACCAATGGTAATAGTACTTAGTGTTCATGTATGTGCATAAGCATTCATGCAATATAGGGCACAACTCTATTCATGAGTCGATTTTTTGTCATGCATGTGATTTCTATATGAGTGACCATGTGTGTAATATAGGACACAACTCTATTTATGAGTCGGTTTTATCATGCATGTGATTTCTATATGCATTATATGATGGAGAGAATATTTAGTTTACTTGGCGACAACAATGTATATAGCATTGCGCCAAGCTAGCATATGTGGATGTTATATGAAATTTGATGATGCACTATGATATGTTTAGTGCAAATAACATAGGCTATGATCCTATTTATCATGAATACATGCACCTATATGAGAGGAGTGCATTGTTTAGTTTTAATCTCCTCAAGTGCACTATGTTATGTTAGTGCAAGTGGCCTAGGCTATGATCCTAGTTATAATTTAGTCTTATGGGTGCATGAACCTATATGAATAAGATGCATGGTTTAGTTTTAATTTATATGACATGTAAGTTAATTGCATATATGCACTTTACTAGTTCCTAACTATACCATGTAGAACTAGTCAAATATTTATATGATTTTGGATGTCACAGGAGTATGTATATTTTAACTCCTAGTTTCTTTTACTATGATAAATGTAAGTTAATTGATCATATCTCGAATTAATCTACACGCGGATTTGTTTAATTTTAGCCCTTCGTACATGTTAAGGCATACAGAGAAGATATCATTATGGATAGTCCTTGGACAATATGGAGCATGCTATACTTTTAGGATGCGACATCTTTTATTTTTACTCGACTTACTTAGTTACTAGCATGATGAGTAGTACCCAACACAAGACGATTTTGGCTAGGCGTGAGATTTTGTAATTCTTTGGCTTGTGTCAATGTGACCAAACCAAAGACGCAAGTTAAGTAATATATGAATTTATGACAACTTGGCTTGTATCAATGTGACCAAGCCAAGAGCATGATTTTAATAATATATGATTTTAGAGCAACTTGGCTTGTGTCAACGTAACCAAGCCAAGAGCCAAATTTTAGTGATATATGTAAATTTAGAGCACCTTGGTTTGTGTCAATGTGACCAAACCAACGACATGAGTTTAGTGACATATGAGTTTAGAGCAACTTGGCTTGTGTTGATGTGACCAAACGAAGAGCATATATTTTAGTGACATATGAATTTAGAGCAACTTGGCTTGTGTCAATGTGACCAAACCAAGAGCATGATTTTAATAATAAAGCGACTTGCCTTGTGTCAATGTGATCAAGCCAGGAGCCAAATTTTAGTGATATATGATTTTAGAGTAAATTGGCTTGTGTCAATATAACCAAGCCAAGAGCCAAATTTTTGGTAATATATATGAGTTTATAGCATCCTGATTTGTGTCGATGTGATCAAACCTAGAACCAATTCGTTTATTAACATGTGATTTTAGAGTAACTTGGTTTGTGTCAATATGACCAAGCCAAGAGCATGTACTAATATGTGAATTTTAGAGCAACTTGGCTTGTGTCAATGTAACCAAGCCAATCGCCAAATTTTAGTTATGTATGGTTTTAGAGCAAACTGACTTGTGTCAATATAACCAAGCCAAGAGCTACTTTTGAGTTTATAGCATCTTGGTTTGTGTCAATGTGACCAAACCAAGAACCAATTCGTTTATTAACATGTGATTTTAGAGTAACTTGGTTTTTGTCAATATGACCAAGCCAAGAGCATGTACTAATATGTGATTTTTAGAGCAACTTGGCTTGTGTCAATGTAACCAAGCCAATCGCCAAATTTTAGTTATATATGGTTTTGGAGCAAACTGACTTGTGTCAATATAATCAAGCCAAGAGCTAGTTTTGAGTTTATAGCATCTTGGTTTGTGTCAATGTGACCAAAACAAGAGTCAATTTATCATGATCATGAGAAGAAGGCAATTAAACATATGCCCACATGATCAAGCCAAGAACAAATATACATATATCAATTTAGGAGAGAAAATCCCCTAGTTTGTGTGAATGTGACCAAACTAGCAGATGAGGGAGAGAAACTCCATGTCATGTGTCAATGTATAACTAGCCAAAAGAGCAAGTAAAGTATACTAATGTTTCTCACCTTTGCAGATATCCTCACGCGTCAGGCAGCAGCTACCAGCGGCCGAGCAGCCGGCGTATACGGCGTGGGGCGAGCGGCCGGGCTGCCGGCGTGCAGCAACTAATAAGCAGCGATGGCGCCTAGCAGCAGCAACCTTGGCGTTGAAGACTATCGGATGCGGCGAGCCGGCAAAGTCCGAACTGGTGATATACCGCGGCAACAAGACAACAACGCCTATGGTAGGGTGTATGTCGAGCGGCCGGAGGCGAGCAACACAGTCGAACAGGCGGCCGGCGACGAGCGATTCCGATGACGGCGGGCGGGCGGCAGCTTGTATAACGGAGCTAGCGCGTGTTTGCGGCGAGCGGCGCAGCTCTATATGGCGAGCAGTCGGCACGGCTGGCGCGTATAGGCAAGGCAAGCGAGCAGCGATGGGATGATTTTTGCTATTGATGATTGGCGATTGGTGATTTAGGATGGATCATTTTCCATCCCTGGCCTCGTTCGGCCACTGGTCTTTATATAGGCAGCCAGGCAGAGAGTCTCCGTGACGGAGCACGCGCACGTCCTTGTGATCGTGGGCAGGAATCGTGGTCATCGTGGCTGGTAGTGGATTGGTCGTGAAGTTTCCTAGCCTGGACTTGATATGATCGAAGCCGGCCAGGGCATGTTATCATTAACTGTTGTTTACGTGGGCTTTGACCACTAATCCATGTTTATGTTAATTAATTAGCTGAATACTTGATGGGCTTTAGTTATCTGGAGGAACACACGTTGACTGCCCCTTCCCAGTCATTGTGTAGGCTTTGGTCACACTAATCTCTTTGCATGTCAATTATGTTAGGCATCTGGGACATTATCTTTGACAGGACCCCATCTCTAATCCACTCCATGGGGCCATGGCATGACAATTGCTCCATAATTATTTGAACTAGTTAATTGTGTAACGGTGCCGGCTAATCCATGCGTTCACGTGATTAGCAGCTGCGTATAGCCTTCCTTTCTTATGTGTGTGACCTCGTTTTCTTCGAGTCACCACCATGCATGTAGACCTGCAGGTCTCTCATACACACGTAGTGTAGACTTAGTCTACTAGCTAGCTGCAATGACTAAATATTCGAGGACATTGTATTTTAGCCAGTAACTTGTTCGGCTGATTAGTAATATTCGGTAGTTGATCAATATATGATTACCTTTTCATATGTCATGCGGTATCATTATTTGCTACATCCCCATGACCGTATTTTCTAGGGTTGTCGGAACGATGCCGACATTTTATCCCGTGATCAAATATTTTGAAAATATCAGTGCCGCCGTGACGGTGAATTTTGGCAAATATTTGTACTACATCTTGCCGATATTTATCCACGGTGGACATTTTAGAAATATTATTATTATACTGACGGCGTATTCTAGAAAATATTTGTATACCGCGCCGATATTTGCTCGGCCGTGGAATCTTGAAATTTAGGGTTGCTCACGATGGCCAGAATTTAGAGCATATTAGGATGCCTCGTCAATGATGTGTGCTTCGAGTAATTTACCTTCTTTTTATCATAAGGTAAACCCACTTTGAACATTTATTTCATTATTATTTAATTATTTCTTCATATTTTACTATCAATATAGCTTATTTATATTCAAATACAAAATCGGTGTCAACAATGCAAACTTCAGCGATCCATCTATGAACTGAAGCAAGCATCCCGGAGTTGAAATCTCCGCTTTGATGAGGTGATCAAAGAGTTTGGATTTGTCCAAACTTATGGAGAGACTTGTATTTACAAGAAAGTGAGTTGGAGCAATATGGCATTTCTGATATTATATGTGGATGACATATTATTGATTGGAAATGATATAGATCTTTTAAACAGTGTTAAAAGTTTTCTAAACAGCAAATTTTCGATGAATGACCTTGGTGAAGCGTCATATATATTAGGCATTAAAATCTATAGAGATAGATCAAGGCGCCTAACTGGGCTATCGCAGAGTACATATCTTGATAAGATATTAAAGAAGTTTAATATGGACGGAAGTAAGAAGAGGTTCTTACCTATGTTGCAAGGCAAGACATTGAGTAAGACTCAAAGTCCGGCTACGGCGGAAGAAAGAGAGATAATGGATAAGATCCCCTATGCCTCGGCCATAGGCTCTATAATGTATGCCATGCTATGTACAAGACTGGATGTGGCACATGCTATTAGTTTGACTAGTAGGTACCAATCTGATCCAGGTTCGGAACACTGGATAGCGGTCAAGAACATCCTCAAGTACTTGAGAAGAACTAGGGATATGTTTCTTATATACGGAGGTGAAGAAGAGCTAGTCGCTAAGTGTTATGTCGATGCTAGCTTTGACACTGATCCGGATGACTCTAAGTCTCAGTCCGGATAAGTATTTCTCTTGAACGGAGCAGCAGTTAGTTGAAGGAGTTCCATACAACCTGTGGTGACGGGATCAACGACGGAGGCGGAATATGTTGCTGCTTCAGAAGCGGCGAAGGAAGCGGTTTGGATGAAAGAGTTCATTACGGAACTAGGTTTGGTTCCTAGTGCATTGGACCCAATGGTGATCTATTGTGACAACAATGGAGCCATAGCCAACACCAAGGAACCGAGGTCTCACAAGAATTTCAAGCATATTAAGCGCCGGTTTCACTCCATCCGTGAACATGTCAAAGATGGAGACATAAAGATTTGTAAAGTACACACAGACCTAAATGTAGCAGATCCATTGACTAAATCTCTCCATAGGGCAAAACATGATCAACACCAGAACTCCATGGATGTTAGATTTATCACTATGTGAACTAGATTATTGTCTCTAGTGCAAGTGGGAGACTGAAGGAAATATGCCCTGAGAGGCAATAATAAAGTTGTTATTATGTATTCCTTATATATGATAGATGTTTATTTTGCATGCTATAATTGTATTGATCGGAAACATCAATACATGTGTGTTTAATAAACAAAAAGGGTTCCTAGTTATGCCTCTCTTATAGACTAGCTTGTTGATTAACAAGATGATCAAGGTTTCCTGATCATGAACATTCGATGTTGTTAATAACAAGGTCACAGCATTTGTGAAATGATGTGATGAACATTCATCCGAAGTATAGCATTACGATCAAGTCATTATGTTTACATTGCTATAACATCATACAAAGTAATCTTTATCCTTAGACCATGAGATCATGTTAATTGCTAACACCAGAAGAGTATCTTGATAACATCAAACGTCACACCGTAACTGGGTGAGTATAAAGATGGGTTCAGTGCTACGAAGGTGTTATGTTGAGGCTCATGGATCAAGAGTGGAATTTGTCAATCCCGATGATGGATAGATATACTATGGGCCCTCTCGGTGATATCACATTAAGGTAGCTTGCAAGCAAGCGATGTGATCACTAGAATGTTATATCACGGGAACGAGAAAAGAGTGCATGTCGGTAACGAGATCAAACTAGGTATTTGGATACCGATGATCGAATCTCAGACATGTATTATATCAAGAGACAAAGGGATTAAATTACAAGCGTTAAAGGTTCTCACGATCACAGAAGTCATTGTTGAATATGCAGGAGTCAGAATGGACCTCCATGTCCCGCTTCTGATTATTGATATGAGAGGAGTCTCAATCATGTCTGCATTATTCGCGAACCGTAGGTGACACACTTACGAGTTACCGGACACCATTTTGGAGCACATATGTTTTAGAAAAAAGAATTGCAAAGCGCAGGAATTGTTTCGATAGAAACCGGAAAAATTGTTTCGGGTGAAATTGCAGAAAGTGGTTCTGCATGTGATATTGAAATATTGCAAGGGGTTATATGTGAATGTTTGTTAATTAAAGTAATTAACAAAATTCTGAATAAATTTAATAAAAGAGTTTTATTAAATGAGAGAGCATTAAACTTGGAGAATTTTAATGCATTTAAAGTAGGGACTTTAAAGGGGAATGTGAAGAGGCATTTTAATGTGGAGGGGTTACCACCACATGAATGGGGGAGGTGAGGAGTCACCCCCATGCGCCGGCCATAGAGAGGAGGGGCACCCTTCCTCCTATAAAAGGCCCCCCTCTTCCTCCTTCTTCCTCACACCTCCTTGTGAAGGATCTCTCTCCCCCTCTAGAATTATTCCCCCATGGTCTCGGATTAGCGAGATACATGTTCCCGGTGGCATTTTCTCTGGAAGGAGTTGCTGCTTCCGCTGGATAGCTGGAGCAAGGAGGTGGAGGTTGTCCGGTGGCTTGAACGTCTGTGCGAGTGCGGATGCGCTGCTGAGTTGCGACACTCGGACTTCCTCACGATCTTGAGATCGGCAAGTGTACGACTACATCAACCACGAGTTCCTACTCCTTCACAAACTCGTTGTCTTCGAGGGTAAGTTCTCGTTGGATGTATGTCCACTCGTTGCTCTATACCTAGTAGATAGATCTTGGCGTGTAGTTCTCATCGTAGGAAATTTTTTGTTTTCTATGCTGCGGACCGAACAATTGCCACGACTTGTCTTGGTGTCGCCGCTCACGGCGGCACGATCGCGACTATGACGCGCGTGATGAGATCACACAGTGCAAAGTAGACAAAATGCGCGCAAGACGCGCTCGTTCGACTGACTAGAAGGACAAGGACGTGGAGCTCTGCGGCGCCAGATGCTTCAGCAGAGCCATCAGGAAGAAGTGAATGTCTAAAGGGTTCAAACTCCCGTCGAGAACCAAAAATTCGACGGCCTATAGGACCCGAAGATCTGGCTGGAGGATCATATCTCCTCCATCAGGCTGCACGGCAGGATTCGAAGCACGACCTACAATGCCTGCAACTGCAGCTGCAGGGCGCCGCTCACGCATGGCTCAACAACCTCCCGTGCGGATCCATTCGCATCTAGGAAGAGCTGGTCTACAACTTCATGCACAACTTCAAGGGCACTTATAAAAGGCCCGCGTCAATCGAAGAACTAAGAGGCTGCCACCGGAGGTCTGGCGAGTCACTGTGCTCGTACATCCAAAAGGTGGTCCATCATCAAGAACTCCGCAGAAAACATCTCGGAGGACCGTGCAATCGACGCGTTCAACGGTGGCGTTCGCCGCATAGAGCTCAGAGAGGAGCTAGGCCGTTCGAAGCCCAAAACGATTGACCACTTGATGGAAATCGTGAATCGGTGGGAAGACAGAGAAGACTCGGTGAAAAACCGCACATACTCCGATGACGACGATGACCTTGGGTGCAAACGCGACCACAGAGGAAAACATCGAATGCACGTCTACAAAGACCGCGACGAGGTCAACACTGTCGCGGCTGGCTACGCTAATAAACGCGACGACAACGCAACAGCGGATATCGCAGCGGAGGATACCGTGACGTTGGGAAGACCACGCAAGTGTGGCAACGCCGCACTCGCGAAGAGGCACCCGCAACCTCCATCCATGACAAACTGTCCGGGCCATGCAACGTGTACTTCTACATCGACAAGCACGACGACAAGAAAAAGTCTAGTCACCTCCTAAAAGACTGCCGCGAGTTCCTCAAGCTCCATGAAGGCCTGGCGCAGATGAATCACGACGCGATCAATCGAGGCTACGGAGCCGCCCCAGGCGCTGTGCCACATGGAGCTCCTCCAGCACCACCCGGACCCCCACCACCTGCGGCTGTGCCAGTCCAGCAGCATGGAGGCAAACCATACCCACGACCTATGGGCAACATGGGGATGATCCAAAAAGGGCGCCCCTCTAATCACGTGCAGAAGGCCATCACTCACCAATCAATTTGGCGATAAATTCTCCACCCTCCACCATTGAGTACCTCAATGGAAGAGAGTCTTGCATCACTTTTGACAAACGCGACCACCCGCGCCAAGTTCCTCGTCCAGGCCACTGTCCCCTCGTACTCAAGGCGCAGATCGGGGGCTTCGATATGAGTCGCGTCTTCATGGACGGTAGAAGTGGCATTAATCTAATGTTTGCAAGTACCTTGCGAGCAATGTGGATCCCGCTAACCTGCCTGGAGGTGTCAGACACGACGTTCCACGACATCGTCTCAGGGAAGGGAGTGTATCCCCTGGGAAAATCAACCTCGATGTCATCTTCGGCACACCGCAATTTTTTTGGCAAGAACGCATCGACTTTGAAGTCATCGACTGGCCCTCACAGTACCACTGCATCCTCGGACGTGTTGCGTTCGCGAGGTTCATGGCGGTGCCACACTACGACTATCTGCAGATGAAGATGCTAGGACCAAATAGCATCATCACGATCAATGGAAACTTCGAGAGGTCCACAGTTGCGACAAGGAATTCAAAAGAATCTCCCAGTTAGTTGGCATGCATGAGGAACTCGCCAAACTGAAGGAGTCGACAGACAACAGTCTGCCTCCCCTGAGCAGACCAAGTTCACCCGACCTGTCCTTCGACTCGTCGGTGCACACAAAGAAAGCCCAGGTGCACCCAACGGACCCGACAAAGACGGCCCTCATCGCCAACAACTTGAGTTCCGCATAGGAACTCGCGCTCGTCGAATTCCTCCATGAGCACTGGGAAATCTTTGCCTAGTGTCCAGCGGACATGCCAGGGGTCCCCAGGGAATTCGCCAAGCATTCACTCAACGTCAATCCAGACGCAAGGCCAATCAAGCAGACAATACAGCGAATGTCTGAACCACGAACAAAAGCAGTTGGTATGGAGATCAACAGACTCCTCGATGCAAAGGAAAGCACCTAGCTCGCCAACACAGTGCTTGTGCCTAAAAAGACACGGATATCCTGCGGATGTGCGTGGACTTCACCTCTTTGAATAAGCACTGCCCAAAGGATCACTTCCCGTTGCCACGAATCGATCAAATAATCGACTCCACTGCGGGATGCGAGTGCCTCTGCTTCCTCGACGCCTACTCAGGCTACAATCAGATTCGAATGAAGGAGGAAGACCAAGAGAAAACATCGTTTACAATGCCCTTCGGTGTGTTCTTCTACAACACAATGCCTTTCGGGCTAAAAAACGCAGGAGCCACCTATCAGCGGTGCATGCAGGCTTGCCTCAAGAACCAACTTGGTCGCAATATCCAAGTCTACATTGATGACATCATCATCAAAACCAAGGAGGAGGCCACGCTAATCGCCGATCTCCATGAGGCCTTCGCCAACCTCGACCGCTACCGAATCAAGCTCAATCCAGACAAATGCGCCTTCGGCGTACCATCCGGGCAACTCCTCGGGTATCTCATCTCTACAAGAGGGATCGAAGCAAACACGAAGAAAATAAAGGCCATACTGGCCATGGAGAAGCTGAAGAATGTAAAAGGCGTCTAGTAGCTGGCTGGATGAATCGCGGTGCTCAGTCGATTCATTAGTCGAATGGGCGAAAAGGCACTGCCCTTTTACCAACTCCTCCGCAAAGCTGACAAGTTCGAGTGGACAGACGAGGCACAAGAAGCATTTGAAGACCTCAAGCGTCTACTATCCACCTTGCCAGTACTGGTGACGCCTCGCAAAAAAGAGCCACTACTGCTCTACATCGCCGCCACCAACCAGGTGGTCAGCACGGTGCTCGTGGTGGAACGAGCCAAAGAAAACAAAGTCCACGGGGTCCAACACCCAGTATACTACCTCAGCGAGGTGCTCACGCCAACAAAGCAGCGGTACCCGCACTACCAAAAGATGGCGTATGGCGTCTTCATGACAGCCAGGCGACTACGCCACTACTTCCAGGAGCACTCAATCGTGGTGTTAAACGACGCACCACTTGGACACATACTCAACAACCCTGACACCACTGGACGAGTCATGCTCTGGGGCATAGAGATGTCGCCACGCGACATCACATACGAGAAGCGCGACGCGATCAAGTCGCAAGTTCTCCTGGATTTCCTCATGCACTGGATGGAGAACCAACTCCCCGACAAACCAGATATGTCCTACCTCTGGACAATGCACTTCGATGGATCCAAGCGAAAGGACGGAGCTGGCGCAGGTGTCATACTGACATCGCCCCAAGGAGACAAGATGAAATATATCCTGCGAATGCAGTTCATAGCCTCCAATAACAAAGCCGAGTATGAGGCCTTAATCCACGGGATGCTGATGGCGAAAGCCTGCAGCGCCAAGAGGCTCATCATCTATGGCGACTCCAAACTGGTGGTCAACCAAACAATGCACGAGTGTGACGCATTGAGCAACAACATGATCACCTATCGCGACCTCTACGACACACTCGAGGGAGACTTCGATGGCTGTGAGCTGCGGCACGTAGGCCGTGAAAGCAACGAAGAGGCGGATACACTCGCTAACATTTGCTCCACCTACGCCCCCATACCACCTGGGGTATTCCTCGAGCGCTCCATCAAGCAAAGGGCTCCAGCAAAAAAACCAAGCACGTCAACAGACTCTAGGGCTACGCCACCCAATGAGCCAATGGCACTCGATGACATGGAGCTTGATACGGGACTCGAAGGACCAATGGAGGTCATGATGATTGAACCATCCTGGACAAAGCCGTACATCACATACCTGCTCAGCAAAAGGCCGCCAGATGACCCGACTGATGCGCGACACATCGCGCGACGATCCAAGGCATTCGCCCTCATCAACGACAAATTATACAAGCGCAACATCACAGGGGTACTCCAATGGTGCGTATCCAACGGGGATGGAAGGGCAGTCCTCCTCGACATACATGAAGGCACTTGTGGGCATCACGCTGGAAGTCGCGCCCTCGTTGCCAAAGCTCTGCAATCTGGATTCTATTGGCCCACGGCCATGCACAACGCCAAGAACATTGTCCAGTGCTGCAACACTTGCCAGTGATTCGCGGATAAACCTCACGCACCTGGCGCGGAACTCAGGCCAATCACATTGGCTTGGCCATCACCCACAATACCTGAGTTGGGTAGGGCTTAACTGGAAGTTTATATGTCTTAGTATGAGTTCCCTCGTGGAAGAGGTTGAGCTGAGGCTACCTCATGAATATGAATGTCCACCTATGTAGTGCCTAGGATGGCAGATGGCCATGGCTGGGAGGCCAAGCTCATAGGGGAGGTGCCTATACTAGGGTGTGTAATTGAAAGGTTAGGATTGATTATCCGCATACCAAGTATGATGATTTAGGGTTATCACTGACAGATGTATCGAATTTTGTGGTGAAAGTGTATCACCTCTATAGAGTGTCAAACTATTCGAATAGCCGCGTCCATGGTTATGGAAAATTGGAGTGGCCATACTGTTCCGTTGTCAGATGTTTTCAAAATGACTTGTGACTTGACCACAATAGAGTTGTGAACTTGAAAACTAGATTCCCACTTAAGTAATCTAGAGAACTAAATTAGGTCTTTACTCTTTACGGCATTATGAAATAAACCTAGCTTTTTGCAAACAAACCTAGAGTTTAAGATTCCTACCAGTTTTACCTTACTTATACTAGTGATAGTTTGCGAGTACTTAAAGAGTACTCATGGCTTGTTCCTAGCTATTCCCATGGCCAGACTATGAGGAGGACTACCCGGAAGATGGACAACAGGAGGTCTATGACAACTAGGATCATCTCCCATCGTCAGCATTGCCTGTGACTATGAAGATGGAGTCTACTACGTTATATTTCCGCTGCTCTGATTTGTATTAAGACTTGATCATGAGATCAACTATTTGTAAGACTATTATGGTTTGTAATAGATGATGTACTATGGTACCAATTCTGTTATGTCTCATAAAAATGATAATCCTGGGATTGCGATGTACGGCATAACATGCATCTGGACTTAAAAATCCAGGTGTTGATATATTCATTCCATTATAGTTGCAGCACTTAGTCAGATATAGATAGCACGAGTCATACTGATGTCATAAGCAGTGGGCAGTGTTAGTGAACCATTCCGTAGATGCAATAGTTACTAGTCAGATACAATTAGCATGAGACATCCCAAATCCAGCAGTTGTTGGCACTTTTGTTTACTCATTACTTTGTAGTGAATCTGATTACTAGACCTATAAAAGTCACATTTATAGCACTACTTTAGTTATAGTTATCTATGATCGAGATATTATGCTCCAAGTCGTTCATAACCGCGAGCACGACTTTTAGAAAGATTTACCCTACAAGGGTGTACAAATAGCAACACACGCACGATCAACCTCGGAAAAACCAAATAAAAACCCAACAAGGCATCACGACAAAGCAATCACAAGATTCATAAAATATTACAGGGGCACCCCACAAAGCTACCCACAACTAATTTGGCTGGCTCCGAGATGGACCTAGGGTTTGTGTCGACGGCTGTAAACGACTAGGAACCCAAAAGTGTGATTGGGCTTGTCGATACCGCGAAAACATGTCACAAGTCCTAAACAGTACAGGCGCTCCACGCGTAATCGTAAATAAAGCAGTAAAGCATGGCATAAGTACATGATAGTAATAAAGCCCCAAACTAGTTTGTGGCCCCAAGAAATAATAAATGAATCAATCTCTAGCTAAGGGGATCCATGGTCCCACATGCAGATAGTGCGATAGTCAAGGAACATGTATCAAGTACTCGTGGCCTACGGGACACAAGTGAGCGGTTAAAAACAAAATATCAGCTATAGCCCACCGGTGCCTTTGCATTAGTTACACCTATTCCCAACATTTTAATTATCAAGTTGTAATTAAATTCATGATTATCTCCACCATTAAGCATGTGTCAACCTTCCAACAACGGTGGAAGATCGACGATGCAAAGCAACACCTGAGCAAGCAACTACGACTCGCAAGGTTGATTGTCTACCAAACAACATGCAATAGGAGGTGTCCAAGGCAATATAGAGGTTGCAAGGAATATAATTGGTGCATGGAAACTAAAGCATCGCAACACGGATAGCAATAGATCAACAGGAGGAAGTAAAGACTATAAATGCAAAGTACGTAGAATGGGTAAGAATGCTTGCCTGGGAAACACTGACAAAGATACATTAGAGATCGGGTCGAAGCTCGCATCAACTCAACGGCCTAATCCGTGAAGAAGCAAAACACTAAAAGAAACACCGGATGCACTATGTAATACTACGACAGAAGATCGGGCATGATGCATGTTTGATGCATGACATGGCAAAGACACGATGCGACTAGGCAATATTAAGCGGAATCGGGGACCCGAAAAATAATTAGAAGGTTCAAGTTATTTAGATACCCATAATTTAAATGTTGTATTAACAAGGCAAAACATGTCATCGGTTCGCTACACAAATTTAAATGGAGTCAAGATAAGACAAATATAGCCCGCACGTGGTCTCCATATTTAATTACGAGGTGAATGGACAAAGTACCTCCAACCCACAAAAGATGTATGCAAGCATGTACAATTTATATGCAACAAGATATATGGCACTCCCTCTGTTCAGAAATATAAGACATTTTAGTTTTGTGAATCAAATGTATCTAGACGTCTTTTAGTATATAGGTTCATAAAAGTTCTAAGTGAACCTATACACTAAAAAGTATCTAGGTACATTCATTTCACAAAGCTAGAATGTCTTATATTTCTGAACGGAGGGAGTATATTACAAAATAGGGCGGGTTAGATAGGGGTCACACATCTCGGTGTGGAGATCTTGGGGTTCCGAGGTTCAGTTCTTCGGATCCTCGGGATCGGGGCTCTTCGTGTCCATGAGGTAGATCTTGTCGATATGTACATGGGCCACGTGGTCTTCAGACAATCAACATTGCCTCACTCCAACACACACACCATCTTTACCACACCCTCAGTAGAATCGCACCAACTATTCACCACATCCCCTTGTCGGGAACAAAAGAACTAGGGATCGATTCAGAGCAACTCAAGCAGGCATAGAGGACATGGATTTGGGGGTTGAACCACACCCACCGAGAGGGTGCCAAGAGGCAAAACGACAATGAGCTCAGAGACGCGAGCAGCGGATGGCACCATCGCAAGGAGGCATGGGCTCTAGAATAGACTGGGGAAGAGCTCGAGCGGGGATGGCGGAGAACATGCAGCAGGGCAAGGCGCCTGTGTGGAGGAGCACGAGCGGCATCCGGGGGCGATGTAGGAAGAAAGCCGAGGGGAAGGGCGGCATAGGCCGGAAAGGAGGCGGCCGCGGTGGCGGTTGATAGGCTGGAGCAGGGGCTCATGAGGGAGGCGCGGGGCTGTACAAGAAATGAGGAGGATGTAAGCGGCGGCACGACGAAGATCGAGGGAGCATGCAGGGCACCTGAGAAGGAGGACTAGGTGGACAAGGAGGGTGGCCGGCAGAGAGGCGTCCCTAGTGGCGGGGAGAGGTGCTTGGGGCGGCGAGCTCGGGAGGATCCGCGGCAGTGAGGAGGATGCGTGACGAGGGATGAGGGCGGCGCTGCGGCGGCGGCAGCGAGCAGGGCCGAGGGATGGAGGAAGGTGGGGATCAAGCGGAGAATTGGGTCAAACTCAGGAACACGAGTAGGAGGCATGGCATCCACCCACGAGGAAGACATGGGCTTGATCGCATTAGAATAGAGAAGCAGGGGGTGGCTGCAAGTTTCCAGGTGGGGGTAGGTGGAAAACAGGAAGGGCTCCCTCCCATGCGTGTTATGTTTGGCGCGCACAGCGTGCATGTATGTGTTGCCTATGTGTGTTGTGCATGACCGAGTTGTGGCAGCGTCGCGTGTATGGTGTGTGGGGTGGGTGGTAGGTACTGGCAGTGGCAGGTGGTGTTGGAGTCTAGGGTTAGGTAGGGTCTGAGGATTTTAGGTTTAGGGTTTCGGGGTAGTAGGCTTCTGCCAGCTGGGCCCTTTGGGCCTGGCAGGTGGTGGCCTCCCCCGAACAAAATATTTTTTTATTTCTTTTGTTTAAGAATAAACTTTTTAAAATATTTTTAGACAAACAAAAGATTTTGATTTGAATTGAAGAAGGGGATATCTAGAAACAAAAGTAGATTTTAGAAAATAGTTTTAAGTTTAAATATGCATAATGACATGACGATGCTCAAATGCAATATGGCATTATGACATGAGCAAAACATGTCATTGGTTTGCTACACAAATTTAAATGGAGTCAAAATAAGACAAATTTAGCCCGCATGTGGTCTCCATATTTAATTACGAGGTGAATCGACAAAGTATCTCCAACCCACAAAAGATGTATGCAAGCATGTACAATTTATATGCAACAAGATATATGGTATATTACAAAATAGGACGGGTTAGATAGGGGTCACACATCTCGGTGTGGAGATCTTGGGATTTCAAGGTTTGGGTCTTCGGATCCTCGGGATCGAGGCTCTTCATGTCCATGAGGTTGATCTTGTCGAGATGTACATGGGCCGCGTGGTATTCGGACAATCAACATTGCCTCACTCCAACACACACACACCATCTTCACCACACCCTCAGCAGAATCACATCAACTATTCACCATGTCTCCTTGTCGGGAACAAAAGAACTAGGGATCGATTCAGAGCAACTCAAGCAGGCATAGAGAACACAGATTTGGGGGTTGAACCACAACCACCGACAGGGTGCCAAGAGGCAACGCAACAATGAGCTCAGAGACGCGAGCAGCGGATGGCATCATCGCAAGGAGGCACATGCTCCAAAATAGACTGGGAAGAGCTCGAGCGGTGACGACGGAGCACATGCGGTAGGGCGCGACGCCTATGCGGAGGAGCACGAGCGGCATCCGGTGGCGCTGTAGGAAGAAAGCCGAGGGGATGGGCGGCATTGGCCAGAAAGGAGGCGGCCGCGGTCGTAGTTGACGTGCCAGAGCAGGGGTTTGCGAGGGAGGCACGGGGTGGTGTGGGTGACAAGAGGCCATAAGCGGCGGCGCGGCGGATATTGAGGGAGGGCACAGGGCACCTGACGGAGGCGGACGAGGTGGATAAGGAGGGTGGCTGGTGGAAAGGCGTCCCTATCAGCAGGGAAAGGTTCTCGGGGCGGCGAGCTCGAGAGGATCCACGGCGGGGAGGAGGACGCGTGACGAGGGATGAGGGCGGCGCTACGGCGGTGGCAGCGAGTAGGGCCGAGGGATGGAGGAAGGTGGGGATCGAGCGGGGCATCAGGATGAGCTCGGAAACGCGAGTAGGATGCACAGTGTCCACTCACGAGGAAGACATGGGCTTGATCGTGTTCAAACAGAGAAGCAGGGGGTGGCTGCAAGTTTCCAGGTGGGGGTAGGTGGAAAACGGGTAGGGCTCCCTCCCATGCAATTTGTGTTTGGCATGCACAGCGTGCGTGTGTGTCGCCTGTATGTGTTGTGCACGACCGAGTCATGGCAGCGTCGCGTGTGTGGTGTGTGGGGTGGGTGGTAGGTACTGGCAGCGGCGGGTGGTGTTGGGATCTAGGGTTAGGTAGGGTTTGAGGATTTTAGGTTTTGGGTTTCAGGGTAGTAGGTTACTGCCAGCTAGGCCCTTTGGGCCTGGAAGGTGGCGGCCTCCCCCGAACAAAATAGTTTTCATTTCTTTTGTTTAAGAATAAACTTTTGTAAATATTTTTAGACAAACAAAAGATTCAGGCGGACCGACGGTTTTGATTTGAATTGAAGAAGAGGATATCTAGAAACAAAAGTAGGTTTTAGAAAATAGTTTTAAGTTTTAATATGCATGATGACATGACGATGCTCAAATGCAATGTGGCATTATGACATGAGCAAAACATGTCATCGATTCACTACACAAATTTAAATGGAGTCAAGATAAGACAAATATTGCCCGCATGTGGTCTTCATATTTAATTACGAGGTGAATCGACAAAGTACCTCCAATCCACAAAATATGTATGCAAGCATGTAAAATTTATATGCAAAAAGATATATGGTATATTACAAAATAGGGCGGGTTAGATAGGGGTCACACATCTCGGTGTGGAGATCTTGGGGTTCCGAGGTTCGGGTCTTCGGATCCTCAGGATTGGGGCTCTTCATGTCCGTCAGGTAGATCTTGTCGATATGTACATGGGTCACGTGGTCTTTGTATGATCAACATTGCCTCACTCCAACACACACACCATCTTCAACACACCCTCAGCAGAATCACACCAACTATTCACCATGTCTCCTTGTCGGGAACAAAATAACCAGGGATCAATTCAGAGTAACTCAAGCAAGCATAGAGGACACAGATTTGGGGGTTGAACCACACCCACCGACAGGGTGCCAAGAGAGGCAACACGATAACGAGCTCAGAGACGCGAGCAACGGACAACAGTATTGCAAGGAGGCACGAGCTCCAAAATAGACTGGGGAAGAGCTCGAGCAGGGACGGCGGAGCACATGCGGCAAGGCAAGGCGCATGTGCGGAGGAGCACAAGCGGCATCTGGCGGTGCTACAGGAAGAAAGCCGAGGGGATGGGCAGCATAGACCAGAAAGGAGGTGACCATGGTGGCGGTTGACGGGGTGAAGCAAGGGCTGCGAGGGAGGCGCGGGGTGGTGCGGACGAGGAGGAGGCCGTAAGCAGCAGCGCGACAGAGATAGAGGGAGGGTACAGGGCATCTGACGGAGGCGGACAAGGTGGACAAGGAGGGGGGGCCGATGGAGAGGCGTCCCTAGCAGCGGGGAGAGGTGCTCGGGGTGGCGAGCTCAGGATGATCCCAGCGGGGAGGAGGACGCGCGATGAGGGAAGAGGACGGCGCTACGGCGGCGGTAGCGAGCAGGGCCGAGTGATGGAGGAAGGTGGGGATCGATCGGGGCATTAGGTCGAGCTCAATAACACGAGCAGGAGGCATAGTGTCCACTCACGAGGAAGACATGGGATTGACCGTGTTCGAATAGAGAAGCAGGGGGTGGTTGCAAGTTTCTAGGTGGGGGTAGGTGGAAAACAGGCAGGGCTCCCTCCCGTGCGTGTTGTGTTTGGCGCGCATAGCGTGCGTGTGTGTGTTGTGCACGACCGAGTCATGGAAGCCTTGCCTGTGTGGCGTTTGGGGTGGGTGGTAGGTACTGGCGGCTGTGGGTGGTGTTGGGGTCTAGGGTTAGGTAGGGTCTGAGGATTTTAGGTTTAGGGTTTCGGCATAGTAAGCTACTGCCATCTGGGACCTTTGGGCCTGGCAGGTGACGGCCTCCCCCAAACAAAATAGTTTTTATTTCTTTTGTTTAAGAATAAACTTTTTAAAATATTTTTAGACAAACAAAATATTCGGGCGGACCGACGATTTTGAATTTAATTAAAGAAGGGGATATCTAAAAACAAAAGTAGGTTTTAGAAAATAGTTTTAAGTTTAAATATGCATGATGACATGACGATGCTCAAATGCAATATGGCATGATGACATGAGAATGCGGTCATGATGATGCACAATATTAAAACAACTCGTGATTTTCTAGTAGTGGTTTTACCGGGGTGCTGCAGGAGTGAGGATATGTATTACATGAGGAGAAAATCCTAAAAATCGGGGATTGGATATATGTTGTTGGACACGCAAGAGGCACTATTTCTAGTCGCAGGGTTTGTGAGGAGGTTCTGGTGGTGGTCGTGCCTCTCTAGTTGTGGATAGTGGCATGGGAGGAAGAGGCAGTTTTGGTGAGAATCGTGGAAGAGGAGGGAGGGGACACGTTGATTGGTATACACACTAGAGAGAAAACACTAAATCTAGCTATGCTAGGGATAAAGATCTTCTGGACACAGGCACTAGCCCGAGTAAAAAAAGGAAATACGGTCATGTCCGAGTCAGAAAATGTAGCCTAGACTTTGTTGGTTTGGGTGTGCTTGCTACGGGCACTGAACCACCTGTTGTCTCGGATATGATGGTTGATGATGAAGGATATATGCCCTAGAGGCAAATAATAAAGGTGTTTATTATCATATCTCATTAGTTCATAATAGTTTTATATCATGCTATAACTATATCAATTGGAAACATTGATATAGATGTGATATATAAACAAACCAAATGTCCTTGTTATCCTCTCTACAACTAGTTCATTAGGCAACTAATGCTCAAGGTCTCCTAATCATGGAGCATTTATGCCAGTTGATAAAGAAGTTAGTTGTGTGCATTGGTAATATGATGTGATGGACATTAACATATAAATATTGCAACACGATCAAGTCACAATGTTCATAGTTACAATAGTTATAAATGTAGTATCCTAATCCTTAGACTGTGAGATCATATTTAATCACTGTCACCTGCGGCTGCTTTGACTGCATCAACCATCACACGATAACAAGGTGATCATAAAGGTGGATGTTGGGTATTACAAAGGGGCATGTTGAGGCGTATGCATCAAGATCGGGATTTGTTCTCCTGCGTGACACGAACATACCTGGACCCACTCGGTGAGATTACATCCATAAGCTGTGCAGCATGTGACTGGGTCACGAGGATGGGATATCACGAGAACGAGTAAAGCAACACTTGTCATTAACAAGATCGAACAAGGTATCATGATACCAATGATCAGATCCCGGACAACTCAGGTATCGAAGTAACCAAGGGAATTGGACTCGACGTTTATGGTCCAAACAACGTTGAAATCGTGGAATGCACAGGGGTCATTATAGGCATCCCAGTCCAACTATTGATCATTGATCCGAGAGTCAACTCGATCATGTGTGTGATATTCCCGAACCGTAGAGTAACACACTTAAGGGTTTTACGACACTTAGAGATCGTTATAGATTTGATGGAATCACACGAAGAAAGAGAAACAAACACCGGAAGTGTTTCGTGAGAGAACCAGAATTGTTCTGAGAAGACCCAAAGGAAATTGGAGTGAATCGAAAGGTGTTCCGAATCAAAATAGATTTAATGAATATGTATTTTATATTAATTATTGTAATTAATAAGAAAAAATTAATGAGGCAACTTCCCTATTGGGCCAAGTTGCCGGAGGGAACAAGGCCCAAGAGGGAAGGACACAAGGAGGAACTATTGCCTTGGAGGGCACACGGGGTGGGGCCCGCCTCGAGGCGCGTGCGTGGGGCCCACCCTAGCCCCGGCCGGCCTGCCCTCCTCCTCCCGTGCTCGTGCCTCCCTCTACCTCCTACTCCCCTTAGCTCCACCCCGGTACTTTATTAGTTTGGGGTGCCCTCTTTTCCCCTATATATAGAGGTCTATATGGGAGGGAAAAGACACCCAATAAATTCTAAGGAAATTTCCTTAGGAATTCTCTCTCTCCTCTTGCCACTATAGTCCCAAGTAAGGGTTGCACGAGCGGGAGACTATTTCGTTACGACACACCGTTGTGCTGCATTGATTCTAGCCACAAGATCTACTTCCGCACTCTCAGTGGGGATTAGAGAACCAGGAGTCATCGTCGAACACCGGACGTTTGCGAGACCTCATGATGCTGCCACTTGTGGCACCGGGATCATCGTCCAAGGACCAGGGGTGACCTGCGAGGATCTTCGCGACCTTGTGGTTGGACGAGTATGACTATATCATCCATGTTCCGGATGAACGTTAAACGTTCGTTCTACAAGGATATGCTATCAAAGCCTCTCTCCGCTACATCATTACTCATAGATAGATCTTAGGCAGTTTGGTGTTACGCTAATCAGGATTTTTTTGTTTTCTGCTACGAACCCCTTCAGATGAAAACTCTAGACAAAGGACAAATGTTAAAGTAGAAGGTGGCAGGAGCGATAAGAAGAGATATAAGG
Source organism: Avena eriantha (assembly GCA_910589775.1). Classification (NCBI taxonomy): domain Eukaryota; kingdom Viridiplantae; phylum Streptophyta; class Magnoliopsida; order Poales; family Poaceae; genus Avena; species Avena eriantha. Next base: position 278,391,481 of record OU342740.1, on the reverse strand, counting down.
CTGAGGATAGCACACAAATTTCTGCAGATTCAGAATCGGTCGTGCCCCTCGAGGGTGACCATCGGGTCTAATGAGTTGGGGGGTGCTAGAACTATTGCAGTGTTGGAAACTCCACGATAGTTTGAGAGCTATGCGTCCTATCTAGGTCAAATCATGTGTTCTTATGTGAGACTCTTGAAAGGGAAATGGACGTCGCCTAGAGGGGGGTGAACAGGCGTTTAAAAATAATAATGGTTTAGGCTCTAATTTAAACAGAAGAAAACTTAATGTTTAATTTATCAAGCCATAACCTATATCAACTAGGTTCAACTAAGTGCACCAACAACCTATGCTAAGCAAGAGAAGCAACAATGTGATAGCAAGATAATATACTTCAAGCACAATGGCTATCACAATGTAAATTGCATGAGTAAAGGGCTCGGTTGAGAGATAACCGATGGACACGGAGACGATGATTTGTTTTCGGAAGTTCACTTCCAAAGAAGCTGTGTCTCTGTTGGAGAGGTGTGGGGGCGCAATATACTTCGAACGCCACAAATAGCTCACCTCGAGGTGTGGTGGCTTGATGCTCACCCAATGCCACACAAGGCCTCACCCCAAGATGCGAAGGCACGCAACTCACCGACGCCACAAAAGGATCACCTTATTCTCCCGTGAGCTCGCCACAAAGACCTACTCACGTTCCACTATGGGACACTTGAGGGCGGTCACCGAACCCGTACAATGCTTGGGAAAATCTCCACAACTCAATTGGAGGGCTCCCAAGAAATGCCACAAAGGCTCCACAATGCCAGAAAAGGCCAACAATCATGGAGAATCTCCACAACTCAATTGGAGGCCCCAAGAACACACCACCACTCCACACAACCGTCTAGGGTTCCAAGAACCCAAGAGAAAAAAGCCCAATGGCTTAAACTCGGTGAATCTCCAAGGAGAACTCAAACCTATGCACCAAATGCAAGAGACAAGTCCTTCTCTCTCAAATTCCACCAAAGCTACAAAAGTTATTGGGGGAATAATAGAGGATGAACATAAGAGGAGAACACAAAACTCTCCAACATCTAGATCCCAAAGATTCCTTCACAAAGAAAGGATTTGGTTAGGTGGGGTTGTAGATCTAGATCTCCTCTCTCAAATCGCTCAAAAAGATGCAAGAATCATAGGACGGGGAAGGGTAGAGGGGAAGCTCTTCAAGGTCAACAATAGAGGAGAGAGAGAAGGGAAAAACCAAGAAAAAGCTAGTAACCCCACGAAGGGGAAGGGGAGATCCTTTTAAAGGGCTCCCCGATCTGCTCGTTACTCATAGAAACGCGCACAGACGGTAGTACCAGTGGGTGGCCGGTACTACCGGTGGCATCCAACTAATGTCACAACAGCGGGGCGAAAAGAGAAACAAAGCTGGCCGGAACTACTGCTGGAAGTTTCGGTCGAAGTTCCAACAAATAGCGCACCCAAAACAGATAGGAAACTAAACCAAAATTGGGATTACCGGAATTTGGGCCGGAATTAACACAGGTACTACCTGCGGAAAAATGCCCTTGCGGTACTACTGGTGGTCCGCCGGAACTACTGGTCAAGCAAAAACTCCAGAACCAAAACAACCTCAACTTTTGCATCCGAACTCCAAACAAGATGAAACCATTTTTGTTGGAAAGATAACAACGTGTAGAATCCTCGAAATATTGGGAATCACCAAGGGAGAAAATATCATGAATATATATAAGATATCTCCCAAGGTGTGGAGTCAGAAAACCTGCAAGATAAAAAACACAATAAGATATGCAAGGGAAATCCGTTTTTGACGAACTAGAGCTTGTTATGAAGATAACCACAAGCTCTAGATCCTCACATGGACAAGAACCAAACAACAACCAAGAAATATGATGCTATGTATGCAAAGATTTGAGCTCTCTCCCAGATATACGAACGAGTCACCCACTCGAAAGCCCCTCTTGATAGTACAACTATCTATCCTAAACCCGGTCTCCCAACACTATAAGAGACCGGTAAGATAGAAAACCTATCAAGATCGTACCTTTTCCTTGAGCATTCCACTTGATCTTGATGTAGACCGTCTTGTCCTTCTCCAGATGGATCGCCTTTCTTAATTGCACTTGCTTTCTCTTGCTTTATGAAGACTTGAGAAATGCCCCCCATACTCCATGGGGAAGCTTCTTCTTCGAACTTATCTTCATCATTCCATGATTGCCGAGGATGGCAATCTTTAAGCATGAGATCTTCTAGAGATGACGCATCTCAAGCTTGCACTTCAATTATTGATGATGTCATGGAGATAGCCATGAGGAACTCCATCTTCTTCAAGACATTCTTGATCTTCTTCTTCTACTACTTGATTCCAATAGGCACAAAGCCCTTGGATATTGCTTCTTATTTTTCAACCTTGAGACCAACACATGGTCCAAGTGATGCCAATGGATAAACCTACAAGTGAAACTCAATTTACACATTAGTCCATAAGGATTGTCATTAATTACCAAAACCACACATGGGGGCATACATGCCCTTTCAACTCTGTCAAAAATGTGACCGTGTGCGAAGACTTCAGAGTTGTTTGAGTCTTAGAAGTTCTGATGGTAAGGATTGTAATGGTAGAAGTGGAGGACTAGATATATTCTGGCGTGAGAGCTATCATGTTGATATAAAACCCATTTTGGTAATTGATGACAATCCCTTTGAGAGGGTTTAAATATGGAATTTAACAAACAAAATGGTAGCGCCAACATCAAATACTACACAAGTATGTGATGTTGGTACTCCCATAATATATAGAACAAACTCCCCCACAATCTATGCACGTGTGATGAACTTGAATTCCATTGCATATATTGCCAATCATTACCATTGGTGGAGTTTCCTCTATATATAAAACATGCAAAGAAACAACAAAGATGCAAGAGTATGCACTGCTAATGCTTAATAACCAACTCAAAGCATAAACCAACTTCCCTTAAACCCTCTAAAACTTCTCCCCCATTGACATTGATAACCAAAATGGGTGAAAAGTTCTAGATGGCCAATATAGTGAGAATTCCTCCAAAGGTGTGCATATGCACATATCCAATGATGAATCCTGGGGAGGAAGTAAAACTATATTGAGGACCCAAAGGTCGCAAAAGGAAAATAAAAATAAAATAGCTTCAACAAATGAAGCGAGCAACCAAAAGATCCAAAAGATACCAATTGACAACAATAATTGATACCAAAATAAAATAACAAGATATTATGATACGAACAAATGAGTGTTTAGATGAAATATCTAAGCTCCCCAATCTTTGTGCACAATATAGAATCATCATTTGAATACATCAAGAACAAATATGGAATCCTCACTCCCCCATAGACATTTAACTCAAACAAAGAGAAAGGCAAATGAGCATTCTTAAGTGAGTTAGAGAACCTCCCCAAGGATTATGCACCAATTATAATAATTATATTTGGAAACAAAGTGCACAATCATGGAATCCTCACTCCTACAAACTCATTTAACAATACACAACAAGATAGATCAAATTATGAGTGGCCAGAGATGCTAACAAATGGGACAAGAACTCATAGGAATATAAATTTGGAAGCCATCGAAGAGTCAAAAATAAATAAAGAATGGTCTCCAAGGAAAACAAAAACAACCAAAGATTTATCATCTGTTGTGTGTATAAGTTTCTAGATGGAAAATATCACAAAGACATATGCCCAGAAAGAAACATGCACACACAAAATAGATACACAGGAAAGCACATGAAAAACAAAAAGAAGTCATAGAATATACCAATAAGATTTTTGCTTGAAAGCATGGCTAAAGGCTCAAATATATCTTATTGTACATCAGTGAGCTTCAAACACCAACACACTACATACATTGCAACTATTACCAAGGGAAAAGGGAATAGTTGGAATATATGGAGAAAGGCAACAAGTATTACAAAAATAAATCAACTTTGCAAAATACTCACTATTGCACATGACATAAAATGAGGAAGAGATATGCAATAAAATTGCTAGATTGACATATTTGGGATTGGTGAATCATGAGCATGATTTTTTATAGTTCCACTTATATGCACTCATCTCACCATACTCACAGTTTCAATAGAGGAGAACTTGGAAAAACCAAAATAAGAACCACAAAATTTGTACAAACACAAATTCATGCCAACAAGCAACCTACAAAAGGTAGGAAATAAGATAAGTATGCATGAGAGAGATACTTGTTACTGAGATATAATTGGTAGGATGTAGAGGATATGAATTAGTTGATCATCCTAGATTGCATCCAATTGACATGTAGACACCACTTCTTCCTTGTTCAAGATACAAGCACCCAATATATCTCCAATGTACCTAAAACACAATTAAGTACACTATGTTCCCAAACAAATTGGGTCCAAAGTAGTTAGTGCAACTAAAATATATAGGAGAAGCTCCACATAAATATGTGCATATTGATATGAAATTGAATTTCATGCACATATTAGCCAATAGGATTTGGTGGAGTTTCCCCTATATATTGGATCATAGAAAGAAAGAAAGCATGCCATAGTGTATACAAGAAGTAATATGCATGCAAAAGACTTTCAAGAACCAAAAAGAAGATACAATTTGAACAAAAGCACCAAGTAAACCAAAAAGTAGCACACAAGAGTGTGACATGTCAAAAGGTGTACAAAAAGTATCAAAGAGCCAAATCAACACATGAAATGACACAAATTCAACAAATGAACAAGGCAAGAGCCAAAGAGCAAAAGATAGACAAAAACACCAATGCTCAAACATTTATATCATCCTCAAGGATCAAGAAAGTAACAAAGATTGAGACGAAACCAACTCCCAAAAGAGCAAGGTTCCAACACATAAACCAAACTCTCTACACTTTTCATGATGGCACAAAGTACCAAAAGAAAAGATCAAACTTCCAAGCACAAAAGGGAGTGTTCTAAATAATATAGGAGAGCTCCCCAATGAATGGTGCATTATATAAAATTTTGCTTTTGAATGCAAAATGCACACAAATGAGATCATCACTACTACCTACATTAAATAACACACAAGAGAATACCAATAAACTAAAAAGATCCACAAGAGGCAAGGAAGACATGGGAGAAAAAGAAAACAATTTCTTGGCCAAAGTGAACATGATCAATAAATCCTACCATATATGGAGTACCACTTGTCCACGAACAATAATTATAGGGTAAAATTTCCCATGGTAGTTTGCAAGGATATCATAATCATATTCACACAAAGAAGCCTGTAACAAGATATAAAAAATAAGCTTGATGCTTCGAGAGAGATGCTTGATAACTCCAAATAGTCACACAATCACTAGTGATTATAGTAACTTGAAGCAAATGGTTTCCATGGAGGTCCAAATATGAGGAAAAACATATCAAGAAAAACTCTCACAAACAAGATCCAAAATATGAGCAATAAAAGCAATCGAAGGGATTTGGAATTTGTTTGAGCTAAATGTGCCACATAGGAGCTAGATAATTCCATATCAATTCTAATTGCCACAATCTCAAATGTCCACAATTTCTAGGTTTCTAATATGCACAAAGCATATGACTCCCCCATAATGTGATAAAACAAGAAATCTCAACAAGAGGTAAAAACATACAAATAGAGATGATTAATGGACATTATGGAACTTAAGTGTCTCACGAGAAAGACATACCACATAGAGACTAGATAATCTTGCAATATACATACTAAGTGGTATTCCTCGTGTACACACATTTTAGGATTGTGGAATGCCCAAGCATAACACTCCCCCAAAATGGAATAGTCCATTAATCACTCCCAAGAGCCTAAAAAGATACCAAATGAATTCACCAAAGGTTCAAACCCAAGAACACAAATACATGATGTGCCAACCAACATACACAAATATACTTGATAACTAAAAATAAGCACAAGGGAAGCACAACATATACATACACACGCAAGGTACACAACCACACATGCATAAGGGAGCAACTAACTTTCAATGTAAATGAGTTAAGCACATGTTATCGCAAGGAGGAACAATGTATATAAGATAGAAGCATGATAATCCAAAATGACTTGACTTGACAAGAATAAATGATGAAGGTCCCTCAATTTTTCATAAAGTAGCCAAGCCTCCAATGCCCTACAACCAACACCTATTTATCAAGTTTGAGCTTGTTGGTCCCCAACCAAGTTGGGTCCTAAGAAGTTAGTCACAATAGGTTTGGCCACCCAAATGATTATTTTATTGAAACAACATTGGGCACCAACATATTTGGCAAACACATTGCCCACATCATCCTTACGAAGTGAATATGCATCATCAATCAAGATAGGATGATATGAGGATTTACTCATGGTGCATGAGGAAGAAAGGTGCCACTTCTCACGGCAAATGTAGCAAGTTATTCTCTTGATATATTTCTTTTTGGAAGATGCCACCCCTTGAGGAAGAGCTTGCTTCTTGGGAAGAGGCCCACTTTGAGCTTGAGGTGGAGCTTGAGGTTGCTTATCTTATTGCTTCTTCTTCAGTGGGCAACATCTCACATGATGTCCTTCTTTCTTGCACTTGAAGCACACAATGTTTGTCGGATTCTTCACTTGACCTTGGCCATCCTTCTTGTTTCCCTTGTGCTTCAACTTGTTGGTGGGCTTTTTCTTGATGTTGGAGTTGAATCCAAGCCCACTCTTGTCATTTGGGGATCTTTGCACACCCAAGATGTTCTTGAGGGTCGTCTTCCCTTCATGACACTTCTTCAAGTCATTCTTCAAAGAAGTGACTTGAGCCTTGAGCTTCTTGTTTTCCTCCACATGGTTAGTATCAACAACAATACTAGAGGAAGTAGATGCTACATTGTTAGAGCAACAAGGCAAGGGATGCAATTCATCACAAGATATAGCATGGTTATGAGAGGATGAATCACAAGTACTAGCACATGGCAATATGACACTAGGAATAGAAGTAGTGCTAATGTCCACATGAGGCTCACTAGATGTTACCTTTGAAATAGTGGCCTTATTAGCCAACTTTATCCTACCATGAGAAACTAGAAGATCCTCATGCGAGCTTGAGAGCTTAGCATGACTCTCTTCCAATTTCCCATAGTTGCTAGTTAGAAAAGCAAGTTGAGACTTTAGCTCAACATTATCCTTCACAATAGATGCTTCACAAGAGATAGAGGTAGTAGCACAAGCATCATGATTAATTGCAAGAGGTGAGTGCAACTTGGAAAGCTCTTTTGAGTAAGAAGCTTTAAGTTACTCATGCGACTCGGTGAGTTTGATGAGCTCCCCCTTGATGACCCTAGAGCCATTGTTGAGGTGCTCAGAATCCTCAAGGAGTTTAGCATAGGCAACTTCAAGCTCGTCATTTTTAATTTTAAGGGCACTTGCCACCTCAAGATCTCTATCATGAGATTTCTTCACTCTAGATAGCTCTAGAGCAAAGGTCTCCTCAAGAGATTCCTTGGTGGTTTGTTCCTCTTCAAGAGCTTAATTTAGGTTTGCAAAGTCATTAGCATACTCACGCTCAAGAATACTCATTTCGTCAATTGTGTCCTCATGCTCATAAATTAGTTTCTTACTTTAAATGGCAAAGTTGAAGATTTCAATGAAAGTAGAGCAAGCATTTTTATTTTTGTGTAGAGCACGAAGGACTAGCTCTCCCTTCTCTTTTAAAGAAGCAACATCATCATCTACTTCAACTATGTCAACATTCACATCATCATGAGGTGCATTGGGATCCAAAGGAGAAGTTACCTTTGATTCCTTGGCCATGAGGCATAAGTGAATATTGGGAGAAGGTGATGATGGGGAAACACATGAAGCTCCAATAGCAACCTTGCCTTGTCCCACACATTCTTCGATTTCCTCTACATGGTTAGCAACACAAGTGCTAGAGGAAATAGAAGCACATTTATCAAGGCAACAAGGCAAAGCAAGCATATCATCATGAGAAATATTCAATCCATTTCTACATGATATGAAAGGACAATCAACACTAGGATGTAAGTCACATATAGTCCTACAAGTGTTCATGCCCAAAGATAAAACATTGCAATAAGATATATATGAAGGATCATCATTGGAAAAGTCACTACCCATATTGCAAGTTGTATCACCATTCACCATATCGTTACCTTGTGAAAAATAACATGTAGGTGAAGTGGGGGAACATGAGAACTCATCATGGCCGGAGGTGGAGGGAACACAATCATCCTCATCAATCTTGGACACATCATATTTTGCTTGAAGCTTGGTCCAAATATCATGAGCATTCCTAACAGGCATGATTGTGGAAAGCACTACAAAGCTCACAACATTAACAAGCACATTAGATGCTTGAGCTTCGATATAAGAGCTTGTCTCCTCCTCCAAAGATAGATTTTGGGGATCCTTCGGAGGAGACAAACCCATATCAAGAATTCGCTCAATATTTGGGTCAATGACCCGGAAATGACTAAGCATGCGAATTCGCCAAACATCATAATTTGCGCCATCAAATATAAATGTGTGAGAGCGCACTAAACCCCTAGGAGACATCTCTACTCTCGAGGCGGTGAAGCCTAAGAAGCGAGAGACCTCGCTCTGATACCAATTGAAAGGGAAATGGACGTCGCCTAGAGGGGGTGAATAGGCGTTTAAAAAAATAACGGTTTAGGATCTAATAAATGCGGAATAAAACTTAATGTTTAATTTATCAAGCCAAAACCTATATCAATTAGGTTCAACTAAGTGCACCAACAACCTATGCTAAGCAAGACAAGCAACAAGGTCATAGCAAGATAATATACTTCAAGCACGATGGCTATCATAATGTAAATTGCATAAGTAAAGGGCTCGGTTGAGAGATAACCGATGGATGCGGAGACGATGATTTGTTTCCCGAAGTTCACTTCCAAAGAAGCTACGTCTCTGTTGGAGAGGTGCGGGGGCACAATGTACTTCAAATGCCACAAATGGCTCACCTCGAGGTGTGGTGGCTCGATGCTCACCCAACGCCACACAATGCCTCACCCCAAGATGCAAAGGTATGCAACTACTCACATTCCACTATGGGACACTTGACGGCTGTCACCGAACCCGTACAATGCTTGGGGCAATCTCCACAAGTCAATTGGAGGGCTCCCGAGAAATGCCACAAAGGCTCCACAATGCCACAAAAGGCCAACAAGCTTGGGGAATCTCCACAACTCAATTGGAGGCCCCAAGAACACACCACCACTCCACACAACCATCTAGGGTTCCAAGAACCCAAGAGAAACAACCCCGAGGGCTTGAACACGCCGAATCTCTGAGGAGAACTCAAACCTATGCACCAAATGCAAGAGGCAAATCCTTCTCTCAAATTCCACCAAAGCTACAAAAGCTATTGGGGGAATAAGAGATGAAGAACACAAGAGGATAACACAAAACTCTTAAAGATCTAGATTCCAAGGATTCCTTCACAAAAAAGGGATTTGGTTTGGTGGGGTTGTAGATCTAGATATCCTCTCTCAAATCCCTCAAAAAGATGCAAGAATCATAGGAGGGGAAAGGGGAGAGGAAAAGCTCTTCAAGGTCAACAATAGAGGAGAGAGAGAAGGGCAAAACCAAGAAAAAGCTAGTAACCCCACGAAGGGGAAGGGGAGCTCCTTTTAAAGGGCTCCCCGATCTGCCCGTTACTCACAGAAACATGCACGGCCGGTAGTACCAGCGGGTGGCTGGTACTACCGGTGGCACCCAGCCAACGGTCACAACAAGGGTGTGAAAAGAGAAACAAAGCTGGCCAGAACTACCGTCGAAAGTTTCGGTCGAAGTTCTGACAAATAGCGCACCCAAAACAGATAGCAAACTAAACCAAAATTGGGATTACCGGAATTTGGGATGGAACTAACACCGGTACTACCGGAGGATAAATGCCCTAGCAGTACTACCGGTGGCCCGCCGGAACTACCGGTCAAGCAAAAACTCCAGAACCAAAACTGTCACAAATTTTGCATCCGAACTCCAAACGAGATGAAACCAATTTTGTTGAAAATATAACGACATGTAGAATCCTCAAAATATTGGGTATCACCATGGGATAAATTATCATAAATATATATAAGATATCTCCCAAGGCATGGAGCCATAAAACCCTCAAGATAAAAAACGCAATAAGATATGCAAGGGAAATACGTTTTTGACAAACTAGAGCTTGTTATGAAGATAACCACACACTCTAGATCCTCACATGGACAAGAACCAAACAAGAAGCAAGAAATATGATGGTATGTATGCAAAGGTTTGAGCTCTCTCTGAAATATACGAATGAGTCACCCACTCGAGAGCCCCTCTTGATAGTACGACTATCTATCCTAAACCAGGTCTCCCAACACTACAAGAGACCGGTAAGATAGAAAACCTATCAAGATCATATCTTTGCCTTGAGAATTTCACTTGAGCTTGATGTAGACCATCTTGTCCTTCTCAAGATGGATCGCCTTTCTTGATTGCACTTGCTTGCTCTTGCTTAATGAAGACTTGAGAAATGCTCCCCCATACTCCATGGGGAAGCCTCTTCTTTGAACTTGTCTTCATCATTTCATGATTGCCGAGGATGGCAAGCTTCAAGCATGAGATCTGCTAGAGATGACACATCTTGAGCTTGCACTTGAATTCTTGATGATGTCTTGAAGATAGCCATGAGGAACTCCATCTTATTCTTCTTCTTCTTCTTCTTTAAGACATACTTGATCTTCTTCTTCTACTTGATTCCAATAGCCACAAAGCCCTTGGATATTGCTTCTTCTTTTTCAACCTTGAGACCAACACATGGTCCAAGCGATGCCAATGGACAAACCTACAGTAAAACTCAATTTACACATTAGTCCATAAAAATTATCATTAATTACCAAAACCACACATGGGGGCATACATGCCCTTTCAACTCTGTCAAAAATGTGACGGTGTGCGAAGACTTCGGAGTCATTTGGGTCTTAGAAGTTCTGCTGGTAAGGATCGTAATGGTATAAGTGGAGGACTAGATATATTCTAGCGTCAGAGCTATGATGTTGATATAAAAGAAGTAACAAATCAATATATTGATGCTCACATTCAGATTTCGCCAGAAGATCCCCTGATACATGTGACCTTTGTCTATGGACAACTAAGGGTGGATAATCATCATCGTATGTGGTCTCATCTATCACTACTAAGAGCGTCTCGGCTCTTCTCTTCCGTGAGTGCTTGTTGGGGATTTTAATGAAGCCTTACAGCAATATGGGCATTTTTTGCTTGTCTACGCCCAGAGCCGCAGACGGTGGATTTCTGGGATTGCTTGCAATGTGAAGTAAAGGATCTCAGATTTTCTAAATTACCGTATGCTTATGATAACAAACAAGTTGGTGTGTATAACATACATGTACGATTAGACCGGGCTTTGGTTGAGATTGATGGCGTGTCCATGTGGTATCACCTTGTTCAGATCATAGCATCATTGTGTTGTCCCTGGCCAAAGAGGTGTGCTCCCGCCCTTCAACACGTACTCCATCCGTTTCAAAATATAAGATGTTTTAGTTTTGTGAATGAAGTGTATCTAGATCCCTTTTAGTGTGTAGATTCATCTAGGTTTAGAGTGAATCTATACACTAAAAGGTGTCTAGATACACTTCTTTCACAAAGATAAAACATCTTATATTTTGAAACGGAGGGAGTACACAGTAGAAAATATATTGGGAAAGGGAGTCGGTGCTAAAATAGGTGATAGACAGAGAATGGAGAAGCCTCTGTCGACTCCCAGACCTAGGGGCGATTAATGGTGGATTGGGTGTGCTCGTGAACAAACTCCATGCATGGGGAAAAGAAAAGTTTGGTAATATTACTAAGGAGAGCAAGGCTTAAGAGAGAAGTTGGATTCGTTGCATGCTAATAATTCTGCTAGGGAGGAGATTTGAATTACTAATGACCTGTTGAACAAAATAGTATATCGGGAAGAAATGATATGGCTCCAACAAAGTTTTTTCACCAACTTCCGGTGTGGCGAGCATGTAGGAACAAAATCTCTAAGTTAAGAGATGAAAATGGAGTCATCGAAGTAAATAATAACGCTAGTTTGTTTCAGCTCAAACTGTTATCCACGTTGTCCCAATTCCTTTCGGCCGTAGGATGGTCACAGAGGAAGACACACGACAATGTCGCAACAGACCCTACTATCCTGTGAGGCAGGGCCCTCTGCGGGCCAAGGCGAAATATTCTACACCACGGACAGGTATACCATGCGCCGTCGTATCCCGCATCGCTGGAACATGAGCCCCGCGCGCGACATGAGCCTACCGTCAGACTATGTGGGCTAGGACGTTCATGGTGAGATGCGTTTCCGGCGCGACACGCCTCCGCACCCGCCAGGTGGCAGGTGAAATGGATCGTATGGGCACCGAGAGGGAGGGTGAATAGGTGCTACTCCAAATTTTAATTCCCTTTGCAGTTTTAGGCTTAACACAAAGGTTAATACTCTAGATATGCAACTAAGATGAATTTCCCTATAGGTCAACCTAACTACTAGGCGAGTAAAGGCGAAGAGAGTGGAACGAGGTAATCATAGTGGAGCACGCGGGGACACATGATTTGTTTTACCGTAGTTCTTTCCTTGTTAACAAAAGTCCTCACTCTTTTCTCTGATGGATATCGCCACGAGAGGCCCGATCCAACTTCCACTATTTGGTACCCTTCTAGGCGAGAACCGGTGCCTTTACAACACTAGAGAGGCACGCATCCACAACTCAATTGGAGGCTCCCGTGATGACAACAAGCTGCCACAAGAAACAAGTTTATCAATAATCGTAACCAAGATCTAGAAAATCGTAAGAACTCTAGATCAAGAATCATCCAAGTGAATGGAGGGGAAATGGAGATCTTGATTAGTGTCGATGAAGATCAAAGTCTCCTCCTTCGATTCCCCAAAGCCCGGAGCCTTTGAGTGGTTGAAGGTGAAGATTGTGCTTGAATCGATATGAACATTGCGGAGCTTTTTCGTGGGATCCAAGAGATCTGAAATGAGGATCTGATGGGGTATTTATACCCCCATCCAAAAAGCTGCCATTGGAGACCTTGGGGGCGGATAATCTGGCCTTAGTGGGGTCAGATAGTCTAGCTGGGCCAAAAACTCCAGCCTGGGTCAAATTAACTGGGGATATAATACACCCCCTCCTCCGCTTGACGCGCCTTGGTGCCGTTTGAAAATAAGCCTGGGGGCGGATTACCCGATCGAGGCACAAAGTCTAGCCCAAGTCGAATAATACGATGGAAAATTCTGCCCCCTCTCCGCATGACGCGCCTTGTCCACTCGTCGAAGAAAGCCTAGGGACAGATTATCTAACCCCCCTGAAGGGGCAGATTATCCGGCCCGGGCAAAAACTCCGGCCCTGACCGGACAATCCGGGGGGAAATCCGTCCTCGTACTGTTTGGTGCACCTAGTACACCCTTTGTGATTGGGGCAAGGGTGGATAATCCAGCCCTTGATAGGGCGGATAACCCCCCCAAACTCTGTTAGATGGATTTAGCGAGAACAATATCTGCAACACTAGACACCCAGTTAAATAATCCTTGGCATTGTTATCTAACACTCAAAACAATAGAGATTATGAAATGTTCTTTCAATCTCCCCCTTTTTTGTGTTATATGACAATACTAGGATTTGCAATAAAGCCCTACGAACAACATCGTTCCAAGGATGGAAAAGGACTCCCCCTAAATGTGTTCATATGTTAAGTTTGCATTTGAATATAAATGCACACACATAGGTTCAATACTTTTTCATGAATTGGAAGCTAATAACACATGATGAGTTAGGGAAAGATATATCATACCACCAAGATGAAGTCCTCAATAATATAATGATATACACAATTTAATAACTTCATATTGAGACTTCCACGGATACCACCATTCCAATACATCCATAGAGATAATTCTAGAAATCCATAGATAACCATAATAATAGATCCATAGATAACTATAGTGATATATCCGTACGAGATAAATCCATAGTCTCACAACACAACCACAAAGCAAATAAAAGTTCAATGCTAAAATTAAAATGGGTACAAGCAAAGGCGAGAGAAACTCAAAAAGGCAAGTATGCTTGTACCTGACCCATGCAAATCCCCTCGAATCCCTAATAGAACTACTTCTCCCCCTTTGGCATCGAAATGCCAAAAAGGGAAAAGAGCAAAGCTATGGATTAGAAAACCACACTGAGATGATACTACACACCAAGAATTGCAAAATCCAAGATAATGAAAAGCCAATTGTTGGTGTGTTTTCCATAAGAACACAAGATATGCAAATAAAAACCAATAAAGACCCTAAAAGAACCAACTCTTCATAAAGAAGAGGGCGGTGGCCGAAGCCACCACGTAGGAGTAAATGGTATGACAACACGAACATGTATCTTGGGTTTATGACCAATACTCATCAATAAGCTCACATATCACAAAATGATATTAGGAGGTATGATTTGTCTCTCTTTCAGCATTATGGGCGAGGGTCAACTCAGTAGTTAGGACTACACTCCCCCTATATCTATGCCCACGTCTAAACCAAATAGAGGAAGAGATATAGGGGAGTATGTAAGGGAAATCAAGTCAAGCTCCTTGAATCCACAATATCTAGCTCATTCCTTAAAAAACCAAACCTTGATTCATCAAGTGGCTTCGTGAAAATATCTGCAAGCTGATTCTTTGTGCTCACAAAAGATAGGTCAATATCTCCACAAGAAAAATGGTCTCAAATAAAATGATTGTGGATCTCAATATGTTTCGTCCTTGTGTGCTGCACCGAATTGTAAGAAATTTTAATGGAACTTTCTATCAACACCCAGATTTTAAGTCCAGATGCCTGTTATGCCGTACATCGCAATCCCAAGATTACCATTTTTGTGAGACATAACAGAAGTGGTACCACAATACATCATCCATTACAAACCATAGTAAGGTCTTACAAATAAATGATCTCATGATCCAGTCTTAATACAATCAAAGCAGTAGAAAGTAAATGTAGTGGGGCTTCATCTTCATGATCACAGGCAATGCTGATGATGCGAGATGATCCTAGTTGTCATAGACCTCATGCTATCCATCTTCTGGGTAATCCTCCTCATAGTCTAGCCATGGGAATAGCCAGGGACAAAGCCATGAGTACTCTTTAAGTACTCGCAAACTACCACTAGTATAAGTAAAGGTAAAGCTAATAGGAATCATAAGCTCTAGGTTTGTTTGCAAAAAGCCAGGTTTACCTCATAAATCTTCAAGAGTAAAGACCTAATTTATTTCTCTACATCACTTAAGTGGGAACTTAGATCTCAGGTCCACAACTCCGTTGCGGTCAAGTCAAGTTATCTTTCAAGTCACAATTCATTTTGAAAATATCTGACAACGGAACAGTATGGCCACTCCAACTGTCCATAACTGCGAACGCGGCTATTCGAATAGTTTGACACTCTGTAGAGGTCGTACACTTTCACCACAAAATTTGATACATCTGTCAGGGATAACCCTGAATCATCATACTTAGTATGCGGATAATCAATCTTAACCTTTCAATTACACATCCTAGTATAGGCACCTCCCCTATGAGTTTGGCCTCCCAGCCATGGCCATCTGCCATCTTGGGTACTGCATAGGTGGACATCCATCACGAGGTAGCCTCAGCTCAACCTCTTCCGCAAGGGAACCCATACTAAGACATGTAAACTTCTAGTCAAGCCCTACCCAACGCAGGTATTGTGGTTATACGGTAAAATTGGAATGGTATCGCATCCGAACCCAACCATCAATTTTTATTAAAGTCAAGGCTCATGCCTCATCAGTTTCATCATCAAACCATTGTGTTTCATAACACATGTCGAAACATTTCAATAGAATGAATCATCATTCCAAGGTTTTCATAATCATTTTTACCAAGTATTCCCATCTAAAGTGACCTAGGTTTATGCTTAGCACTAGCCACTAGTATTGAGGGTATCACTATTGGGGGTGCTAATAAGGTATAAGTATCCAAGACTAATCCTATGATCTTGATAGTATCCAATCTAGTTTCCACTAATCACAATTAATTAACTAGGTAAGAACAGTAGTAAAGGGGAAAGTAAAGCTTGGAGTAAAACTCGGAATTGGTAAAGTTGCATCTTTACAGGGTATATGGTATTTGTACAAGTTAGCTTGCATAGCTAAACTTGCATGGATAGATTGCATAGTGGGCTTGCCTTGAGCAGTGTAGTTGTTGTAGTCGTTGAAGTTCTCCTCCTCTTCCTCGAAGTACTCCTCCTCGTTATAGCCCGGGTCGGTACTAGCGTCTATAAATACATTCAATGTACACAATCACTAAACAACACCTCACTACTTCTATTTAGCACACAAGGGATCATACTAGATGATCTAGCATCATCTCAATCCTCATATGGAATATTAACATTTTCTTACTCTACTCATTTTAAATCCTTAAGATTTAATATTCTCCAATTATAATAGTGGATCATGTTGACACATGTCATAACCATCTATTCCAATACTTAGGAATGTGATTTAAAATCGTGATCATATATTACAAGATTTAATATTACTATTTAATAATATTAAATTGACTAGAAATGTCTATATAACACTCTTTTAATACTAAGCCATGTTTCATATTGGTAAAACCAAATATTTTTACATATTCATATAGAGCATGGAAATTGTGATTTTTGAGAGGTGGAATCATCTCAAAAGCATTTATAGTTTATTTTAGAAATTTTTTTGAACTGTCAAAAGTCTATGTCTTGTTATTTTTGGTATAGGTTATCTATAATTCTGAATTGTTTGAATTCAACGGGAGCGATTAGATAATTTCAATACCTTTCCAACAAAATTGGAATCATGCATTTTGGTTAAGTGAATCTCTCGGAATTGAATTTTGAATCTACTGACCGAATCTGGTTTTATTTAAAATGGAAAAATCTTATTTGAATCACTGGGCTCTGCGCGGGAAAAGACATGGGCTAGCGCAACTGCACAGCGCTAGCGCAGCGGGCTACTAACAGAATGGTCCCACGCGTCAGTGACTCATCTAAACCGAAACAGTATCTTTCAATCTCAGCCCTACGATTAAACTAGGATCTACAACTGTGGTTCGTCGTCTCTGTCGAACTGCTCCGATGAGAAACGAACCCTAACGCAGCGGTGGGGGTTGCTGGGGACTTACCAGGGCTCCATCTAGGGTCGCCGATGGAGGCGAGTGGGGTTGTCGACGACGACGGGTCAATTGGTGGTCACGGCAGCTCCTCTGGTGGCCACAATCAACGACTTCCTTCCTCGACTGCAGCATCAGACTTCGGCCAAATTCCGGCAACCTGGTGCTCGCCTTGCCCCAGGGAAGGGTCGATGAGGTTCCTGGGTGAGTGGGAAGTGGAATGGTGTGGAGAAAGAGGTCTGGGTGGCCTCTATTTATACCCCAAGGGTGGAGGTAGTGCGGCATGGTCTAGCTTCTCCGGCGACGTTGCTATAGGTCACATTCGTCACGGCGATGGGCATGGGTCGGTGCTGTGGACTATGGCGATCGTCATACGAGTGACAACACGGCAAGGGGCGGTCTCCATTGGTCGGGTGACGTCGGTGCTCTGTTTGGGTACGCAGGTGTTTTCCACTTGGTACGGTGGTCACGGGGCACGAGGCGGCGAACTGTCATGTCTAGGAGGTCACTGGTGCTATGGAGATCGCGTGTACGAGCGGAAAGAGTGAGATGCGGCGTGTGTGTGCGAGGCAGCTGTGGCGCTCCCTCGTGCTCTCGGCATGGCAGGGGATTAAATGGGCGCGGCTAGTCTGGCTTCTTCTCGCCTCGCCGTTGGTCAAGGGGTGGATAGGGAGTGGCAGTGAGGTCATGGCTACTTGTTGGACATCGTGGGAGAGGGCGGTGCGGCGCGCAGCGAGTGGTTCATGCTCGACCGGCATGGCCGGCTCGGTACGATCATGCCACTGGTGCAACAATGGGAATGAGGCTCTCCATTGCATGGCTAGGGACTGGGAATGATCATGGGCTAGATATGGAGTTTATTGCAGTACAAAAGATGAGCAATTGATAGCTCCAAATAGTGTATAGTGGTTCAGGTTGTACTATGCCTGCCAGGTGCTCGATCAAATGGCCGCATGAATTCAACTTTCAAATTTTTGAATGATTTTTGGTTAGTGATCTGAGTACTTGCTTAGTAGTGTATGGTTGCTGGGATATGTCAAGGGGAATCAATTTGAGTGGTTTTTGAAAAGTGGTGATCTATGCACATGAACTTGATTCTATTTTGCAATGCCTCTTAAATAGATTTGAAAATAGTTTCTGCCACTTTGTAAAGTTTGCTTGGATTCACTTTTACTTGGTCTAGCAAGGGGTGAAAAGAATTGGAATTGTTTCTGTTGGAAATCTTTTACTAGGAACACTCAAGTGGTCTAGTGGATAAGTTTGGCCAAAATGACCATTTGATCTTATGATCAATATTTGATTTCCTTTTCATTTGATTCTATTTGTAAGTGATCTAGATGATGTAGTATTCATCTTTTGACTAAGCCTTATCATTTGTAGCAATCAAACATGGCAATTGCAAGCATTCATATATTGATGGAATTCACACATGCACTAATATTAAGTTTAATAATAAAGTTTTTGTTAACCCTAAACTTGGGTGATTAGAGCTTGATAAGCTTGATTCATATTTTTGGGATGTTACAAACCTTCCCTCCTTAAACAGAATCTCGCCCCGAGTTTTAGGAAAAACTAGGAACTAAAGAGATTTGGAAACTCAGTCCTAATATAGTCTTCTCGTTCCCAGGTGGCTTCTTCTTCGGTATGGTTACTCCATTGGATCTTGAGAAACTTGATACTTCTGGTTCGGGTGGTTCTAATGCTTCTTCCAAAATACGGATGGGCACTTCACGATAAGTTAGATCCTTGTCAATATCTATGGCTCTACGATCGATGTTCTTGAAAACTTCGGTCTTCTCCAGAACTTCTAAGCATTTGCGAAGTAACGAGATATGGAACACATTATGCACGGATGACATCTCCTCAGGAAGTTCCAGTTGATAAGATACTTCTCCTCGATGATTCAAAATCTTGAAAGGTCCAATATATCTGGGGGCTAGCTTTCCTTTCAGATGAAAACACTGCATTCCCTTCAAGGGTTATACTTTGAGATACACAAAATCTCCGACAATGAAGGTCGGGTCTCGACGTCTTTTATCTGCATAACTCTTCTGTCTGGATCGAGCGGTCTTGAGGTGCTCACATACTTTGTGAACTTTCTATTCAGCTTCTCGTAGAATGTCGGGTCCAAAGATCCGACTCTCTCCTACTTGCGACCAATTCAACGGGGTACGGCACTTTCTTCCATACAAAAATTCAAATGGGGCCATTTGCAAACTGGCTTGATAACTATTATTGTAGATTCCG
Source organism: Avena eriantha (assembly GCA_910589775.1). NCBI lineage: Eukaryota > Viridiplantae > Streptophyta > Magnoliopsida > Poales > Poaceae > Avena > Avena eriantha. The sequence goes on along the minus strand of OU342740.1, from coordinate 278,372,040 downwards.
CGAAAGGCAGACAATCTTCCCATTTAGATCCATATTCTAACACACAAGCTCTCAGCATATCTTCTAAGATCTGGTTGACTCTTTCAGTTTGTCCGTCGGTTTGCGGGTGATAAGCTGTGCTGAAATTCAGTTTGGTTCCTAATCCTTCTTGGACTTTCTACCAAAATCTTGAGGTAAACTGGGTTCCTCGATCTGACACTATGGTCTTGGGGGTTCCATGCAAACTGACTATCCTAGCGATATACAACTCCGCTAGCTTTGAACTTTGGTAGGTTGTCTTGACGGGTATGAAATGGGCTACCTTAGACAAACTGGTGATAAATTCCATTATGGCAGAATCCCATTTCCATTCTGGAATCCGCAATGCTTACAAAAGTCCTGCCGGTCTCTGATGTTCCGCTTTGACTCTCTGGCAGATATCACACTTGTCTATGTAGCTTCCAACTTCTCTCTTCATTTTGTGCCACCAAAATTGCTCCTTCAAATCCTGATACATCTTCGTTCCTCCCGGGTGGATAGAGTAAAGAGTATCATGAGCTTCCTGCATAATGACTTGTTTCAACTCTAAATCTGCTGGAACACATATACGTCCTTTGTACCACAAAACTCCTTCTTCATCTTCGGTGAATCCGGGTACCTTCCCTGTTCCAATACGACGCTCGATTCCCTCGGTACTTGCGTTTCCTTTCTAGGCCTCTTTTATCTGACTAATCAAGGTGGGTTGGAGTTTTATGCTCGCTAAGAATCCTTCGCTAACTAGCTCCACTCAGAAATTCTCCATCTCCTCGTGTAGACTTGGCTAGGCTTCCTTTATCATGGTGTTTAATCTACATGGCAATCTGCTAAGAGCATCCGCTACCACATTGGCTTTGCCGGGGTGATAGTGAATGTCAAGGTCATAATCCTTGATTAACTCAATCCATATCCTTGGCCTCATATTCAGCTCCTTCTGGGTGAAGATATACTTCAGACTCTTGTGATCCGAATAAATCTCACAGCGGTTACCCATAAGGTAATGACGCCATGTCTTCAAAGGTAACACTAACGGCTAGTTCTAGGTCATGGGTGGGGTAGTTCTGCTCATGCTACTTCAGTTGTCTAGACAGATAGGATATGACTTTGCCTTCTTGCATCAATGCACATCCGGGACCAATCTTGGATGTGTCACAATACACATCAAAGGGCTTTTTGATATCGGGCATGATCAAAATTGGGGCTGAAATCAATCTCTTCTTAAGGTCTTGAAAACTTGCTTCACATTTTTCAGTCCATTCAAACTTCTTATCTTTCTTCAGCAACTGGGTCATCGGTCTTGTGATGCTCGAAAATCCTTCAACGAACTTGCGGTAATATCCGGCTAATCCAGAAAATGCACGGACTTATGTTTGGGTGGTTGGGACTTTCCATTCTTGAACATCTTTGATCTTGGCAGGATCGACGGCGACTCCTCATATCGACAAGATATGGCCTAGGAATCCTACTTCTTTTAACCAGAATTCACACTTGCTGAAGTTGGCATACATCTGATGCTATCTAAGGGTTTCAAGGATGGTTCTTATGTGTTGCTCATGGTCCTCTTCTGATTTGGAGTAGATCAGAATGTCATCGATAAACACAACGACAAACTTATCCAGAAAATTCATAAAAATCTTATTCATGAGGTTCATGAAATAAGCGGGGGACATTGGTTAATCCAAAAGACATGACATTGTACTCATACAATCCACATCTGGTGGTGAAGGTAGTCTTTGGGATATCCGTTGCACGAATCTGCAGTTGGTGATAACCAGTTCTAAGGTCAATCTTAGAAAACACTCTAGCACCAGTCAGTTGATCAAACAAATCTTCTATCTTCGGCAAAGGGTACTTGTTCTTGATGGTGACGTCATTCAGCTTCCAGTAATCCGTACAAAGACGGTTGGCTCCATCCTTCTTATCAAGAAACAAAACGGGTGATCTCCATGGCGATGCACTTGGTTGAATCAGTCCTTTTCCCAACATATCATCAAGTTGCTTCTTCAGTTCCACTAGTTCAGATGGGTTCATACTATAGGGTCTCTGAGCTATGGGTCCGGTTCCAGGGATTACTTCAATGATAAACTCGATATCTCGATCTGGGGGCATACCGGGAAATTCATCTGGGAACACGTCGATGTATTCACAAACTACTCTGACTTGGTCAATGGTGGTCTTGGCGAAACTCTTGTTGCACTTGAATTGACGGGGTAAAGTCTTAGATACATGCTCTACTAATACTCCGGTGCTACTAGTCATGGTTATGGCTTTCTTAGCATAGTCGATTAATCCTTGATGTTTCGATATCCAATCCATCCCTAGCACTACTTACAAACCTTTGGTTCCAAGTACTATTAGACTGGCATAAAAATCTATCCCATGTATTCTGATAGGTACAACCTTGCAAAGTTTTCTAGCTTTGGTGGTCGAACCGGGGATTTGAACTATCATAACATGCTTCAGATTTGTTGGTTGAATCTTACTAGTGCGTGCAAATTCATCTGTAACAAACGAGTGCGATGCTCCAGAATCAAACAACACTCGGGCTAATACTGAGTTAACAGAAAACATACCCAGCACGACATCTAGCACTTCTTGGGTTTCCTCAGCATTCATGTGGAACAGACGGCCATTACGGTTGTGCGGGTTTCCTGGGGCGAATCTCTTTCTAGGCTGGACACGGCGTTGCTGTTGGGCAGGTGCATTCACATTGGTTGCTGCGGCAAGCTTCTTGGGGCACTCGTTGGAGTAGTGACCCGTGACTCCGCATTCAAAACAAGTTATCATTGACTTGTCTTTCCCTGCGACAGCCACAACATTGCTTCCAGTCCTTGGGGCAGTATTGTTGTTGTTGTTGTTGTTGTTGGACTTTGGCGGTGCACAGTTGAAATTATTGGTGTTGCTGGAGTTGTTGTTGTGGTTTCCTCCTGGCCTTGGGTTTCCTCCTCCACGGTTGGGATAGTTCGAACGGTTCCTTGGGGGTCTGTTGTTTCTGGGTGCATATCCTACAGACGGGTTGGGGCGATACTTTGGGGTATGCTGGGGTCCTGGTTGATGCATCATTCGATGCTTGTAGTTCTCACTGGCCTGGTTGATCTTGCCTTTCATCTGGATTGCAGAACCCACTAGGGCTTCAAGGTCATCAAAGGGAATGTTGACTAGCACTGTCTGCATCTCATCATGCAAACCATTCAGGAATCTCTCCTTCTTCTTGGCTTCATTGTCAATCTCATCAGGTGCATATCTAGCTAGTGACAGAAATTTGTCACGGTACTCAACCACATTCATCCTTCCTTGCTTCAAGTCTCTGAATTCATCTCTCATCCTCTTGATTAGACCCGGGGGCACATGGGTCCTCCTGAACTTGAGTTTGAACTCCTCCCAAGTCATCATGTGACCTCCATTCATCATACGGGTACTATTCCACCATGATCTGGCATAGCCGGTCAGATAGTGGGTGGCAAACAACACCTCATTAGCATCAACTCCTGCTACTTCTATATTGTTCTCCATGGTTTGGAGCCAATCATCAGCATCTAGAGGCTCCTCGGACTTACTAAACATGGGTGGGTTGGTATTTTGGAAGTTCTTAAGTTTGGATCCATGGTGATCTTGGTTTCCATGGCCTTGATTATTGTGGGCCATGTGGGCTATCTGTTGAAGAGTGGCTAAGTTGGCTTGACGTTCAGCTCTACCAGCTTCACGGTCAGAAACTAACATTTGCAAAATCTGCAGCATTGGGTCCTGAGATAAACTACTTCCTTCGGGATTTCTACGAGTCATCTGAAGACTGAGATAGATAGTGAGACAAGAGGGAAATTTCTAGGGTTCATGTGTTTGTTTCAAAACTTTAAGCTTTGAGTATAACTCAGGTTTTTGAAAACTAGCAAACTTCTTTTCATTCATTCATTCCAAGCATAGATACAAACACACACCATAACAAGGAAAACATATGGTTTTAAGAACCATTCTATGAAGCTACGATACAGTGGGACCGGGTACAACTCACACCTATGATAGTGCTCAAGTGCGACTAATCATCATCAATGAAGTTAGCATCCTCATCAGTGTTGTCCTCCATGGCTTCATCCTCCAGGTAGTCATTGTCATCACTGAGGTAAGAGTGAATATCCCCCCTGGATGTCTTCACCATCCTCCTCCTGCTATTCCTCCAGCTGGATCTCCTGGTCGTGGATGGTCTCCTCCAAGGTGGCTATCTTCTGATGAAGACAAGCGATGATGCGATCCTTTTTGTCGCGTTGGCGACGAAGTGACGTGCGCTACTTGGCAAGGATGGCGAGGGTTTGCTTCCTCTCAACAGCTTCAGCATTGCTCTGGTTGACGTGATCACCGGCATTGTCCAATTCCTTCTATGTCTCATGTAGCATGAAGTCTATGTGATCCATGTAGTGCTTCAACTCTGGATGGGCTGGCATGGATAGAGGGTGTCCCATAGAGTCATGTCTTGCATAATGAGCAAAATGGGTGTCGATGATCTGGTTGATGTTCTGAGCACACAAGCGAGCAAGAGCTTCTTGCATATCCCTGGCTAATCCATCTAGCCAGTTGTTCTCCCAAACGCTGAACTGAATCTTGTTAGAAAGAGGTGGCTCCATTTTGCCTCTCAGGTCGGCAACAATCAGCCACTTTAGCTCCCCTCCATCGTGGTCCTTGAGCTGTGCTCCGAAGAATTCCGGGTGCGGGGGTCCAAGATACTCTGAGAGGGAATCCAGATCCCTCTCAAAGATAAGATGTCGTCCGTTGCCCAACTGGTAAAACTTGGTGTATTTGACCTCCATCTATAAGAATTTTAGGATGAGTAAGTTAGTGGAGTGATCAAGTGTGTCAAATTTTATGTAGAATTGTAAGAGTTTTGAGTAACAAGTGATCTCTTTTGGAAAGAATCTCGGAGGTAAGAATGAGAATAGGTTTTTGTAAATATTTACTTTATTTGATTTGAAGCTAGGTTTTTCAGGCGTCCATTCTAACTAGGGTCTCCTATGGTCAGCATGGCTCTGATACCAACTTGTCAACACCCGGATTTTTAAGTCCAGATGCCTATTATGCCGTACATCGCAATCCCACGGTACATCATCCATTACAAACCATAATAAGGTCTTACAAATAAAGGATCTCATGATCCAGTCTTAATACAATCAAAGCAGCGGAAAGTAAACGTAGTGGGGCTTCATCTTCATGATCATAGGCAATGCTGACGATGGGAGATGATCCTAGTTGTCATAGACCTCCTGCTGTCCATCTTCTGGGTAATCCTCCTCATAGTCTGGCCATGGGAATAGCCAGGGACAAAGCCATGAGTACTCTTTAAGTACTCGCAAACTACCACTAGTATATGTAAAGGTAAAGCTAATAGGAATCATAAGCTCTAGGTTTATTTGTAAAAATCCAGGTTTATCTCATAAAGCTTCAAGAGTATAGACCTAATTTAGTTCTCTACATCACTTAAGTGGGAACTTAGATCTCAGGTCCACAACTCTGTTGTGGTCAAGTCAATTCAACTTTCAAGTCACAATTCATTTTGAAAATATCTGACAACAGAACAGTATGGCCACTCCAACTGTCCATAACCGCGGTTGCGGCTATTCGAATAGTTTGACACTCTGCAGAGGTGGTACACTTTCACCACAAATTTCGATACATCCGTCAGGGATAACCCTAAATCACCATACTTAGTATGCGGATAATCAATCTTAACCTTTCAGTTACACATCCTAGTATAGGCACCTCCCCTATGAGTTTGGCCTCCCAGCCATGGCCATCTGCCATCCTGGGTACTGCATAGGTGGACATCCATCACAAGGTAGCCTCAGCTCAACCTCTTCCGCAAGGGAACCGATACTAAGACATATAAACTTCCAATCAAGCCCTACCCAACTCAGGTATTGTGGTTGTACGGTAAAATTGGAATGGTATCACATCCGAACCCAACCATCAGTTTTTATTAAAGTCAAGGCTCATGCCTCATCAGTTTCATCATCAAACCATTGTGTTTCACAACACATGTCAAAACATTTCAATAGAATGAATCATCATTCCAAGGTTTTCATAATCATTTTTACCAAGTATTCTCATCTAAAGTGATCCAAGTTTATGCTTAGCACTAGCCACTAGTATTGAGGGTATCAATATTGGGGGTGCTAGTAAGGTATAAGTATCCAAGACTAATCCTATGATCTTGATAGTATCCAATCTAGTTTCCACTAATCACAATTCATTAACTAGGTAAGAACAGTAGTAAAGGGGAAAGTAAAGCTTGGAGTAAAAACTGGGAATTGGTAAAGTTGCATCTCAAAGGGGTATATGGTATTTGTACAAGTTAGCTTGTATATCTAAACTTGCATGGATAGCTTGCATAGTGGGCTTGCCTTGAGCAGTTCAGTTGTTGCAGTCGTTGAAGTTCTCCTCCTCTTCCTCGAAGTACTCCTCCTCGTTATAGCCTAGGTCGGTACTAGCGTCTATAAATACATTCAATGTACACAATCACCAAACAACACCTCACTACTTCTATTTAGCACACAAGGGCTCATACTAGATGATCTAGCATCATCTCAATCCTCATATGGAATATTAACATTTTCTTACTCTTCTTATTTTTGAAAAGTAATTTCTACTCATTTTAAGTCCTTAAGATTTAATATTCTCCAATTACAATACTAGATCATGTTGACACATGTCATCGCCATCTATTCCAATATTTGGGAATGTGATTTAAAATGGTGATCATATATTACAACATTTAATATTACTATTTAATAATATTAAAGTGACTAGAAATGCCCATATAACACTCTTTTAATACTAAGCCATGTTTCATATTTGTAAAACCAAATATTTTTACATATTCATGTAGAGCATGTCAATTTTGATTTTTGAGAGGTTGAATCATCTCAAAAGCATTTATAGTTCATTTTAGAAAAATGTTTGAAGTGTCAAAAGTCTCTATCTTGTTATTTTTGGTATAGGTGATCTATAATTCTAAATGGTTTGAATCCAATGGGAGTGATTAGCTAATTTCAGTACCTTTCCAATAAAATTGGAATCATGCATTTTGGTTCAGTGAATCTCTAGGAATTGAATTTTGAATCTACTAACTGAATCTAGTTTTAACTAAAATGGAAAAATCTTATTTGAATCACCGGGCTCTGCGTAGGAAAAGACATGGGCTGGACCAACTGCACAACGCTGGCACTGCGGGCTGCTAACAGAACGGTCCCACGCGTTAGTGATGCATCTAAACCGAAATGGTATCTTTCAATCTCAGCCCTACGATTAGACTAGGATCTACGGCTGTGGTTCGTCGTCTCCGTCGAACTGCTCTGGCGAGAAACGAACCCTAACGCGGCAGTGGGGGTCGCTGGGGACTTACGGGGGCTCCATCTAGGGTCGGCGATGGGGAAGAATGGGGTTGTCGACGACGGCGGGTCGATTGGCGGTCACGGCAGCTCCTAGGGTGGCCACAATCAACGACCCTTCCTCGATTGCAGCGGCGGACTCTGGCCAAATTCTGGCGTCGTGGTGCTCGCCTTGCTCCGGGGAAGGGTCGGTGAGGTTCCTGGTTTAGTGGGGAGTGGAATGGTGTGGATAAAGAGGTCTAGGGTGGCCTCTATTTATACCCCAAGGGTGGAGGCAGTGTGGCATGGTCTGGCTTCTCCGGCGACATTGCTACAGGTCACGTTCGTCATGGCAAAGGGCATGGGTCGGTGCGATTGTCATGCGAGTGACGACACGGCAAGGGGCGGTCTTCATCGGTCGGGCAACATCGGTGCTCTGTTCGGGTACACAGGCGTTTGTCACTTGGTACGGTGGTCACGGGGCGCGAGGCGACGAACGGTCATGTCTGGGAGGTCACTGGTGCTACGGTGATCTCGGGTACAAGCAGAGAGAGCGAGGCACGGCGTGTGCATGCGAGGCAGCTGCGGCGCTCCATCGTGCTCTCGGCATGAGAGGGGATTAAATGGGCGCGGCTAGTTTGGCTCCTTCTCGCCTCGCCGTTGGTAAAGGGGTGGACTGGGGGTGGCGGTGAGGTCATGGCTACTTGCTAGACATTGTGGGAGAGGGCGGCACGGCGCGCAGCGAGTGGTTCGTGCTTGACCGGCATGGCCGGCTCGGTAGGATCATGCAACTGGTGCAACGATGGGAATGAGGCTCTCCATTGCACGGCTAAGGACTGGGAATGATCATGGGCTAGATATGGAGTTGATTGCAGTACAAAAGATGATTAATTGATAGCTCCAAATAGTGTATAGTGGTTGAGGTTGTATTGTGCCTGCCAGGTGCTCGATCAAATGGCCGCATGAATTCAACTTTCAAATTTTTGAATGATTTTTGGTGAGTGATCTGAGTACTTGCTTAGTAGTCTATGGTTGCTGGGATATGTCAAGGGGAATTGATTTGAGTGGTTTTTGAAAAGTGGTGATCTATGCATATGAACTTGATTCTATTTTGCAATGCCTCTTAAATAGATTTGAAAATAGTTTCTGCCACTTTGTAAAATTTGCTTGGATTCACTTTTACTTGGTCTAGCAAGGGGTGAAACGAATTGGAATTGTTTATGTTGGAAATCTTTTACTAGGAACACTCAAAGTGGTCTAGTAGATAAGTTTGGCCAAAATGACCATTTGATGTTATGATCAATATTTGATTTCCTTTTCATTTGATTCTGTTTGTAAGTGATCTATATGATGTAGTATTCATCTTTAGACTAAGCCTTATCATTTGTCGCAATCAAACATGGCAATTGCAAGCATTCATATATTGATGGAATTCACATGCACTCATATTAAGTTTAATAATAAAAGTTTTTGTTAACCCTAAACTTGGCTAATTAGATCATGATCAGCTTGATTAATATTTTTGGGATGTTACACTTTCATTGTCACATAAAAGAGGCACTTTGTCACAATTGACACCGTATTGCTTTAAAGTTTGCGTCATCCATAACAACTGAGTGCATGCACTTGCAGCAGCCATGTATTCCGCTTCAGCGGTGGAAAGAGATATACAATTTTGCTTCTTAGAAGACCAACATACCAAAGATCTTCCCAAAAATTGACAAGCTCCAGAGGTTGGCTTTATATCATCCTTATCACCAGCCCAATTGAAATCCGTGTATCCGCATAAAGAGAAATTAGAGCCCTTGGAATACCATAGGCCAAAGTTAGGGGAATGAACCAAATATCGGAAGATTCTCTTGACCGCCACTAAGTGGCTTTCTTTAGGAGCCGCTTGATACCTTGCACACACACCTACACTCGACACAATATTGGGTCTAGATGCGCATAGGTAAAGTAAAGAGCCGATCATGGACTAGTATACCTTTTGGTCCACATCTTTACCATTGAGATTTAATTCGAGATGACACTTCATTTGCATTGGGGTAGCACACCATTAAGATCATTCATCTTGAATCTCTTGAACATGTCTTGTATATATTTTGCTTGATTAATGAAAGTCCCTTCTCGTAGTTGCTTGATTTCTAAGCCAAGAAAGAATCTTAACTCGCCCATCATAGACATCTCAAACCTGTTAGTCATAAGCTTTGAAAATTCATCGTTAAAATCTTGGTTAGTTGAGCCAAAAATAATGTCATCTACATAAAGTTGGCATACAAAAAGGTCCCCATTAACCTTCTTAGTAAAAAGAGTGGGGTCAATATACCCAACTTTGAAACCTTGGTCTAACAATAACTCTTTAAGATGCTCATACCATGCATGTGGGGCTTGTTTAAGTCCATAGAGCACCTTAGTGAGTTTGTAGACATGGTTAGGAAAGTTGGGGTCCTCGAAGCCCGGGGGTTGCTTAACATATACCAACTCATGTCATGGACCATTAAGAAAGGCACTCTTAACATCCATTTGCTATAATTTAAAATTACGATGAGCTGCATAAGCAAGGAGTATACATATGGACTCAAGGCAAGCCACTAGAGCATAAGTCTCGCCAAAGTCGATGCCTTCCACTTGGGAAAACCTTGTGCCACAAGTCTTGCCTTGTTCCTCACAATAATTCCATTCTCATCTTGCTTGTCCTTGAAAATCCACTTTGTTCCGATAACATTGTGGCACTCCTTAGGCTTCTCAACTAGTTTCCAGACTTTGTTGCGCTCAAAATTATTGATATCTTCATGCATAGCCACAACCGTCCGGATCTTCAAGAGCTTCAAAAACCTTCTTGTCTTCCACCATGGATATATGTGCTTGATGATCGCTGAATCTTGCTAACTCACTCCTTGTGGACCCCCTTCTCCTTATATTACCCACCACTTTATCAAGTGTGTGACCCCTGAGTTCTAGGTTCCATTCAGCTCGGTCTTTGCAACAAATTTCAATTTCCTCATTGTTACTTGGAGGGATAAATTCATCATTTTGTTCTTCGTCTTGACTAATATCTTGGTCAACAGATTCTTCAGCAATAATAGCTAAAGGAGTAACCTGCCCTTAATCTTGTTCAACAACCGTAATAGCAGGTTGCTGTTCTGAGCTTCCAGGGTCGGATAATCTGGCCACTCCGGATAATCCGGTCTAGGGAGCGGTCGGATAATCTGGCCTAGGAGTTTCAGCTTTTTGTTTGTTCCTGTATTGTGAGGGAGATGCAGGGCCAGATAATCAGGCCTGGGACTTCCAGCTTGATCTGCTGATGAATGATCTTTAGAAGTTTGTTGTGTTGGTGTAGTAGTTTCTTTAGTAGGTGGAGTTTGTTGATCTTGTGTAGATGAGGGCTCTACTTGAGTAGAGCATTGTCCTTCCTAATCCGCCAACAAGGGGTTCCTCAACGGGGCGGTAGAATCCCACACACATTCTTCTTATGGTATCCTAGGGTATTTCAACATCTGTATCACAAACATCAACTTGCCCCACATGGGAGGCGTCATTCTCTTCGAACACCACACTACAAGATTCCACAACAATCCCAATGGTCTTGTTGTAGACTCTATAAATGTGGGATTCGGCACCGTAACCAACAAAAATACCTTCTAAAGGCTTAGACTCGAATTTAGATAAATGAACTCCTTTAATGAGAAAGAAACACTTGCAAGAAAATCCTGGAAGTATGAAATGTTTGGCTTGTTACCGGTAAGTAACAAGAGCTTGCGGAGGTAAAGCTGGTTTGAAGAGTGACAAGCAGTGGATATGGCTTCAGCCCAGAAGTTGTATGGTGACTGAATTCAGGCAACATAGATCATGCCATATCCATCAAGGTCCGGTTTTTCCTCTCGGCTACACCATTTTGTTGAGGGGTATACATAGAGAAATATTGATGTCTTATCCCCTCCTCACTTAAGAATTCATTCAAGGTGTAGTACTTGAACTCGGAGTTGTTGTCGCTTCTTATTGCCAATACGGGGACATTGTGTTGTCGTTGCACCTCATTGGCAAAGTCGATGCAAGTTTGTTGAGTTTCCCTTTTCCGCTTGAAGAAGTAAACCCATGTCTACCTTGAATAGTCATCTACAATGACAAGGCAATACTTCTTCCCACCGATACTTTCATGTGATGGAGGACCAATGAGACCCACGTGAAGAAGCTCTAAGATCCTCTTTGATGAAATATTTTTCTTCCTTCGATGGGGAGAGTCATGCATCTTTCCATCAACATAAGCCCTGCAAACACGATCTTTTATAAATGAAACATTTTATTTTAGTCCAAGGATGTGGCCACCCTTGTGAAGACTTTGCAAAGTTCTCATATTGACATGAGATAGCCAGCGATGCCATAGCGAACTCACATTGGCCTTTCCGAACAGGCACATCGGACATGCAGTAGTTTTCCCCGAAAACTTCTTCTAGAGCATTCTTTAAGGACGCTATTTCGATTGCATACTCCCTTTCAATTCTGCCCTTTTCTTCAAGAAGTTCTTCCGAGTGAGGAAGTTGACTCATGAGAGCCTCAAAATGCATTTTGCATTCACCTTGCAAGTTAGTCATAAAACATTCCAAAGCAATAACTTCTTCCTTAACCTTAAGACTAGTGGAATCATCCATATCAGCATTCATGGTAGTCTTAGGAAAGGAAGTGATGGAAGGTGATACCTTGGAACCTTTTGCCATGAGACAAGTGACGTTCTTCTTGGAGACGTTCTCATTTCAAGAATTGAAGACCGAAGTGGTTGGTGTAGATGTAGTGGCTATGGCGGCCACATCTCTTGAACTATCATCACCTTCTTCGTCTTCGCTTGCGGACGAATATTTTTCTTGGGATACCAACACAATCTTTGGTTGCTTCTTGTAGGAATCATTCCTCTTGTTAAATGGCTTCTTGCGAGGAGCCTTTGACTTCTCCTTGATAACTAGTCTTCCCCCATGATCTTCTCTACTTTGATAGGGGCACTCAGCTACGAAATGCAAACGGTCACCACAATTGTAACATGACCTTAGTTTTGGACCGTTTTCTTTTCTTCCACTTGGCCCATTCTTGCGCTCAAGTTCAGATTTTGCTTTGGAAGGGTCTTTCCAAAAGTTTCTTGTGCAGAATGCCATGTACTCACCATGAGCACGTTTGACCTCCTCGGGACAGCTCATGGCAACTATGTCAAGGCTTCTATCATCTTCTTCTTGCTCAATGACATTGGCCTTCAAAGAAACATTCACACCTTATTGCATTCCAATTGCTCGAGCACGGGCATCTTCAACGTTCTTGTCCGCAACTTTGAATGCAACTATTTCTTACATGACTTCATTGGAAGTCATTTGGTGGTAATTATGTCTATGTTGTAAGCTCTTCAAATCTGTGGGCTCAATTGGCATAAGAGCACTTATGTATTTCCTCTTGATCCAAGCATCATCAACTTGTACTGCACCATGGTTTCTAAATGTGGTGTCGATGGACTTGAGCCTTCTATACATATCTTCATAGTCCTCACCATCCAACATATAGAACCCTTCAGCTTGATTGCTTAGAGCATCATACCTATTACTTCTCATGCTCTCATTTCCAATGAATAGCTCGGCGAGGGCATCATGAGCTTCTTTAGCAGTGCTTAGATGTTCAACGTGTCGCATGTCCTTGGGAGCCACACCAAGCTGGATCATGTGCAAAGCTACTGCGTTGACTTGACTATCGACAACTTCACGTCTTGTCAAATTGGTTGGATCCCTAATGTGGAGACCACCCTCGATGATCTTTCACAACACAATAGACGAGCTGCACACATGAGACTTCATTAAAAATTGCCATTGATTGAAAGAAGATGCACTAATCTTGGGTGGATCATCCCTATTGTTTATATGAGGGTGAGGGATTGGTGGATTAGGTGAGTATAAGTGAGGAACCTCATTATAATCCTCCCTACCACTTCCCTTTTTCGAAGAGGAACTTTTGTTTCTATCGTCACTCTCCAACTCTTCTTCTGTGGAGTTAGCCTTAGCTTTGTTCTTTGAAATAGGAGTTGAATCCTAAGTGGAAGATGGAGGAAGGGTTATGTGTGGTGTGAGATGTGATATCATTTCACGCATCTCTCGCATTTGAGCCTCCATGGATTTAATCAAGGTTGTTTCCAACATCTTGAGATCATCCATGGTGACCTTGTCCATAGCCTCACCAACATATTTAGTACCCAAACTCTCTTAGGCGGTAAAGCCCGAATAAAGAGTCGAGGCTCTGATACCAATTGAAATGGATCGTATGGGCACCTAGAAGGGGGTGTATAGGTGCTACTCCAAATTTTAATTCCTTTTGCAGTTTCAGGCTTAACACAAAGGTAAACTCTCTAGATATGCAACTAAGATGAATTTATCTATATGTCAACCTAAGTACTAAGCGAGTAAAGGCGAAGAGAGGGGAACGAGGTAACTGTAGTGGAGCACGCGGAGACATAGGATTTGTTTTACCGCAGTTCCTTCCTTGTTAAGGGAAGTACGTCTGTGTTGAAGGGGGTGGGTGGTACTAAGACCACCACGCCACAAAAGGCCTCACCCTATCCTCTGATGGATCTTGCCACGACATGCCTGATCCACCTTCCACTATTTGGCTCCCTTCTAGGCGGGAACCGGTGCCTTTACAACACTAGCGAGGCACGCATCCACAACTCAATTGGAGGCTCCCGTGATGACAACAAGCTGCCACAAGAAACAAGTTTATCAATAATTGTAACCAAGGTCTAGAAAATCATAAGAACTCTAGATCAAGAATCCTCCAAGTGGATGGAGGGGAAATGGAGATCTTGGTTGGTGCTGATGAAGATCAAAGTCTCCTCCGTTGATTCCCTAAAGCCGAAGCCTTTGAGTGGTTGAAGGTGAAGATTGTACTTGAATCAATATGAATAGTGCAGAGCGTTTTCATGGGATCCAAGAGATATGAAATGTGAATCTAATTGGGTGTTTATACCCCCATCCAAAAAGCTGTTGTTGGAGATCTTGGGGGCCAGATAATCCGGTCTTATTGGGGCTGGATAATCCTGTCAGGCCAAAAACTCCAGCCCGGTCGGATTAATCAGGGAGATAATGCGTCCCCTCCTCCGCTTGATGTGCCTTGGTGCCATTTGAAAATAAGCCCGGGGGGATTATCCGCCCCCCTAATGGGGCAGATTATCCGGCCGAGGCACAAAGTACGACCCAAGTCAGATAATATAGCGGAAAATTCCTCCCCCTCTCCGCATGATGCGCCTTAGAAAATCTTCGAAGAAAACCTGGGGTGGATTATCCGCCCCCCCTAAAGGGGAAGATTATCCGGCCTAGGCAAAACCTCCGGCCCTGGCCGAACAATCTGGGGGAAAATCTGCCCCCGTACTGTTTGGTGCGCCTAGTCCACCCTTTGTGATTGGGACAAGGGTGTATAATCCGGCCTTTGATAGGACGGATAATCCGCCCCCCAAAAAAGAACTCTATTAGATGGATTTAGAGAGAACAATATCTCCAACACTAGACACCCAGTTAAATAATCTTTGGCATTGTTATCTAACACTCAAAATAATAGAGATCATGAAATGTTCTTTCACGGGGCCCGCTGAGAGATGACGTGGCAGCGTGAGCCCATGATACGTTGCTAATGTATCCATAATTTTTGCTGTTCCATGCTTGGTTTTATCTACTTTCTTATGTTTTGTTCCAACTTTGGAGTACTTTTTATACACTTTCTGGTACTAACCTATTAACAAGATGGCACAGTGCCAGTTGCCTGTTTTCTGTTGTTTTTGGTTCCAAAAAGTCAGAAAATGAATATTCTCGAAATTGGACGGAACAAAAGCCAAAGTTGATATTTTACCGGAAGACTCACGGAGCCAGAAGACGAGACGGAGAGGGGCCATAGGGCTGCTACACCATGTGGTGGCGCGGGCTAGCCCTGGCCGCGCCACCAGGTGGTGTGGGCCCCCTGGCCACCCACCGACCTTGCCTCTTCGCCTGTAAGAAGCCTCCCGATGCATAAACCCTAAATCATCAAGCCTCCAGCCACGAAAAGTTCCGCAGCACCGCCGCCACCGAAGGGGAGATTCGGGGGATCGAAAGTCTCTATTCCGGCACCCTGCCATTGCTGATTCCCATGATGATGAGGGAGTAGTTCTCTCTCGAGGCTAAGGGTTCTACCGGTAGCTGTGTGTTCATCTCTCTCTCTATGCATGATCATATTGTGATCACGGGCTTTGTAATCAAGTAGATCTACCTTGCTACCCAAGTGCTTTAATAGATCTCTGCTCTCCCCATGTATGTGAAAGTGACAGCGTGCACACCATGGTGGCACTTAGGATAGAGATTACAAATACTTGTTATGAGTTATATATGGAGTTGGATGTCTTTATGAAATTGTGGTGTTTGTTGGACTCATCTAGTACTCAAGGTGACAGTGTGGGGTTATCTAGATGGGAAAGATGAACTTTGAGGTGTGCTGTTATAGCCCTACCAATGATTAGAGTAGTTCATCGTAGTATCATAAAGAAGAAGATATTTATATGAGAGTGTTCACTAGTGAAAGTATGATCCCTAGGCCTTGTTTCTAAGCATTGATACACCGTTTGCAATTAGATATGTTACATGTTTGCTTGATTTCATCTTTATTTCAGTTTGCCTTTAGTCTTTTCTCACGTTAACCACATGCTAGCAAGCTATTTTCTATCACCGTTACCACTTATAATTATCCATACCACTTGTATTTCACTATATCTTCGCCGAACTAGTGCACCTATACACCTGACAAGTGTATTGGGTGTGTAGGGGACACAAGAGACTTCTTGTATCTTGATTGCAGGGTTGCTTGAGAGGGAATACCTTTGACCACTTCCTCCCTGAGTTCGATAAACCTTGGGTGATCCACTTAAGGGAAAACTTGCTGCTGTTCTACAAACCTCTGCACTTGGAGGCCCAACAACTGTCTACAAGAATAGAAGTGCGTAGACATCAAGCTATTTTCTGGCACCATTGCCGGGGAGGTAAGGTAAAAGGTGTTCACACCGGAGGATTAAAGAAGAAGAACCTCCCATGGCAAACGCCTATTTTCTAGCGCCGTTGCCGGGGAGGTAAGGTAAAAGGTACTCACATCCTCCGGTGTGAGTGCTCGAAGTTATTTCCTTTAGATTCTGCAATTTTGTCTTTTTGTTTCTTGTTTTCACTAGTTAGGCTTAATGGAAAACAACAACAAAATAGAGAGCTTTATAGTATTTATCTTGAGTTAGGACATGAAGTGTTTGAAGAGAAAATTAAAAAACCTATGGAACTTTATTTGTGTGCTAATAACAATGTTATTAGTATGAATTCTTTAAACACCATTATTTCTAATCTATGGAAAAGTCTAAGCTTGGGGAAGCTAGTTGTTATGGAAATAATGTTTTTAGTTCCCCGGCTTTGGAAGATAGCTATTCTATTGCTTATGATGATACCAAACCTCCAATTTATGATGATTACAATGATGAATATCAAATTTTCAGTCTACCTACTATTGAGGAGAAAATTAATTATTATTATAATAAGCCTCCTATATTTAATGATTACTGTGATGAAAATAATAATGATAGCTATTTTGTTGAATTTGCTCCCACTACGATTAATAAGAATGACTATGCTTATGTGGAGAGTAATAATTATTATATGCATGTGGATCATGATAAGAATGTTTTATGTGATAGTTATATTGTTAATTTTATTCATGATGCTACTGAAAGTTATTATGAGAGAGGGAAACATGGTTTTATGCATCTCAATAATATTAAGTTTCCCTTCTTTATGTTGAAAATTTTGAAGTTGCACTTGTTTTGCTTTACTATGCTTGTTGCTTTGTGCTTTCATGACTTGTTTCTTTACAAGATTCCTATGCATAGGAAGTGGGTTAGACTTAAATGTGTTTTGGATTTGCTTCTTGATGCTCTCTTTTACTTCTATTCATATTTCTTATCTGAGCATCTTCTCAAACTATCAAGCCTAACTTAAAGGCGTTAAAGAAAAGTACTTATTGGGAGATAACCCAAAAGTTTTAGATGAGTCTTGAAAGTTATTACCTCTGTAATAACCGCTCCTTATCCTTTTTATTTGTTTTTTGTGCCAAGAGTAACCTCTAATGAGAGAGAAGTAATGATGGGGAAAGTTGCTGTCCCGAAACAGATTTCTGTGCTTCGCTGTAAAAATTCGTGTAAAATCTCTGAACGTATTTTTGAGGCGTGAATTTTTGTGCTTCTTCCCCATATTGTTATCTAAATCTCTTTAGTTCAACACTTTTCGATTTGAGCAACCGAAGGTCTTTGAAAAAATTCGTCTTTACCTGCTGGTCTGTTTTGATAGATTTCTGCCATTATTTGCATTTGCTTCTTGTTGGTTCCTTTTTGAGTTCTTTTGTGGAATTGAGCTTTTTGAGGGAAGTTCTACAGTAGCTTGTTTTTTAATGGAAGTTTTATTGGTGTTGAAACTGAACCAAAAGACTTATTATCTTGAGTGCACTAATGTTGCTAATAAAGATTGTGTGAAGTTTTGTATGAAGGAAAGATTTCAGGTGTATGGAAGGAATGAGTAATGAGATAAAGGATGGACTAAAGCTCAAGCTTGGGGATGCCACGCATGTCACCCCAAGAAATATTCAAGAATTACAAGTATCAAAGCTTGGGGATTACCAAGGCATCCCCTTCTTCATCAATAAAAATCCCAGGTTTCTTCCAAACGCTTTATTTTTATTGTTTCATGCACAGTTGTGTTGTTCTTGGAGCGTCTTCTTTTTCATTTTTGTTTTGGTTTTTCATTTGCTTGGTTTGCTAGTTTGATGAATAAATTGGTTGGACCCCCTCTTTCATACATTGGTTTGCAAATAGTTTGGTTTGGATTGGAAAAGAGTAGGAAAGTTCATGCTTATGTGGTAAAAAGAGCTCGTTTTTGACTGTGGCCCATGCTCTGTCATGCCATGCTTGATATTGTTTTGGCTTTATGCTTAGTATTCTTTGCTGTAGCATGACTTGTTATAAACAATTGA
Organism: Avena eriantha; assembly: GCA_910589775.1. Lineage (NCBI taxonomy): Eukaryota > Viridiplantae > Streptophyta > Magnoliopsida > Poales > Poaceae > Avena > Avena eriantha. The sequence goes on along the minus strand of OU342740.1, from coordinate 278,353,627 downwards.
GATTGCTTAATGTGCCTTGGATGAATCATTCGTTGTTTTAGCATATTAAAGCATAGTATAGTGGTATTCTCCTTTGATGCTTTATTTGGGTTGACTTGGCGCATGCTCACACCATGTTATGACTATCTCAAGTCACCATAATCCTTTATGATCCTTTAGTTTTCAACTTGTAGTATATCTTTATGCTTTGATCAATGATGTTTTGTCACTCTGCATGATTATGGCCATTATTGCTCTCTTAGTTTGTCGCTCCCAGTCTTTTGCTAGCCGCCACAACCAAGTATGAGTTCCACTCATGCATCCAACTCCCTAAACCAAGCTATTCTAAAGAGTCCACCATACCTACCTATTAGCATATGCTATTCCATGTATATTCATGTTTTTGTTTACCTTCCAAATTAAACTTGTTATGAGAAAACTAGTGATTAAAGCTCTCACGAACTTGATGGCACACTTTACTTTTCTTGCCCTTAATAAACTTGAACCATTGTGTCGTCTATGTTGTATATGCTTGCACTTATTTGTTGGGAATTAGCAGAACCATGCTGTCATGGGGAACGCTTTCAACATTGCACTGGTACTTTGTACCTAGTTGATATCATGCTCTTTTGTCTATGGATGTTGTCGGTGTGAAATGAAAGGGGAGCTTGTAAGTCCATGGAGTTATGTATATGTGTTAGAGAAACGCCTGGGCCGCTGGTCTAATCCATGCTGACATGGTGGAAACCTGCAGCATAACCATAATGAGTTGTCTATGAAGCATTCTTCTTATAAAAAAAGAGTCCTATATTGAGAAAAAAGAGAAAAAGAAAAAAAATGAGATTATGAAAAGAGGAAAGAGAGAAAAAAGCACCATATTCCCATGGTAAATAAGAAGATTGCGAGATGCTCGTTGTCTGCTTGCCTTGTCATTTTGATATGGGGATTCTTCCATATCATCGGGCAAGGGGTACCCCGTTGGCGGTTCTCTATGATACACATGTACTTACGATGACAAGAACTTACCGGTGACTAAACTTGAGTAGCATGAGGATCGGCCCTCGTATACAAGGGACATGAGATTTCTAACTTATACTTCGTCAAGCATGTACACCATAGTTTGTTCACTTTAACCTTAATCACTTCAAGATGCTTATGATAGGGGCAATGAGAGCTGAAAGCTAGTAAGTACCATAATTTTTGGAAGCTCTTTATGAAACTTGAATCCCTACTTCCTTCTATGAAGGCCCTTCTTCCACTTTTATATTGAGTCTCCACCTTCTATCTTTATGCACTTACTTTGAGAGCATAGTGGCCATTCTTAGTTCTATGTGCATTGTCCCAAGACTTGTTGATTGATGCATACCTTGATATTGCTTGTTTTAAACTATTTTGTATCTAGTCATTCTTATGAACTTTGAAGGTGTCCTATGCATTTATGTTTTCTACTCTATGAGGGATTTCTACTCTATGAGGGACAAGCTGAATACTATTGTGCTATGTTTTCTTTATGTGAAACAAACAAACGTCTTGCAAAGCATTGTTATTCATGAATCTTTTGTTTGTGCCTTTTCATGTTGCAACATAGTTTCTTTGTCTTATTGCTAGAACTTTGTCTTTCATGTTATGATTGAAGTACTATGATCCCAGCTTTGAATGTTTTACAAATACTTTGATCAAGTATTTGATGGTGCATGTCACCTCAAAAATTATTCTTTCTTTTTATCACTTACCTACTCGGGGACGAGCAGGAGTTAAGCTTGGGGAAGTTGATACGTTGCTAACGTATCCATAATTTTTGATGTTCCATGCTTGGTTTTATCTACTTTCTTATGTTTTGTTCCAATTTGGAGTACTTTTCATACACTTTCTGGGACTAACCTATTAACAAGATGCCACAGTGCCAGTTGCCTGTTTTCTGTTGTTTTTGGTTCCAGAAAGTCAGAAAATGAATATTCTCGGAATTGGACGGGACAAAAGCCAAAGTTTATATTTTACCGGAAGACTCACAGAGCTATAAGACGAGACGGAGCGGGGCCACAGGGTGGCCACACCATGTGGTGGTGCGGGCTAGCCCTGGCCGCGCCACCAGGTGGTGTGGGCCCCCTGGCCACCCACCGACCTTGCCTCTTCGCCTGTAAGAAGCCTCCCGATGCATAAACCCTAAATCATCAAGCCTCCAGCCACGAAAAGTTCCGCAGCACCGCCGCCACCGAAGGGGAGATTCGGGGGATCGAAAGTCTCTATTCCGGCACCCTGTCGTGATGGGGAAGTGCCCCCGGAGACATCTCCATCGATCTCCACCACCATCTCCATCGCCGTTGTTGATTCCCATGATGATGAGGGAGTAGTTCTCTCTCGAGGCTAAGGGTTCTACCAGTAGCTATGTGTTCATCTCTCTCTCTATGTATGATCATATTGTGATCACGAGCTTTGTAATCAAGTAGATCTACCTTGGTACTCAAGTGCTTTAATAGATCTCTGCTCACCCCATGTGTGTGAAAGTGACAGCGTGCACACCATGGTGGCACTTAGGCTAGAGATTACAAATACTTGTTATGAGTTATATTTGGAGTTTGATGTCTTTATGAAATTGTGGTGTTTGTTGGACTCATCTAGTACTCAAGGTGACAGTGTGGGGTTATCTAGATGGGAAAGATGAACTTTGAGGTGTGTTGTTATAGCCCTACCAACGATTAGAGTGTCCAACCGGAGAGTAGTTCAGCGTAGTATCATAAAGAAGAAGATATTTATATGAGAGTGTTCACTAGTGAAAGTATGATCCGTAGGCCTTGTTTCTAAGCATTGATACACCGTTTGCAATTAGATCTGTTACATGTTTGCTTGCTTCCATCTTTATTTTAGTTTGCCTTTAGTCTTTTCTCACGTTAACCACATGCCAGCAAGCTATTTTCTATCACCGTTACGACTTATAATTATTCATACCACTTGTATTTCACTATCTCTTCGCCGAACTAGTGCACCTATAAACCTGACAAGTGTATTGGGTGTGTTGGGGACACAAGAGACTTCTTGTATCTTGATTGCAGGGTTGCTTGAGAGGGAATCCCTTTGACCACTTCCTCCCTGAGTTTGACAAACCTTGGGTGATCCACTTAAGGGAAAACTTGCTGCTGTTCTACAAACCTCTGCACTTGGAGGCCCAACAACTGTCTACAAGAATAGAAGTGCATAGACATCAGCCCATGCCAGCCATGGATAATCACAGGAATGGGCCCACGGAGAGCCGACGTGGTGCCGTAGAACCTAGGCGATGATGTTTTCTCGCGGACGTGGGGTCCAGGCAAAGCCGACGTGGTTGTAGACAGTATGGACAGACGCGGGTTATCGCGGCAATGGGTCCCATAAGAAGCTGAGTTTGCACCATAAGACCATCCGATTGAGGTTTGTCATAGACGTGGGGCAGTGCATAGACGATGTGGCATCTTAAGCCCATGTTGACCACGGTTTCTCGCGGACATGGGGCCGTCCAGAACTGACGTGGCAACGTAAGGTAGTGGCGTCTGTCAGCGTAGAATTTAGACAACACAGGTTCTTGCGATGATACTGTGATGTGTGACCCGTTCGTACCCTACCTGGCATTGTTATCTCTAGCCTGGCAGCATATCCTATAGACGGCAGCGGGTTGTCGTAGTGAGATCATGCACTAGCAACGAGAATGATATGTGGGGCCAGTAAGCGCTGGATATAAGCTTCCATGGACGGTAGCCTTCACACGCACGCAAACTGATGTATCCCAACATACGGAAACCACCTTTGGCCCACATCATGCCACATTAATCATCACTCCAAAGGTGAACTCCTTCCATGCTTCGCCTTTTGTTGGTTATTATGCGAATCGAATCCTACTTGAGACAAATGTGTATGATGTGACTAGGTCCATGAACATGATGCCAAGAGGATGCAACAAGGATGAACCTAGAGCCAAGACACCCAAGAAGGAGGCCTGGAAGAGAAGCACAAGAAGCTGCTGGAGCAAGACCAGAGTCTCCGGTCTGTCACACCGGAGTCTTCGGTCTACCATGCTGGAGTCTCCGGCCCACCTCCAGACGGGCCCCCAAATCGAAGCCTAGGACAGTCTGAGTGCCCCTCTAGAGACGGACCGGAGATGCACCGGAATCTCCGGACCACATCGGAGTCTCTGGTCCACCACATTGGAGTCTCCGGACTAAACATCACGAGCATGCGCGCCTCAAGTTGGGCTTGGCCCATGTAACACCCAAAACTTCCTGTTTATGCATGTTTTACCCCTAGCTCGTGGTTGGCCTATATATATGCCCCACCCTTCCTTAGAACCCTAGAGATGATGATGAATTAAGGCATGTGCCTAAACCTAGATGGGAACCCACTCTCAATAGTAGATCTATGAGTTGTACAAGGCCTTGGAGTCGGTGCCCTTCTCCAAGTCGACAAGACCCTCCTCAAGTGTTTGGTCTCTCCCTATCAAGGATTCTAGTAGTGCTTGGTCTCTCCCCTTTGGGATTCTACTTGGTTGCTACTCTTTCCTTGATTTGGATTCTATCATTCGCTTGCCGATGTCTCCTTTGGTGATTCTACCACAAGGTCTCTCGCCGAGGATTCTATTGGATTGGTTGTTCAACCCAACATGAGCAAATCGAATTGGGTGTGATTTGGCGTGTGTTTGTATCTTTACCTTGCATTAGAGTTGCATTCATCGTGTTCATCATGTGTTCCCTCAACCCCTATCTCAAATCCGTGAAGATCGGGCCAGTCTTATGGGTAAATCCATAAGGATACCCATAACAACTGGTATTAGAGCTTTTGGTTGCCACGGATTTGACTTCGCCCTTTGATTTCCACCGTAAACTGAAAAATACCAAAAATATAGCCCCAAATTTCTTTTGAATCGATCTCTCGTTTTGGTGAGTAGATTGTGGTTTTGGTCCAATAGGAACTTGTCTTTGGAGTTGGTCTACTTGTGCCCTGCATTTCCCAGCCCAATTTGGTCAAAATTTTCTGGATTTGAGGGTTCAAGGGCCGAATTTCCGCTCAAGAACACGAGTTGTTCGACGGACTGGAGCCACACCGGAGTTTCCGGCCTGTCACACCAGAGTCTCCGGCCTACACGCAGCGGAGTTTCCGGCCTACCCACACCGGAGTCTCCGACCCTGACAATTTTTTAACCCCTTTTCCTTTTTGACTGATTTCCTTTTGATTTTTGTGTTCCGTGTGCATATCTGTCCACTAACAAAGCTTCCGCAACATCAACATCGACTCGCACTCAACATCGACACCACGAAACTTGAACCATCCCTCCACCAACGGTCGCAAGTACAACATCACTTTAAAGCTTATAAGCAAAAGAAAACAAGAAAGATACCAATAGCAAAAGAGAGTCCAAATCTTCTAAGCAAGAGCAAGGAAAGCGTGCAATTCTGTTTCTTCTCAATCTTTTGGCAAACGGGCTATGGTCACTCCTAGCGTTGGCACGACACTGAGCATTAGTCTTCGTTAGGACCAATTTTGTTCGTTGCTCATTTTCATAGTTGTGTTAGCCACATTAATCTCCACTGTGTGTGTATAGTCATAGGTTCTCGTCACCCTTTTTGACCTTTTCCTTTGACTTTGTTTTTGTTGGATTTTACCCGCTTTTGACAATAACCTTTATGTTTGGTTGTTCCATTTGCTATCCACCTTCCTAACCTTCCACCATAGGCCTTTTGTGTGTGTGTGTGTGTCTTGTGTATTCACTTTGCTCTCGGCAAGAACACCCTTTCCAATTTTTGTCTTGGTGAGGCAAGGTAGCACATACCATACCACCAATACCACCCCTCCTTTCACTTGTGGTCATACAACATGTCTAGGGGAAGCGAAGAAAGTGGAGATGGAAACTTCAACAACCAAGATGGTTTCGCCACGCGCCACAACTTATGGGTGCAACACCAAGAATTCAATATCCAATTTGAGAGGCTTGAGAACCGCCTTGATGAAACTTTTCAAGAGTTCAAATACCGTGACCGGTAACACCAAGTGGAGCACAATGCTCAATTCCAAGCTCTTCACCAAGCTATTGCCAACCTTGGCAACTATCATGGACACAATTCAAGGTCATCAATTTCATCTCACGCGCGCTCCTCAAGTCGTCATGGTGACACTTCGTGCTCCCACTCTCATCATGGAGAACCCCACCACCACAATAGGGAGCAACAAGCTCGTCATTGCCATGAACAAGCGGTTGATCCACAAGCTCAACAACCACACTGCGCAAGACATCATCGGCACCATGATCATCATGCTCATCCACAACAACAAGAAGGTCATGGTCTGAAGGGAATATGCCCGAGAGGCAATAATAAAGTTATTATTATCTTATTCCATGTTTATGATAAAAGTTTATTTTACATGATATAATTGTATTAATTGGAAACGTTAATACATGTGTGTTTAATAAACAAAATACAAGGTTCCTAGTAATGCCTCTCATATAAACTAGCTCGTTGATTAACAAGATGATCAAGGTTTCTTGATCATGGACATTGGATGTTATTAATAACGAGGTCACATCATTGGTGAATGATGTGATGAACATTCATCCGAAGTATAGCATAACAATCAAAGTCATTATGTTTATATTTCTATAACATCATACAAAGTAATCTTTATCCTTAGACCATGAGATCATGTTAATTGCTAACACCAGAAGAATACTTTGATAACATCAAATGTCACACCATAACAGGGTGACTATAAATATGGTTTTGGGTATTTCGAAGGTGTTATGTTGAGACTCATGGATCAAGAGTGGAATTTGTCAATCCCGATGACGGATAGATATACTCTAGGCCCTCTCGGTGATATCACATTAAGATAGCTTGCAAGAAAGTGATGTGATCACTAGGATGTTATATCACGGGAACAAGAAAAGAGTGCATGTCGGTAACAAGATCAAACTAAGTATTGAGATACTGATGATCGAATCTCAGACATGTAATATATCGTAAGACAAAGGGATTTAGTTACTATCGTTAAAGATTCTCTCGATCATAGAAGTCATCGTTGAATGTGTGAGAGTCAGTATGGATCTCCAGGTCCTGCTTCTGATTACTGATCTGAGAGGGGTCTCAATCACGTCTGCATTATTCGTGAACCATAGGGTGACACACTTAAGGGTTGCCAAACACCATTTGGAGCAAATATGTTCTAGACGAAAGAATTGCAAAGCGCTAGAATTATTTCAATGGACACCAGAATTGTTTTGGGTGAAATTGCAGAAACTGGTTCTGCATGTGATATTGAAATGTTGCAGGGGTTTTATGTGAATGTTTGTTAATTAAAGTAATTAAAAATTCTGAATAAAATTAATAAAAGAGTTTTATTAAATGAGAGAGCATTAAATTTGGAGAAATTCAATGCATTTAAAGTGGAGACTTTAATAGAGAATGTGAAGGGGCATATTTATGTGGAGGGGTTACCACCACATGAATGAGGTAGGTGAAGGGGCACTGACCATGGGGAGTTGGTACCCCCTACTCCTATAAAAGGCTGCCCTCTCACTCCTTCACACACACACCTCCTCGTGAAAGATCTCTCTCCCCTCTAGAATTATTCCCCCATAGTCTCAGATTAGCAGGATACATGTTCCCAGTGGAATTTTGTCTGGAAGGAGTTTCTGCTTCCACTGCATCACTGGAGCGAGGAGGTGGAGGTTGTTTGGTGGCCTGAACGTGTGTGCAAGGACGGATGCGCTGCTGATTTGTGGCGCTAGGACTTTCACACGATCTTGAGATCGGCAAGCGTTCGACTACATCATCCATGAGTTCCATCTCGTTAACAAAGCTTTGTTGTTCTTTGAGGGTATGTTCTCTATGGATGTATATCCACCTGTTGCTTGTATCTAGTAGATAGAGCTTGGCGTATAATAGTTCCCATCATAGGATTTTTTTTTGTTTCTATGCTGCGAACCCAACATTGGTATTAGAACCTGGTCTATGCGTAAATGCTTTGCACGGGTAGTACACATATGAGTATGTGGGCGATGATGATCATGTTATTTCTTCTTTCATGTATTTTGGATATTGGTGGCATAGTGGAATGAAGCGGCCTGGACTAACTTTACATGTCCTTGCACATGAGACCTGTTCCAAGCTTGACATGTAACTATTTTTGCATAAGTGGCTAGCGGGTGTCTGCCTCTCCTACTATAGTCAATATCTGATTTACAACGAGTTGCTAATAATTTGGATATCATCGTTGTGCTTCCATGTTCGTAGGTAAGAATGGTTCTATCTTCGAAAGCCCTAAGCCACGTAAAACTTGCAATTGATAAATTAGAAGCGTCTAGTTTAGATCATTGTTGGGATGGTGTCATGATATGGTAATGTTGTAAGTTGATGTATAGTTGATACTCTTGCAGCACACCTAACATGTAAGTTCCATAGACCTTGGCCTTAGACACAAAGGAATGATAAAGATCATACCATGATGCACATGATAGTGATCAAGTGCAAGAACCATATCATTTCACTTTACACATTTGATGTTTGCATCTTATATTGCTTGTTTGGCGCTTTAGAAGCATTATAATATGATCCCTCATTTAAATATCAAGATAAAATTTGTGTTCTTCCTTAAGTATGCACCATTCTATGAATCGTGTTTCGAGACATCACGTGATGATCGGGTGTACTCGACTCTACGCTTTCATACAATGGGTGTAAGAAAGTTTTACACACGCGAGTACTAAGGTTCTTACTTGGCGAGCCTAGCATGTACAGACATGGCCTCGGAACACAGACCGAAAGGTTAAGCATGAGTCATATGGTAGATATGATGCCCATATAGATGCTCGCGTTTGAAGCTACACCGACTCACGTGATGATCAGACTTGGTGTAGTGGATTTGGTTCATGTAATCACCAAAAAGACACGAGGGATGTTGTTTTTGAGTGGGAGTTCATGTACTAATATGATTAGAGTTAAACTCAATTTATCATAAACTGAATTAAAGTGAATTTGCATAGTTTGTGGTAGTCATTGGCATCCGTTTACTATCTTGTACTTAGTTATAATTGAGATAATAGAACTATAGAATTCTGGATATTTACTTTACGAACTTGTATCGTATTGTTTTGAGTGTCATTCTAAAGTTTAGAAGTCCTATTGAAAACTTTCAACAAACTCAATTTACTCCATGAAGATTAATAAGTAGTATTAAACCAAGAGTAACAATTACGGTGTTAGTATCTTAAGTATCATGCTTGCCTCCATGATTCTTGATATTCAAATATTGTTTTAATATCGAGGTTATCTAGGAGCTGAAAGAATTGTTTTAGAAACCATCATGTGTGGAAGATATTGTGATATCTGAAACAATGATTTTGGTTGCAATATGATAGAGTATAATTTGGTGATACGTCCATTTTGCATCACTATTCTATATCATAATTCACTGTTATTCATTGATATATTTCATATTAAGAGATGATACTTATGTTATTTCACCTGTTTTTGCATGGTTGATGACTTTTGGATCATGGACCGGTGCAGTCAGGATTCTGATGGAAATGTGATGTTTGGAGGCAAAATTCGCAAATATCAGAAAATCCGGGGAAATACATGGAAAATCCTATTTTTCCAGAAGACGAAGAAAGCCAAAGGGGAAGCGGAGATGGGCCACAGGGGGCCCACACCACCCCCTGGCACGGGCCAGCCTAGGCCACGCCACCAGGTGGTGTGGCCACCCTGGTCCACCCCTGGCTCTTCCCTCTGTCATATATTATCCTCCCGAAACCCTAAGACTCTGGGGGCGACCACAGAAAGATTCCGCCGCCTCTACGGGGCGGAAAACACCGAGAGAGAAAGATCTCTCCGGCAGATAGAATTCTGCCGGGGGAATTCCTTCCCGGAGAGGGGAGATCGTCGCCATCAACACCACCATCAAGCTAGACTTCATCGGGATCATCATCATCATCACCACCATCATCATCAGCAGAATCATCACCAGCACCATCATCACCATCTCCATATCGCTGTAACAATTGGGTTGAATCTTGCATAGTTCTTAGGGGAAACTTTCCCGGTGTTGATTACTCTTTGTAGTTGATGCCATTGAGTGAAACCATTGAATTATTGTTTATGTTCAGATTGTTATACATCATTATTCCATCTCTGATCATGATCAATATGATGTCTTGTGAGTAGTTCGTTTTGTTCTTCAGGACATGGGAGAAGTCATGTTGTTAGTAGTGGAATTGTGTTGAGAAAGATTCAATGCTTTGATATTTAAGTTGTGGTGTACTTCTTCTAGTGGTGTCATGTGAACGTCGACTACATGACACTTCACCTATATGGGCCTAGGGGAATGCATTGTGTATTTGGCTACTAATTGTAGGGGTTGCCGGAGTGACAAAAACCTGAACCCTCGTTAGGAAACCATTGCACAAGGGACGTCAGGGTCTGATGACCCACAAGAATAGGGGGTGTATCGCTGTATTTTCGAGGGAAGTGAAACCCAATTTATTGATTTGACACAAGGGGAGCCAAAGAATATTTATAAGCCTTAACAACTGAGTTGTCAATTCAGCTGCACCTGGAAACAATCTTGCCCACAGCAGTTTATCATTAGCAACAGTTTTGTAGTAGGAATAATAAAGTAACAGCAGTAGTAAAGCAAAGACAGTAGTAACAAAAGCAGTAAACAGTGGGATTCGAGTGCGGTAGGCATAGGGATGGACGGACAGGTGTTGCATGGACAAGACAATTCACATGGCAATCAGAACATAGGGCAATTGCAGATAAATAAGATAAAGCACCCAAGTACTAGACAATCCTAGGCATGTGTTCCATATATAGTCATACGTGCTCGCAATGAGAACTTGCACAACATCTTTTGTCCTGCCAGCCCATTTGCAGCGGGGCCTCTAGGGAACTACTGGAAATTAAGGTGCTCCTTTTAATAGAGCACCGGAGCAAAGCATTAACACTTTGTGAACACATGTGATCCTCACATCAAAGCCTTTCCCTTCCGGTTATCCCGATTTCTGTCACTTCGGGGCCATAGGTTCCGGACAACAACGTGTGTATACAACTTGTAGATAAGACCAGAAACAATACTATCATAATGAATCAATAATAAGTTCAGATCTGAAATCATGGCACTCGGGCCCTAGTGACAAGCATTAAGCACAACAAGTCGCAACAAAGTCATAAAGCACTAATAAAAGATACTAGGCACCATGCCCTAACAATCTGATGCCATTACATGAATGATCTCATCCAATCCCTACCATCCCCATAGCCTACAACGGGGGATTACTCACTCATAGATGGGGGAAACATGGATGGTCGATGGAGAAGCGATGGTGATGATGATGGCGATGATCTCCTCCAATTCCCCGTCCCAGCAGGGTGCCATAACGGAGTTTCTGGTGCTGTTTCGTGGAATTTAGTGGTGGCGGCAGAGCGGAACTCCTTCTGGAAAAATGTCGAACCCCCTCAAGTTTTTAGGTCAGAAGGCTTCTTATAGGCGATGAGGGAGACCGAGGGGGTGCCTGGGGCCACCACAACATGCCTTGGCGCGGCCAAGCCCAACCCACGCCTGGGGGTGGTGTGGCCAGGCCCTGGCCCTCCTCTGTCTCGTATTCTGGCTCCGTGAGTCTTCTAGAAAAATAGGTACTTTGGCTTTTGTCCTGTCCAATTCCGAGAATATTCATTTTCTGACTTTCCTGGAACAAAAAATAGTAGAAAACAGGCGGCTGGCACTGTGGCTCTTGTTAATAGGTTAGTCAAAGAAATCATATGAAAAGTTCTCCAAAGTGTGGACAAAACACAAGAAAGTGGATAAAACCAAGCATGGAGCATCAAAAATTATAGATACATTTGCAATGTATCAACATCCCCAAGCTTAACCCCTGCTCGTCCTCGAGTAGGTAAGTGATAAAAAGAAAGAATAATTTTTGAGGTGACATGCACCATCAAAGACTTGATCAAAGTATTTGTAAAACATTCAAAGCTGGGATCATAGTACTTCAATCATAACATGAAAGACAAAGTTCTAGCAATCAGACAAAGAAACTATGTTGCAACATGAAAAGGCACAAACAAAAGATTCATGAATAACAATGCTTTGCAAGACGTTTGTTTGTTTCACATAAACAAAACATAGCATAGTGGCATCCAGCTTGTCCCTCATAGAGTAGCAAACATAATGCATAGGACACCTTCAAAGTTTACAAGAGTGACTAGATACAAATAGTTTAAAACAAGCAATATCAAGGTATGCATCAATCAACAAGTCTTGGGACAATGCACATAGAACTAAGAATGGCCACTATGCTCTCAAGAATGTGCTCATAGAATATGTGGAGACTCAACAAGGAAACGAACAGGTTTTGAAAAGTTTGAAAGGCTTCCAAATGATGAAAGTATGGTACTCATTAGCTTTGAGCTCTCATTCCCCCTATCATAAGCATCTTTAATGTGATTAAGGTGAAAGTGACACAACTAAGAGGATATGCTTGACAAGTTATAAATCAAAGTCTCATGCCCCTTACTTACGAAGACCGATCCTCATGCTACTCAACTTCAGTCACGAGTAAGCTCTTGTCATTGTACGTATATACGTATCATACAGAACCGCCAATGGGGTAACCCTTGCACATGATACGGGAGCTATCCCATAATAAAAATGACAAGGCAAGCAAACAATGAGCATCTCAGCGATCTTTTTATTTACTATGTGCATAGAATTCTCATCATGGTTATGCTGCAAGTTTCCACCCTGATTAGGCATGTCTTAGGCTAGCGGCCCAGGCGTTTCTCTAACATACATACAAACTCCATAATCTTACAAGTTTCACTTTTATTTCACACCGCCGGGATCCATAAGCAAAAGAACATGATATCAACTAGGTACAAGTACCAATGAAATGTTGAAAGCGGTCCCCATGATACATGGTTCTGCCAACTTCAACTCATAAAGCGCAGGCATATACGCAACAAAGAAGGACCCAATGGTTCAGTTTTATTAAGTGCAAGAAAATAAAGTGTGCCATCAAGTTCTTGAGAGCTTTACTAACTAACTTTCTCATAACAAGCAAACATTTTATTCGGAAGAAAACAAGGCATATTGAATATGCACGGAAATAGCAAATGATGCTAATAGGTAGGTATGGTGGACACTTTGGCAATATTTGGTTTAAGGGAGTTGGAAACATGAGTAAAATACTCAGTGAAAGTGAAGGCTAGCAATAGTAAGGGAGCGACAAACGAGAGAGCAATAATGGCCATAATCATTCAGAGCAACAAAACATCATTGATCAAAGCATAAAGTGATACTAAAAGTTGAAAACTAAAGGATCATAAAGGCTTATGGTGACTTGGGATAGTCATAACATGGTGTGAGGATGCGCCAAGTCAACCCAAATAAAGCATCAAAGGAGAATACCACTATACTATGCTTTAATATGCTAAAACAACGCATGATTCATCCAAGGCACATTAAGAAATCTCAATTGTTTATAACAAGTCATGCTACAGCAAAGAATACTAAGCATAAAGCCAAAACAATATCAAGCACGGCATGACAAAGCATAGGCCACAGTCAAAAACAAGCTCTCTTTACCACTTAAGCATGAGCTTTCCTACTCTTTTCCAAACCAAACCAAACTATTTGAACACCAATATATGAAAGAGGAGGTCCAACCAATTTATTCAGCAAACTAAGCAAACCAAGAAAACGAAAATCAAAACAAAAAATGAAAAAGAAGACGCTCCAAGAACAACACAACTGTGCATGAAACAATAAAACCTGAAGTGGTTGGAAGAAACCTGAGATTTTTATTGATGAAGAAGGGGATGCCTTGGGCATCCCCAAGCTTTGACGCTTGTACTTCTTGGATATTTCTTGGGTTGACACGCGTGGCATCCCCAAGCTTGAGCTTTAGTCCATCCTTCATCTCATTACTCATTCCTTCCATACACCTGAAATTTTTCCTTCATATAAAACTTCACACAATCTCATTAGCAACATTAGTGTACTTAAGATAAATAAGTCTTAAGGTTCAGTTATAACACCAAATAAACTTCCATTAGAACACTGTAGCACTTCCCTCAACAATCTCAATTCCCCAAAAGAACTCAAGAAGGAACCAACAAGAAGCAAATGCAGAAAATGGCAGAAATCTGTCAAAACAGACCAACAGGTAAAGACGAATTTTTCCGAAGACCTTATGTTGCTCAAATCAAAAAGAGTTGAACTAACAAAAGTTAGATAACAACCTAGGGAAGAAGAACAAACAATTACAGCTCAATCCGACATACAAAGCTCTCTCACGAATTTTTACGGTGAAGCACAGAAATCTGTTTCGGGACAGCAACTTTCCCAATCATTACTTCTCTCTCATGAGAGGTTACTCTTGGCACAAAAAGCAAATAAAAAGGATAAGAAGCGGTTATTACTGAGGTAATAACTTCCAAGACTCATCTAAAACTTTTGGGTTATCTCCCAATAAGTACTTTTCTTTAATGATTTTAAGTTAGGCATAAGCAAAAACTAGAATGGATAGAATAGAAGTATACAGAAATAATCATAGTGAAAACATTGTTTTATTCAATGAAATCCTTTTGTTAACAAGGTTGATCTGGTCTTGCTACCAAAACAATTTCATATGAGACAAAGCTTTGTATTCCACTAATGATTATGTTACCTCAACCTTGATAGCAATGGTCCCAATCATAATAGTTTCAAATTTTTTCTTGGTATGGGACAATATATTTCTCCAACTTGAATGCCCTCAACATGTTCAATTGAATTCAAACCATAAGTCCTTACAATCTTATTGAGGAAATAGACAATGTGTTCCTTGTCATTAACATTGAAGGTCACCTTCCCTTGATTATAATTAATAACAGCTCCTGCAGTATTTAAGAAAAGGTCTCCCAAGAATAATAGACATATTATCATCTTCAGGCATAAAAGTTTGAGAGGATGCTCTCATAAGAAATATGAGTTGAAGTAAAAGAGAGCATTGTGGCATCCAACTAAAACCACTACTAGAAAATCACGGTGTTTTTGGTGCACTGCATCATCATGACTGCATGCTCATGTCATCATGCCGCATTGCATTTGAGCATCGTCATCATCATGCATATGTTTGTCTAAAACTATTTTCTAAAAGCCTATCTTTGCTTTCTAAATCTCCCCCGTCTTTATTTTAAATCAAAACCCTAGTCTATTTTAGATCTTTGGTTTGTCTAAAAACTATTTGCAAATGTATTTTAAAAATAAAATAAATCAAAATATTTTTGTACTGGGGAAGGCAGCCTAGCCCGTAGGCCAGACCACCTACAACGCCGGTTGGCCCAGCCTGTTTCACCCAACAAAATATCTGTCCCTAGACCCTGACCCTAGATCCTATCCTAACCCTAGCCCTAGACCCACCAAACCACCTAGCCACCAACCCAACCACGCGCGCATCGCACATACCCGCGATGCAGCACGCAGCGCGCGACCTACCTACCCCGGCACGGACACGCCCCAGCAGCCACTCCATAACGCATCGCGTCGATGCAACGCACAATTCCTTGATCCCACCTCGCTCCCGACAAAACCCATCGAATCCCCACCACCAGGCAGTCAACCACTCCGCTTCCCCGGCCCCACCCTAGATCCCCCGACCCGCTCCTCTCTCCCCGCGTCCCCCACCTCGTCTCTCCCTCTCGTGACTCACCCCGAGCCCCCGATTCGTCCCTATCACGCGCAGCAAGCGCCGCCGCCACCGGAGTGCGGCCGCATCCCTGCCTCGGCCGCCTTTCGTGCGAGCATCCGCGGCTACAGAGCTCCTCGTTGATGCCTCCCCCTTCTCGACCCCAAGCTCTGCCTTCCTAGCTACCCGTCCGCCTCGAGCCCAAGCCACCACCGTCGCCGGCTTCCTCCACCATGAGGCCTGGCTCGTCCTCGACCGCCGTGCCTCCGCCTGGCGCGCCTCTGCTTCCTGATGCCCGCGTCGCAGCCTTTGCCTCGCCCTCTGGCCGCGAGCCCCTGCACCACCGCCTTGGTCGCCTCCTGGAGCTCCTCCCTCCGCCGGAGCGAGCCCGCAAGTCCGCCAGCGCACCGCCTGCTGCGACCCCTGAAGTGCTCCATCCCCACAGGTGGTCGCCCCGAGCTCCCTTGTCTGTGAGCCACCGCCGCCTCTGTTCATCGCGGAGCCGTTCAGCCGCCCTGCAGCGTGGCCCGCCGCCGCGTGCTTTCTCTGCTGTTCGGTAGGTGGAGACCTCCTGGCACGCATAGCCCAAGGCGCAAGGGGGAGTTGACCCTGCAGTGGATTGCATCGATAGATGAAGTGAAGATTTTGGTGGTTCTCGGTTGATGGCACGGTCATGTCCATGTGTGGAGTTTTCAGGCAAAATGAAGACGGTGATGCACAGGTCGATTGGGATGCATGCGAGGATTTGACTAGCAACCGCCAAGATCTCCTTCAAGGTCGTGGCGTGACGGTTGTACTCGCGAGACGAAAAGTGACGCCGAGACCCCGGGTGCGCCGATACGGATCTGATGACCGAAGGTCTTCTACACGGTAACCAAGACCACCCACACGTAGACCGAAGACCCCCGATCCATATACCCAATGATCAAGACCCTGAGGACATCTTCCTCTCGGCTCCAAGGAAGCCAGATCCAAAGACCGACCCCGAAGACCGATCCCGGCGCCCAAACCCCTTCAAAACCAAGATCGCCGATACCCTAATGTGATTCCCTTCTGAGACCCCTATTTTTATAATGATATATACTTGTTGCATATTAAAATGAACATGCTTGCATACATATTGTGGGTGTTTGGGGGTATTTTGATGATTCACCTAAATTAAATATGGAGGCTATATGCGGGCTATTTTAGTCTTATAATGGCCCCATTTAAAATTGCCTAGCGAACCTATGTCATGTTTTGCCTTGTTAAGACAACATTTAAATTGCGGGGTAGCTAAATAACATGAACCTCTAATTAATTATCGGGACCCCGGTTTCGCTTAAAATTGCCTAATTGCATCGCATCTTTGCCATGTCATACATCATACATAAACATGCCGATTCTTCTGCCGTAGTATTAAATATTGCATCCGGTGTTTCTTTTAGTGTTTTGCTTCTTCACGGATTAGGCCGATGAGTTGATGCGAGTACCGACAAGTTCTCCGGATGTGATCTCCGACAGTGTTCCCCAGGCGAGCATCCCTTCCCCTTCTACCTATTTTGCATTTATAGTATTTATTTCCTCCTGTTGATCTATTGCTATCCGTGTCTGGATGCTTTAGTGTTCCGTACCAGTTATATCCCTTGCAGCCTTTATATTGCCTTGGACACCTCCTATTACTTGTTGCCTGATAGACCGTTGGCCCTCCGAGTCATAGTTGCTTGCTCAGGTGTTGCTTCGCGTCGTCGATGTTCCACAGTTGTTGGGAGGTTGGCAAATGTTTAATGGTGGTGTTGATCATGATTCTAATTACAGTTTATTAATTAATGTTGATGGTAGATTAATGCAGAGGCACCGGTGGGTAATAGTAATTATTTGGTTTTTAACCGCCCACTTGTGTCCACCTAGGACCCGAGTTCTTGACACATGTTCCGAGATCGAGCGCGCTAACCAAAGGTGGGGTGTGTGGGCACCCCCATCGGCTTACTACCTGATTTCAAAGTATTGTACTGGGGGCCACAAGTAGTTTGGGGCTTTATTACTATTCTGTACTTATGTCATGCTTTACTGCTTTATTTAAGATTGCGCGTGGAGCACATGTACTGTTTAGGATGTGGAATGTTTTCGCGGTATCGACAAGCCCATTCACACTTTCGGGTTCCCAGTCGTTTACAGCCATTGCCACAAACCCTGGGTCCGCCTCGGAGCCGGCCGACTTCGTTGCGGGTAGCTTAGTCGGGTGGCCCCCCATGTACTTGCTTTGGGTCTAGGAAACGTACCGGTGGGTGTATGTTAATTGATCTGGCAAAAATGGTCGAAGTGCGTGTTGATACTTTGGTGCACCCCTGCAGTGTTAAATCTTTTCGAAAAGCCGTGTCCGCGGTTATGGACGACTTGGAGCACAGTTTCTCAATCATAGACAACTATAACTAAAGTTTACTGTTATAATTTGACTTACATCTGAGATGACTTGTAAGTTGGATAACTGCCATGGAAAGATTAAATAAAACTGCCAACTGTGTGAGTTCCTTGGTTTGACTTCCTCGTTTGGTCTCGAGGGGGGAAATACCAGGATGGGTATGATTGGTGTTAGTATCAGGTTGGTCCCGAATAGGTCTCTCTTATCCCTCTCTAATAGCCGACAGTTGCATCGAGTCTCTATAGGTTGTTTAGTGCATGCTGCGCTGCCGCTTCAGTCCACCATACCTATGTAGGCGAGAGCCGCCGAATTCTAGCCTCGTCGTGTATTGGCCTCAGTACTGACGCTCCTCTTTTTCCCTTCGCCCTTTGTCGACACCCCTTTTGTTTAGCAGGTCCGAGTTCAACGTCGTTAGCAGGGTTACCCTTCCGGCTTGGCCTGGGCAGGGTTATGGACGCCATTGGTTATTCTTCAGGGCTCTTAGCCCCATTTGCATCTTGTCCGTAGTCGGACGCTCTACCGTTTTCAAGGTGATTTGGATCTTTGTATTGTATATCTGTATTGTTGACTCATGGAGTCATTGTTGTATATATATGTTCTGTGGGTTCCATCGTGGACTACGGTGTAATGTTATTACTTAGTTTTCCACCCACACGCAAGTGCCTGGTGGGCATCTTTGAATCGTTTCTATGCGGGTTTGGCGGAAATTGCTAAAACTTGCATAGGGCCGATTCGAGGGTGTTACAAGCATCAAGGAGAAAATTCAAAACACATTTAAGTCTAACCCACTTCGTATGCATAGGAATCGTGTAAGCAAATAACAAAGTGACATGCATAGGAAGATAAAACAAGAGTAACTTCAAAACTTTCAGTACATAGAGAGGTGTTTCAATACCATGAAAATTTCTACAACCATATTTTCCTCTCTCATAATAATTTTCAGTAGCCTCATGAATAAACTCAACAATATAACTATCACATAAAGCATGCTTTTCATGATCTACAAGAACTAGAGCTTTATCATAAACATCTTCAAAAGAATCCTCAGGAACATAACATTCATCCTTCTTTAGTAAGCATGAGGGACAATCAAATAATGTAAGGGATAAAGAGTTACTCTCATTAGAAGGTAGGCATGGGTAGCTAATCCATTCTTCCTCCTTTTGTTCATCACTCTCCTTCTCTTTTTCATCTAATGAGATTTCAGGTTCATCAATTTCTTCTTCCATAGGATCCTGCAAGGCATTAGTCTCTTCCATTTGTGGAAAGCATCTATTAAAATATTCAAGAATATAGCCATTTTCATCCTTGTAATTATCAAAGCAAAATTTAAGTATACCATAAACCTCATACTTATAAGGTGAATCATCAATATTTTCAAGCAAACTAGCAAGTTCAAATGCACCCTTCCAAGCAATAAATCCTCAATTTGTTCCAGATCATAAAGGTCATAAATTCCTTTAGCATAGGAAGATATGGTATCATTATCACTATACCCACATTGAAAAGGGAGGTGTTTATACCTCTTTCTGCAACAAGACTCATCACAGCAATAAGTAACGTTATAAGTAGAGCACACGTTCCTAGCAATGGTATACAATCTATCAATTTGTTCCCATAAGTGTTTCCCTTTTTGTGACAAGCGGTGTTCTTTATAATAATATTTTTCATCTTCTGGGAACCCACCTTGCCAATAAGATTCAGTTTCAAAGAAACCAACCATTGACAACAAGCATGATAAAGCAAGATAATAACAGACCAACGAAAATAACAACTAGAGTAGGAACCAATTTTTTTGTATTTTTGATAAAGAAACAAGCAAACAAGGAGAAAATAATCTTAGCTTGAACAATAGTGAATCCCAGTGAACTTGATAAATAAAGCTATGCTCCCCGACAACGGCGCCAGAAAATAGTCTTGATGACCCACAAGTATAGGGGGTGTATCGCAGTATTTTCGAGGGAAGTGAAACCCAATTTATTGATTCGACACAAGGGGAGCAAAAGAATATTTATAAGCCTTAACAAATGAGTTGTAAATTCAGCTGCTCCTGGAAACAATCTTGCTCACATCAGTTTATCAGTAGCAACAGTTTTGTAGTAGGAATAATAAAGTAATAGCAGTAGTAAAGCAAAGACAGTAGTAACAAAAGCAATAAAAGTGGGATTCGAGTGCGGTAGGCATAGGGATGGATGGACGGGCGTTGCATGGACAAGACAATTCTCATGGCAATCAGAACATAGGGCAATTACAGATAAATAAGATAAAGCACCCAAGTACTAGACAATCCTAGGCATGTGTTCCATATATAGTCATATGTGCTTGCAATGAGAACTTACACAACATCTTTTGTCCTGCCAGCCCGTTTGCAGCGGGGCCTCTAGGGAACTACTGGCAATTAAGGTGCTTCTTTTAATAGAGCACCGGAGCAAAGCATTAACACTCCGTGAACACATGCGATCCTCACATCAAAGCCTTTCCCTTCCGGTTATCCCGATTTCTGTCACTTCGGGGCCATAGGTTCCGGACAACAACGTGTGTATACAACTTGTAGATAAGACCAGAAACAATACTATCATAATGAATCAATAATAAGTTCAGATCTGAAATCATGGTACTCGGGCCCTAGTGACAAGCATTAAGCACAACAAGTCATAACAAAGTCAGAAAGCACTAATAAAAGATACTAGGCACCACGCCCTAACAATCTGATGCCATTACATGAACGATCTCATCCAATCCCTACCATCCCCATAGCCTATAGCGGGGGATTACTCACTCATAGATGGGGGAAACATGGATGGTCGATGGAGAAGCGATGGTGATGATCTCCTCCAATTCCCTGTCCCGACAGGGTGCCAGCACGGAGTTTCTGGTGCTGTTTCGTGGAATCTGGTGGTGGCGGCGGAGCGGAACTCCTTCTGGAAAAACGTCGAACCCACTCAAGTTTTTAGGTCAGAAGGCTTCTTATAGGCGATGAGGGAGACCGAGGGGGTGCCTGGGTCCACCACACCATGCCCTGGCGCGGCCAAGCCCAGCCCGCGCCTGGGGGTGGTGTGTCCAGGCCTTGGCCCTCCTCCGTCTCGTATTCTGGCTCTGTGAGTCTTCTGGAAAAATAGGCACTTTGGCTTTTTTCCTGTCCAATTCCGAGAATATTCATTTTCTAACTTTCCTGGAACCAAAAACAACAGAAAACAGGCAGCTGGCACTGTGGCTCTTGTTAATAGGTTAGTCCGAGAAATCATATGAAAAGTACTCCAAAGTGTGGACAAAACACAAGAAAGTGGATAAAACCAAGCATGGAGCATCAAAAATTATAGATACATTTGCAATGTATCAGGGTCTTAGAGTTTAAAGCTGTGGTTAGGTTTCTACCTTAATTACTTTCTTGTACATACTGATGTTTGCAAGGGGTATAATCACAAGTATGTATTAGTCCTAGGAAGGTCAGTACATTAGCACAGGTTCACCCACACAACACTTAGCAAACTAAATAAGATTAATCAACTATATGAAGCGAAAGCACTTGACGATATTCCCATGTGTCCCCGAGAACGTTTGGTCATCTTAAGTAATACAACCACCTTGTCCTTTGCTAAATAAAGGATTGGGCCACTTGCTGCATTTATTCTTATTGTCTTTTATTTACTCGTACTTTACTTACTTGCATTATGAAAAACCCCTAAAGATCCGTTTGCTAAGTATTTGCAGAGAATTTTTGATCCATGCTACTAGCCAGCACCTTCTGCTCCTCGTTGGGTTCGACACTCTTACTTATCGAAAATACTGCGATACACCCCCTATACTTGTGGGTCATCAAGACTATTTTCTGGCGCCGTTGCCGGAGAGTGAAGCGCTATTGGAGAGCGGAACTGGTAAAGGAAACTTCTACTGTGAGTATTGTTTACTTCTGTTAGTTGCTTTATTTTCAATATGGATAATTTGCTGAGTTTCTTATTTCGTAATGCTACTACCACTTCTAAGGTAGTAGATGAACCACCACCTGCTGAGAATGATACTTTTAAAATACCTACAAGAATTATTGATCGTGTTATGGATAACTATTATGTTGGGGATCGAATTGTCCATCCCGGTGATCATTTGCTCTTTATACACGAACTATGCGGGTTGTTCAAGTGTGCAGGTATTACTACATATCAAGTTTAGAAGAAGTTATTATCATTATCACTGAAAGGAAGAGCTGGGGAATGGTATAATCTGCTGAAGAATGGTCAAGCTCTTGAATGGGAGGAAATAGTTCCTCTCTTTTATTCAAAGTTTTATCCTCCTAGTGAGATTCATAAAGATCGGAATCAAATATACTACTTTTGGCCTCTTGATGGAGAGAGTACAGCTCAAGCTTGGGGGAGATTGAAGTTACTAATGCTCAAATGTCCCATTCATGAGCTCCCCAACAATATTATTATCAATAACTTTTATGCAAGGCTTCTCTTCATGATAAGGATTTATTGGATGCTTCTTGTGCTAGATCATTCACTCGCATGGAAGAAGAAGCTAAATGGGACCTTCCGGACCATATTCAAGATAATGCTGAAGCATGGGAGAATGACAAAGTAAGAAAGTCAGGTATAAGTTATGATTATGAATGCTTTGAATCTTTTATGGGAACTGATGACTTTCAAAATATTAAAAATGCTTATGGTCTAGACTCTCAAGCTATTGCAACTTATTTTAAGGCTTTTGCTTCCTACATTGAAGTGCCTAAAAAGAAGTGGAATAAGTATCATGAACCTTATAAAGATGTTTCTAAGTGTGTTCCTACAAGAAATACTGAAGTTTATTCTGCTAATCATGTTTCACATGAGCCTTACATTGAGAAAATCCCTTTCCCAGTTAAGATAAAGGAACATTCTATGATAGCTAGTATGGTTACTGAAAGTACAAATAAAGCTATTGAACTTGATAAAAAATGGATGATGAACCTATAATAGCAAATGTGAAAGATTTTGTCACTAAATATGTAGAAGAGGGACACACTATCCTTTGTAAGGATATCCCTAATATTGTTTCACAAAGTAGTGTTATGAGGACTAGTATTCCTGTGTTTGCTGTTAGAATAAGTGATCGTTGCTATGATGGTCCTTGTGATAGTTATATTGTTAAGTTCATGCATCATACTGAAAGTTACTATGAGAGAGGGAAAAGTGCTCTTATGCATCTCAATAATATGAAGTTTCCTCGTTCTATGCTGAAAGTTTTTATGTTGCACTTCTTTTGCCTTCTTATGCTAGTGGTTTCTGGTTTCAACAACTTGTTTGTTTACAAAATTCCTTTGTATAGGAAGTGTGTTAGACTTAAAAGTCTTTATTTTTTCTTCTTAATGCTCTCTTTCACTTCAATTCATATTCCTAAGTGAGCATCATCAAAATTATCATGCCCATCTTAATGGCTATAAAGAAAGAGTTTTTTGGGAGACAACCCAATTTGTTTGTGTTTTCGGTTTGTTTTTGTTTCTTTGAGTCTTGGAAGTTATTACTTTGGTAATAAACTCTCCTTATCCTTTTTGTTTGATTTTTGTGTCAAGATCAACCTCTAATGAGAGAGAAGAAAGATTTGGGGAAGTTGCTGTCCCGAAACAGATTTTTGTGCTTCACCGTACAAATTCGTGAGAGATCTCTGTATGTCGGATTGAGCTGTAATTTTTTGTGCTTATGCCGCAGGTTGTTATTTAACTTTAGTTAGTTTTGCACTTTTTTATTTGAGCAACAGAAGATTTTCGAAAAAATTGATCTTTACCTTCTGGTCTGTTTTGACAGGTTTGCCACTCTTGCATTTGCTTCTTTATTCGATTTCCTTTTTTAATTCCTTTTGGGTTTTCAGAAGGAGTTGCTATAGTAGTTTATGTTTTGATGGTTTTAAGTTGAAATTGGACTCAAAAGGTTTTATCACTTCACTTATACTAATGTTGATAATGAGAACTGTGTGAAGTTTTGTGTGAAAGAAATTTCTAGGTTAGTGGAGAAAATGGTGTAATAAGAAAGTGAAAGTTTTCATGACTCAAGCAATAAGTGTATGAAGATGAAGATATTGATGTTATTCAAGTGGTAACTCCGGAAAAATTTATCAAAGACCAAATTCAGAGACCTGCAGAGTCCGTTTTCGAATAGGTAACAGTTCGGGTAAGAAAAGTTTCGCGAAAATTTTGTCCAGTTATATTTTTGCAGTTTTTAGCCAACAAGGAAAGCTACGAAGCGAAATAGGGAAGGAAACGGAGCCAGGGTGGCTCAAACCACCCCTTGGCGCGGCCCCCCTGGCCGCACCAGTAGGTGGTGTGGCCACCTCGGCCTCCGTCTCCGACCCGTTTTCTCCTAGTACCTTCCTTTTGCTGTGAAACTTCGTAATATATAATCCCCCGGATCCCCCAAGGATCATATATCGTGTTCTCGTCATGTTTTCGTTTTGACCTGTTTCTGCTAGGAACTATTCTTGAAAGTTTAGAAGCACAATGGTGTCCGCCAAGGATAAGGGAAAGGAGCCTATGGAGGAAGATATCCAAGACCCCGGGCAGGAGAAGGAGATCAAGAGTGAAGGTGAAGAAGAGACAAAGCAAGGCCAACATCCTCACACCGGCACTACCATTGCAAACATTGGAGTGTTGGCAAGATCTGTCAGGGTCAGGAGGACTACAAGGATGTCAACTGGAGGGAAACTACCGTGTCACTGTTTGGCTCCACGATCACTTCCTCCACGCTCCAAGAATCCTTTCCACACCCCTATCCATAATCATCAACACCAGAATATGCCCAAGGAGAAAATGCCCTCCAATTGGGATTTGCCTCATTCTAGCCATGCAGGAAAAGAAGACATCAAGGAGGACGAGTGGGAAAAGAATCGCAAGAGCTGGGATCCACAACCTAACATGATCATGAGCCATATTGAGCAAAAATCACAGCTGATTCGTAATCTCACCTTTGAAAGCGAGAACTTGGGGAAATGGATCAAAAAGCTCATCGAGAGGACACCACCACCGAAGGGGTAACTCGTCATTAGGTTTCGACATCCCCTTGGTTTGTTCCAAGCTTGGGGGAGTGCAGCGGTATCATATCACTATCTTCTATCTTTTTACCTTTTTAGTAGAGTCATATCATGAATAGAGAAGTTATCATGTAGGATGGTTTGCATTATGGAAGTGTCCCCTCTCTCGTTAGATATCTATGTATCCCTTGGTGTGAGTTGCCGTCATGGAATATTAATGAGAAGTTCTATCATTTCATTCCTTTGCATATCTTATTTTAGTTTTCAATACATGGTTATATGATTGATCTTGTCGTTAGTATTGGTAGCACTTTGGGATTATTGAGTTAATTTAGTTGGTTTTGGAAAACCTGGCTCGGTCAGTAGCAACACTATTTTTGAGAACTGAATGAAAAAGATAGAAGTACTCTTAAAGAAATATAATTTCATCATCTTTCTTTCTTGAGTGCTGATAAGTTTAGTATTCTATGGTTAAGATCTTTTGTGCTTCCAAGGAAGATTGCATGTTTGTTTTTATCACTTGTATGTTTGTTTGTTTCCTTCAACTCTTATACTTGCTACCCAGCCTTGCTAGCCAAAAACCTGTACTGAGAGGGAATTCTTCTCGTGCATCCAGTCCTTAAACCAAAACCTATGCCATTTGTGTCCACCATACCTACCTATTAGCATTATTGCTATGTCAAGTAAATTCATGTTTTTATCTACCTTCCAAATTAAACTTCTTATGTGAAAATTACTGATTAAAGCTCTCACGAACTTGATGGCACATTTTACTTTCTTGCACTTAATAAACTTGACCCATTGTGTCCATCTTTGTTGCGTATATGCTTGTGCTTTATAAGTTGAAGTTAGCAAAACCATGTATCATGGGGAACGCTTTCAACATTGCATTGGTACTTTGTACCTAGTTGATATCATGTTCTTTTGCTTATGGATCTCGGCGGTGTGAAATAAAAGGGGAACTTAAAAGATCATGGAGTTTATATCTGTGTTAGAGAAACGCCTGGGCCGCTAGCCTAAGCCATGCCTAATCATGGTGGAAACTTGCAGCATCACCATAATGAGCACTCGATGAAGCATCCTCAATAAAAAACCTATGCAAATAGAAAATAAAAAGATCGCTAAGATGCTCATTGTCTGCTTGCCTTGTCATTTTGATTATGGGATAGATCCTGTATCATGTGCAAGGGGTACCCCGTTGGCAGTTCTCTATGATATATATGTATTTACAACGACAAGAGCTTACTTGTGACTGAAGTTGAGTAGAATGAGGTTCGGTCTTCGTAAGGGGAATGAGACTTGATACATTGCAAATGTATCTATAATTTTTTGATGTTCCATGCTTGGTTTTATCCACTTTCTTCTGTTTTGTTCCAACTTTGGAGTACTTTTCATATGATTTCTTGGACTAACCTATTAACAAGAGCCACAGTGCCAGCTGCCTGTTTTCTATTTTTTTTGGTTCCACGAAAGTCATAAAATGAATATTCTCGAAATTGGACAGGACAAAAGCCAAAGTGCCTATTTTTTCGGAAGTCATCAAGTGCCAGAATACGAGACGGAGAAGGGCCAGAGGCCGGCCACACCACCTAGCCGCGCGGCCCAGCCTGGCCTGCGCCAAGGGGTGGTGTGGCCGCTTGCGGCACCCCCTCGGCCTCCCCTTTCGACTATAAGATGCCCTCGGGACGTAAACCCTAAGTACCCGATCAAAAAATCCATGAAAGAGTCTGTAGCCGCCGTCATCTCCATCCCTAGATCGGGAGGGATCTGAAGCTCTTCCTGGCACCCTACCGGAGAGTGGAATTCAGCCTGGAGGCCTTCTTCATCACCATGCAAGCCTCCGGTGTGATGCGTGAGTTGTTCATCCTTGGACTACGGATCCATGTAGTAGCTAGATGGCTGGTACTCCTCCTTTGTGCTTTCATGTTTAGATCTTGTGAGCTCCATTCATGATCAAGATCATCTATTTGTAATTCTTCATGTTGTGTTTGCGGGGATCCGATGGATATTGAGATGATATTTCAGATTGATTATTGATTCTATCATGTCTTTGTTATTTGTGATCTTGCATGCTTTCCTTTGTTAGTAGCTATCTTGGCCAAGTAGATGCTAGAAACTCCAAGAGTTAGTATTTATGCTCGATAGTGGGTTCATGCCTCTGGTAATCTGGGGAAGTGACAGAAATCTCTAAGGTACTAGATGTGATGTTGCTACTAGGGAGAAAACAACAATCCTTTGTTCATAGAACAATCGTATTGTTTACTTTACACGCAGTTCATAAAGCAATAATCTGTTGCTTGCAACTTAATACTGGAGGGGGTTCGGATGATACCCTGAAGGTGGATTATTAGTCATAGATGCAGTTGTATGGCGGTCTATGTATAATGTTGTAATGCCCAATCAAGTCTCAAAGGAGTCAAGATGATTAGTATATGCATGTATTGCTTTCTCGATGTTTGTCAATTGTCACGCTGTAATTTGTTCACCCAGCATGTTATCTATATTAAGGAGAGCCACCTCTAGTGAACTATGGATCCCGGTCCTTTTCTTTACATACAATCTACAATCTTTTACTTCTTTGTGTTTACTTTCTGCAAACTTTTACTTCTTTCCATTTGATACGTTTAATCCTTTGTTTTCCGCAAAACACGATGAGATTGACAACCTCATCGCAAGTTGGGGACAAAGTTCTGTGGTTGTGTTGTGCAGGTCTCCACATTGCTACTAGCACCGGTAGTGTGCCCTGCCAAAGCTCAGCTAGTAACACCTTTGAGGTGTTTCCTTGCTCCTACTGGTTCGATTAAACCTTGGTTTCATAACTGAGGGAAACTTGCTGCTGTGCTCATCATACCTTGCTCTTGGGGTTCCCCAATTTGCTCGATATATTTTGGGCCATCAAGCATATTTTCTGGCGCCGTTGCCGGGGAGTCAAGGACATCTTCACAAGGGGAGTCCCTCATAACCAATCTCTTTACTTTGTTGTTTTTGTTTTTCTTAGTTTCTTTTTTCTTAGTTTGCTTGTTTCTTTATCAAAAACACAAAAAAATTAGTTTTACTAGTTTTCTTTCTTTATCAAAAACACAAAAAAATTAAGTCTCCTTTAGTTGTCACCTCTTCCTTAGCTCACCATGTCGATCCCTACTTTCACCCTGAAAGACCTTTCAATTGGTAGTGGTTCTATAATTGGGAAAGATCATATTGAAGAATTCTTAAATCATGTTAGCAAACATGAGGATACTGAGGATAGATCCCTTGAAGAACTTGCTCCAAATTATGAGATTGCTGCAGCTTCTTTAATTCACATGTTAGAAGCTAGGTTTGTTAACCTCAACCCCTTAATGCAAGTAATGTTTCTTAAGCTTGAAGAAATTGAAGACCCTGAAAAGAGGGATTTTACTCTAGAAACTTTGTTTAAGGAGTTCTATGATGTTGCCAAGGAAGCTAGAAAAGTCTTTGAACGTTTCAATATGCTATGCTCATGTGTAGATGTTGGTGGTACACGAGAAAAAATGAAAAAAACAGAACCTAATGGGGAGGAACCTAAGATACCAATACCCTTTAAACTAGTAGCAATACATGATGCCATAGTTGCTTGATCAGGTGCGATCTCGTGTTGTCAAGTACCACAGTTGTTGGAATGCTGGCAGATGTTTACGGTGGAGATGATCTTGACTTTAAATACAACTATTAAAATGCTAGATATAACTAATGCAGAGGCATCGGTGGGCAATAGATGTTATTTGGTTCTTCCACGCTCACTTGTGTCCCGTAGGACCCCGAGTACTTGATACCTGTTCCTTGACTATTCGCACTATCTACATCCGGGAGGCCTTATGGACCCCTCTGAGCCAGAGCTTGATCCATTTCTATTTCTTGGGGCAACAAACTAGTTTGGGGTTTTATTACTATCCTGTACTTATGCCATGCTTTACTGCTTTATTTAAGATTGTGCGTGGAGCACCTGTACTATTTTGGATCGCGCCACGTTTTCGCGGTATCGACAAGCCCAGTAACACTTTCGGGTCCCCAGTCGTTTACAGCCGTCGTCGCAAACCCTAGGTCCATTTCGGAGCCGGCCAACTTCGTTGCGGGTAGCTTAGTGGGGTGGCCCCCTGAAATATTTTATGAATCCTGTGATTGTTTTGTCGTGAAAGCCTCGTTGGGTTTTGAGTTGGTTTTTCCGAGGTTGATCGAGTGTGTGTTGCTATTTGTGCACCTCTGCAGGGTAAAACTTTCTGAAAGCCGTGTCCGCGGTTATGGACGACTTGGAGCACAGTATCTCGATCATAGACAAGTATAACTAAAGTAGTGCTATAAATTTGACTTAATATGTGACTAGTAATCAGCTCCAACTATAACGGAATGGATATTAAAAACGCCAACAACTGGTGGATCTGTGGTGATCTGTGTCATACTATACCTGCCTAGTAAGTATTACAACTCCAATGGAATTTGATAAAAGTGCCAACAACTACTGGGTTTTGGGATTCCTCAGGACAATTTTATCTGACTAGTAAATGTCCCGACTATAACGGAATGGCGATTAAAACTGCCCACTGCTTATGCTTCAGGATGACTCATGCTATCTATATCTGACTAGTAAGTGTTGCAACTATAATGGAATGAATAAAACTGCCAACGGTGTGAGTTCCTCGGTTGACTTCTTCGTTTGGTCTCGAGGGGGAAAACCAGGATGAGTATGATTGGTGTTAGCTTCAGGTTGGTTCCGAATAGGTCCTTCTTATCCCTCTCTAATAGCCGACAGTTTATCGAGTCTCTATAGGTTGTTTAGTGCATGCTGCACTGCCGCTTCAGTCCACCGTACCAATGTAGGCGAGAGCCGCCGAATTCTAGACTCGCCATGTACTGGCCTCAGTGTTGACGCTCCTCTTTTTCCTTTGCCCTTCGTCGGCACCCCTTTTGTTTTAGCAGGTTTGAGATCGATGTCGTTAGCAGGGTTACCCTTCCGGCTTGGCCTAGGCAGTGTTATGGACGCCATTGGTTATTCTTCAGGGCTCTTAGCCCCATTTGCATCTTGTCCATAGTCGGACGCTTTATCGTTTTCAAGGTGATTTGAATGTTTGTATAGTATACCTGTATTTTTGACTCATGGAGTCGTTGTTGTATATACATGTTCTATGGTTTCCCTCGTGGACTAATGTGTAATGGTATTACTTTGTTTTCCACCCACACGAAAGTGCCTGGTGGGTGTCCTTCAATCGTTTCTATGCGGGTTTTGGCGGGAATCGCTAAAACTTGCATAGGGCCGATTCAAGGGTGTTACAGAGTGGTATCAGAGCCCAGCAGTTGCGATACCCCACAAGTCCAGCCTGTAGGATAACCTAGCTAACGGTCGATGTAGAGTGTCAAAACTATTTTACAAAATCGGTTGGATAGACTGATTAGGTCTGCTTTTACTCCTTACCCCTCTCCTATTCTTCTCTTACCTCTGCGTGTTTTGAATCTGTTCTCTTATCTTTTCTTCGAGTCTAGGAATCCTCGTGGTTGGGTTTCCGTCGTACCTTCAGGGTTTCGCTTCCTTCTTTGGCAACGGTGTATCTACCTCTGGACTTCATGCTATCTAAGTGATCCTTTATCTGTGGTACCATTCTTTGTTCCTTGTTTGTGCCTTCTGGTGTTTTCCGACACGACGACATCATCTACGCCAGATCCGATGCAGATCCTGCATCACTCTTTTGTTTCCCAACCTTGTTTGTCGAGATCTTCAGTCTAATTCCAAGAGTTGGTTGCATAATTCTTCGATTCATGTGCAGAGTAATGGTTCGGGTGCGCGATGGACTGATCACCATCCGACTACTCTTACCATTCGCTCTTGTACATTGAATCGGTGGATCCAGCAATTTTACTCCGTCCACGGAAGCTAGAGGTGGCTTTATTTGTTGATACCTCTACCTTCGCCCTTTGTTTATGGAGTGTTCTCTCGACCATCCCGGACAACGACCTCTTGTTAGTGGTGTCGCGAGGATCTACACGAAGCGAGAAGATTCAGATCGCCGACCTTCTTCCCAGTACCATGAGGCGGATCTCAAGGGCGAGATCCATTGTTAGTGGTGTCGAATTGTGGCACCCCGCTAAAACCACTACTAGAAAATCGCTGTCTTTTTGTGCATTGCATCATCATGACTGCATGCTCATGTCATCATGCCACATTGCATTTGAGCATCGTCATCATCATGCATCTGTTCGTCTAAAACTATTTTCTAAAATCCTACTTTGATTTCTAAATAGTCCCCGTCTTTATTTCAAATCAAAACCCCTGTATCTCGCCTGGGTCTTTTATTTGCCTAAAAATTATTTGCAAAAGTATTTTTTAAAATAAAAGTTAAATAAAAATATTTTTAGGGGAGGCAGCCAGCCAGGCCCAGCCAGCTGGCCTACTACCCCAAACCATAGAAAAACCTACCTGATCCTACCCCCACCTAACCTCCCAGCCGCCACCCCTCCATCCCACGCACACCATACCCACGCGCGCAGCGACACGCCAGTTAACGCCACCCTCACTCCAGCCTATCCCAGGCTGCCACCTCATCCCACCTGCCACACCGACCGGCCGCCCCCTGCACCTCTCCCGCACCCCACCTGGACACCCACGCCCGCGTGCGCGCAACCCCGTGCGAGGCCAGCACGCCTCCCGCGTCGCGTCGCCAGCTGACCCCACCGCTCTGCATGCCACTCTCTCCCTCTCCCATCCCACGGACCCTGCTACTCCGCGTCACCGCGTGCAAGACGCGTACGCGACGCGCGCCATCCAGGCCCCACCACCTCGTCCTGTCGCTCTCCGCATGTCCGTCCTCGACCATCTTTCCCCTTGCCTTCCGCTCGCTATTCTCCCTCCTCTCGCCGCCTTCCTCGCGCCCCGCGAGCCGCAGGCCGCCCCTCACGCCGCTTGCTCCGCCACCGGCGGGAAGAAGCTCCCCTACCCGACAGTGCCTCTTCCTCTTCCCGGTCGAGCCACCTTTCCCTGGCCCGTTTCTCGTTGCAGAAGCTCGCGTCGCCGCCGTCCTCCTGAGCCGCCGCCACCTCGCCGTCGCATAGCGCCTCGCCTACCTCAGGTCCGAGCCGAGCTCGTCTCCTAGCTCCTCGGACTCACCCCGGCCGTCCTCCTCCCGAGCCCGCCCCGCAACCTACTGAGGGACTTCTCCTCGCCCACGCCCGAGCGCTGCCGCAACCTCCACCTCCGCCGCCTCTTGACGCCAACCGAGGCGCCGCCCTCGTCCTCCTGGCCCTCCACTGCTTCGTCGCCAGGCCCTCCTCTGGCGTCTCCGTCCATCCACCTCGACCCCAACCGTTGGCGTCCCCACCTCCGTTGTCCACCGCGAGCGCCACTGGTCTTATCAGCGTCCAGCACCACTCCGGGCCGCCTCCTCCCCACGTCCCCGGCCACAGGAGCCCGTCG
Source organism: Avena eriantha (assembly GCA_910589775.1). NCBI lineage: Eukaryota > Viridiplantae > Streptophyta > Magnoliopsida > Poales > Poaceae > Avena > Avena eriantha. Next base: position 278,321,149 of record OU342740.1, on the reverse strand, counting down.
TGCCGTCTCTGCCCCATGCCACCCCCTGCAGCGAGCCGGCTGTGCGTCGCCACTATACACGCGCGGTCAGCCTCGATCCCATCCGCTCTCGCCAAGCCTGTCTGGTATCCTACTGCCGTCCTTGCTAGTACCAAGACAGATGAGGTGTTGTGTCTTGTATAGCAAAAACTCCGCAACATATCGACAAGGGAGGTCGACTTCGAAGACCACAGTGACCAATCCAAGTTCATCATTGACAAGTGTTGTGGAACCCAAGGAACCTTGAAGAACCATCAACAAGGTCTCCTTGACGGACCGCAAGACCATTCCCGGAGCCGAAGACCCCGATCCCGGTGTCCAAAGACTAAACCCGACGCATTCCTCCCTCTCGGACCCTCAAGTACTCCATCCCGGATCCAATGCCGAGGACTCCTACCCGGAGTGACAAGATCGCCACATGTACGCCAAGTTGGTCGAGACCCTAAAGATATCTCCATCATGGACGCCGAGACCCCGACCGGAAGATGCCCGGAACACCAAGATCTGCTCCCGAACGCGTTGACCGAGGCCGAACCAAGATCTCCACAGATGCAACAAGTTTTCCTTCCCGGCTGCGATGCCCGAGAACCCGGACGCCAAGTTCACCGACACGGAACGCCAAGTTCTTCATCCCGGACGCCATGACCATCTACACGGACCCGAAGACCACTGGTACCCGATCCATTCAAGTTCGCCATCGACGACAAGGTCGACCGCTTGGAACCCAAGTTCTCCGTCACGACACGCCAAGCTCTTCATCTTGTATCTGAACCTCGCCGATCCCCGTCAAACCCTGAGACTGACCCCCCCTCCCCGGACCCAAGATCTTCCGAACCCAGATGTGTGCCCCTAAGCCCCTATTTTTATAATATGACATTATCAAATGTCGCATACTAAATTGTTCATGCATGCATACATGTCTGTGGTTTGGGGGCATTATGCCGATTTACCTCATAATTAAATATGGAGCGTCTATGCGGGACATTGTTGTCTTATTCCGGACTCCATTTAAATTTGTGTAGCGAACCGATGGCATGTTCCGCCCTATTAATACAACATTTAAATTGCGGGGTTTTAAATAACTCGAACCATCGAATTAATTGTCGGGACCCCGGTTCCGCTTAATATTGACTAATTGCACCGCATCTGCGTCATATCATAATCATGCCTGATCTTCTGCCGGAGTATTAAATATTGCATCCGGTGTTTCTTCTAGTGTTTGCTTCTTTGCGGATTAGGCCGATGAGTTGGTGCGAGTATCGACAAGTTCTCCGGATATGATCCGTCGGCAGTGTTTTCCCAGGCCAGCATCTCTTCCCCTTCTACCTATTTTGCAGTTATACTCTTTATTTCCTACTGTTGATCTATTGCTATCCATGTCATGATGCTTTAGTGTTCCGTACCAGTTATATCACGTGCAGCCTCTATATTGCCTTGGACACCTCCTATTACCTGTGTTTGGTAGATAGCTGGCCTTGCGAGTCGTAGTTGCTTGCTCAGGTGCGTTCTCGTGTTGTTAAGTGCCACAGTTGTTGGAATGCTGGCAGATGTTTACGGTGGAGATGATCATAACTTTAAATACAACTATTAAAATGCTAGACATAACTAATGCAGAGGCATCGGTGGGCAATAGATGTTATTTGGTTCTTCCACGCTCCCTTGTGTCCTGTAGGACCCCGAGTACTTGATACATGTTCCTTGACTATTCGCACTATCCACATCCGGGAGGCCTTATGGACCCCCCCCCTGAGCCAGAGCTTGATTCATTTCTATTTCTTGGGGCAACAAACTAGTTTGGGGTTTTATTACTATCCTGTACTTATGCCATGCTTTACTGCTTTATTTAAGATTGTGCGTGGAGCACCTGTACTGTTTTGGATCGCACCATGTTTTCGTGGTATCGACAAGCCCAGTCACACTTTCGGGTTCCTAGTCGTTTACAACCATCGTCACAAACCCTGGGTCCGTTCCGGAGCCGGCCAACTTCGTTGCGGGTAGCTTAGTGGGGTGGCCCCTTGAAATATTTTATGAATCCTGTGATTGCTTTGTCGTGAAAGCCTCGTTGGGTTTTGAGTTGGTTTTTTCGAGGTTGATCGAGTGTGTGTTGCTATTTGTGCACCCTTGCAGGGTAAAACTTTCTGAAAGCCGTGTACATGGTTATGGACGACTTGGAGCACAGTATCTCGATCATAGACAAGTATAACTAAAGTAGTGCTATAAATTTGACTTGATATGTGACTAGTAATCAGCTCCAACTATAACGGAATGGATATTAAAAACGCCAACAACTGGTGGATCTGTGGTGATCTGTGTCATACTATACCTGCCTAGTAAGTATTGCAACTCCAATGGAATGTGATAAAAGTGCCAACAACTGCTAGGTTTTGGGATTCCTCAGGACAATTATATCTGACTAGTAAATGTCCCGACTATAACGGAATGGCGATTAAAACTGCCCACTGCTTATGCTTTAGGATGACTCATGCTATCTATATCTGACTAGTAAGTGTTGCAACTATAATGGAATGAATAAAACTACCAACTATGTGAGTTCCTCGGTTGACTTCCTCGTTTGGTCTCGAGGGGGAAAACCAGGATGGGTATGATTGGTGTTAGCTTCAGGTTGGTTCCGAATAGGTCCTTCTTATCCCTCTCTAATAGCCGACAGTTTATCGAGTCTCTATAGGTTGTTTAGTGCATGCTGCGCTGCCGCTTCAGTCCACCATACCTATGTAGGCAAGAGCCGCCAAATTCTAGACTCGCCGTGTACTGGCCTCAGTACTGACGCTCCTCTTTTTCCTTTGCCCTTTATCGGCACCCCTTTTGTTTTAGCAGGTTTGAGATCGACGTCATTAGCAGGGTTACCCTTCCGGCTTGGCCTGGGCAGGGTTATGGACTCCATTGGTTATTCTTCAGGGCTCTTAGCCCCATTTGCATCTTGTCCGTAGTCGGACGCTCTATCGTTTTTAAGGTGATTTGAATATTTGTATAGTATACCTGTATTTTCAACTCATGGAGTCGTTGTTGTATATACATGTTCTGTGGTTTCCATCATGGACTAATGTGTAATGGTATTACTTCGTTTTCCACCCGCACGAAAGTGCCTGGTGGGCGTCCTTGAATCGTTTCTATGTGGGTTTTGGCGGGAATCGCTAAAACTTGCATAGGGCCGATTCGAGGGTGTTACAGGGATGCCACGTGTGTCACCCCAAGAAATATCCAAGAAGTACAAGCGTCAAAGCTTGGGGATGCCCAAGGCATCCCCTTCTTCATCAATAAAAATCCTAGGTTTCTTCGAAACGCTTCATTTTTATTGTTTCATGCACAGTTGTGTTTTTCTTGGAGCGTCTTCTTTTTCGTTTTCGTTTTGGTTTTTCGCTTGCTTTGGTTTGCTTAGTTTTCTGAATAAATTGGTTGGACCCCCTCTTTCATTCATTGGTTTGCAAATAGTTTGGTTTGGTTTGGAAAAGAGTAGGAAAGTTCATGCTTATGTGGTAAAAAGAGCTCGTTTTTGACTGTGGCCTATGCTTTGTCATGCCATGCTTGATATTGTTTTGGCTTTATGCTTATTATTATTTGTTGTAGCATGAATTATTATAAACAATTGAGATTTCTTAATGTGCCTTGGATGAATCATGCGTTGTTTTAGCATATTAAAGCATAGTATAGTGGTATTCTCCTTTGATGCTTTATTTGGGTTGACTTGGCGCATGCTCACACCATGTTATGACTATCTCAAGTCACCATAGCCTTTATGATTCTTAAGTTTTCAACTTGTAGTATCACTTTATGCTTTGATCAATGATGTTTTGTCGCTCTGCATGATTATGGCCATTATTGCTCTCTTAGTTTGTCGATCCCAGTCTTTTGCTAGCCTCCACAACCAAGTATGAGTTCCACTCATGCATCCAACTCCCTAAACCAAGTTTTTCCAAAGAGTCCACCATACCTACCTACTAGCTTATGCTATTCCATGTATATTCATGCTTTTGTTTACCTTCCGAATTAAACTTGTTATGAGAAAACTAGTGATTAAAGCTCTCACGAACTTGATGGCACACTTTACTTTTTGCATCTAATAAACTTGAACCATTGGGTCCTTCTTTGTTGCGTATATGCTTGCTCTTTATAAGTTGAAATTAGCAGAACCATGTTTCATGGGGAACGCTTTCAACATTGCACTTGTACTTTGTACCCCGTTGATATCATGTTCTTTTGCTTACGGATCCCGGCGGTGTGAAATAAAAGTGGAACTTGTAAGCTCATGGAGTTTGTATGTGTGTTAGAGAAACGCCTGGGCCGCTAGCCTAATCCATGCTTAATCATGGTGGAAACTTGCAGCACCACCATAATGATCACTCTATGAAGCATCCTCAATAAAAACCTATGCAAATAGCAAATAAAAAGATTGCCGAGATGCTCATTGTCTGCTTGCCTTGTCATTTCTATTATGGGAAAGCTCCCGTATCATGTGCAAGGGGTACCCCGTTGGCGGTTCTTAATGATACATATGTACTTACAATAACAAGAGCTTACTCGTGACTGAAGTTGAGTAGCATGAGGATCGGTCTTCGTAAGTAAGGGGCATGAGATTTCGGTTTATAACTTGTCAAGCATATCCTCTTAGTTGTGTCACTTTAACCTTAATCACCTTAAAGATGCTTATGATAGGGGCAATAAGAGCTGAAAGCTATAATTACCATAATTTTTGGAAGCTCTTTATGAGACTTGAATCCCTACTTCCTTTTACAAAGGCCTTTCTTCCACCATTACATTGAGTCTCCACATTCTATCTTTATGCACCTGCTTTGAGAGCATAGTGGCCATTCTTAGTTCTATGTGCATTGTCCCAAGACTAGTTGATTGATGCATAACTTGTTATTGCTTGTTTTAAACTATAGTATCTAGTCACTCTTATGAACTTTGAAGGTGTCCCATGCATTTATATTTTCTACTCTTTGAGGGACAAGCTGAATACTATTATGATATGTTTTCTTTATGTGAAACAAACAAACGTCTTGCAAAGCATTGTTATTCATGAATCTTTTGTTTGTGCCTTTTCATGTTGCATCATAGTCTGTTTGCTTATTGCTAGAACCTTGTCTTTCATGTTATGATTGAAGTACTATGATCCCAGCTTTGAATGTTTTACAAATACTTTAATCAAGTCTTTGATGGTGCATGTCACCTCAAAAATTATTCTTTCTTTTTATCACTTACCTACTCGAGGACGAGCAGGAGTTAAGATTGGGGATGTTGATACATTGCAAATGTATCTATAATTTTTGTTGTTCCATGCTTGGTTTTATCCACTTTCTTGTGTTTTGTTCCAACTTTGGAGTACTTTTCATATGATTTCTTGGACTAACCTATTAACAAGAGCCACAGTGTCAGCTGCCTGTTTTCTGCTATTTTTGGTTCCAGGAAAGTTAGAAAATGAATATTCTCTGAATTGGACAAGACAAAAGCCAAAGTGCCTATTTTTCCGGAAGTCATCAAGTGCGAGAATACGAGACGGAGAAGGGCTAGAGGCTGGCCACACCACCTGGCCGTGCGGCCCAGCCTGGCCCATGCCAGGGGTGGTGTGGCCACTCCCGGCACCCTCTTGGCCTGCGCCAAGGGGTGGTGTGGCCGCTTGCGGCACCCCCTCGGCCTCCCCTTTCGACTATAAGATGCCCTCGGGACGTAAACCCTAAGTACCCGATCAAAAAATCCATGAAAGAGTCTGTAGCCGCCGTCATCTCCATCCCTAGATCGGGAGGGATCTGAAGCTCTTCCTGGCACCCTACCGGAGAGTGGAATTCAGCCTGGAGGCCTTCTTCATCACCATGCAAGCCTCCGGTGTGATGCGTGAGTTGTTCATCCTTGGACTACGGATCCATGTAGTAGCTAGATGGCTGGTTCTCCTCCTTTGTGCTTTCATGTTTAGATCTTGTGAGCTCCATTCATGATCAAGATCATCTATTTGTAATTCTTCATGTTGTGTTTGCGGGGATCCGATGGATATTGAGATGATATTTCAGATTGATTATTGATTCTATCATGTCTTTGTTATTTGTGATCTTGCATGCTTTCCTTTGTTAGTAGCTATCTTGGCCAAGTAGATGCTAGAAACTCCAAGAGTTAGTATTTATGCTCGATAGTGGGTTCATGCCTCTGGTAATCTGGGGAAGTGACAGAAATCTCTAAGGTACTAGATGTGATGTTGCTACTAGGGAGAAAACAACAATCCTTTGTTCATAGAACAATCGTATTGTTTACTTTACACACAGTTCATAAAGCAATAATCTGTTGCTTGCAACTTAATACTGGAGGGGGTTCGGATGATACCCTGAAGGTGGATTATTAGTCATAGCTGCAGTTGGATGGCGGTCTATGTATAATGTTGTAATGCCCAATCAAGTCTCAAAGGAGTCAAGATGATTAGTATATGCATGTATTGCTTTCTCGATGTTTGTCAATTGTCACGCTATAATTTGTTCACCCAGCATGTTATCTATCTTAAGGAGAGCCACCTCTAGTGAACTATGTGTCCCAGTCCTTTTCTTTACATACAATCTATAAACTGTTTACTGCTTTGTGTTTACTTTCTGCAAAATTTTACTTCTTTCCATTTGATACGTTTAATCCTTTGTTTTCCGCAAAACACGGTGAGATTGACAACCTCATCGCAAGTTGGGGACAAAGTTCTGTGATTGTGTTGTGCAGGTCTCCACGTTGCTACTAGCACCGGTAGTGCGCCCTGCCAAAGCTCAGCTAGTAACACCTTTGGGGTGTTTCCTTGCTCCTACTGGATTGATAACCTTGGTTTCGTACTGAGGGAAAACTTGCGGCTGTGCTCATCATACCTTCCTCTTGGGGTTCCCCAACGAGTTCGATATATTTTGGGCCATCAAGACTTCAATTTATAACTTGTCAAGCATATCCTCTTAGTTGTGTCACTTTAACCTTAATCACCTAAAGATTCCTATGATAGGGGCAATGAGAGCTGAAAACTAATAAGTACCATAATTTTTGGGAGCACTTTATGAAACTTGAAATCCCTTCTTCCCTCTGCGAAGGGCCTTTCTTTTACTTTTTAGTTGAGCCAGTAAACCTATTCCTTTCTATCTCTGCAAGTATTATGGGTTGTTGTGTTTCATTCATTCATATGATGATTTATTCAATCTTGTTTCTTATTCAATCTATAAACAGTTTACTACTTTGAAAGCTATCATTGAAAATTAGTTATTTGTGAACTCCAGCAAATTGTCAACTATTGTTCGACCAAGAGCTAAGTTTTCCATTACCAATTATGATTCTCTCTATGTATCTTTATTGTGTTTCCTTTACTTATTGCAAGTTAAGTTACATAATAGTGAGTTGTCTTCTATTATGATCTATGTATCGATGAATGTGATGCTTCTTGTCTGTATTCTTTTATCGACTCTTCACTCCCTAAACCTGAGGTCATGTTTATTGAGCTCAGTTTTCGATTGGGGAGAAGCGAAGTCTAAGCTTGGGGGGAGTTGATGCGTCCATTTTGCATCACTATTCTATATCATAATGCACTGTTATTCATTGATATATTTCATATTAAGAGATGATACTTATGTTATTTCACCTGTTTTTGCATGGTTGATGACTTTTGGAGCATGGACCGCTGTAGTCAGCATTCTGATGGAAAAGGTGTTGTTTGGAGGCAAAATTCGCGAAGATCAGAAAATCCGAGAAAATACATGGAAAATCCTATTTTTCATGAAGAAGAATGCCAGAATGGGAAGCGGAGATGGGCCACAAGGGGCCCACACCACCCCTTGTTGTTTAGAGCGGGCCAGCCTAGGCCGTGCCACTAGGTGGTGTGGCTGCCCTGGTCCACCCCTAGCTCTCCCCTCTGTCGTATATTATCCTCCCGAAACCCTAAGACTCGAGGGGCGACCATAGAAAGATTCCACTGCCTCTACGGGGCGGAAAACACCGAGAGAGAAAGATCTCTCCGGCAGACAGAATTCTGCCCGGGGAATTCCTTCCCGGAGAGGGGAGATCGTCGCCATCAACACCACCATCAAGTTGGACTTCATCGGGATCATCATCATCATCATCACCACCACCACCATCATCATCACCAGCACCATCATCACCATCTCCATATCGCTGTAACAATTGGGTTGAATCTTGCATAGTTCTTAGGGGAAACTTTCTCGGTGTTGATTACTCTTTGTAGTTGATGCCATTGAGTGAAACCATTGAATTATTGTTTATGTTCAGATTGTTATACATCATTATTCCATCTCTGGTCATGATCCATATGATGTCATGTGAGTAGTTTGTTTTGTTCTTGAGGACATGGGAGAAGTCATGTTGTTAGTAGTGGAATTGTGTTGAGAAAGATTCAATGGTTTGATATTTAAGTTGTGGTGTACTTCTTCTAATGGTGTCATGTGAACGTCGACTACATGACACTTCACCTATATGGGCCTAGGGGAATGCATTGTGTATTTGGCTACTAATTGTAGGGGTTGCCGGAGTGACAGAAACCTGAACCCCCGTTAGGAAACCATTGCACAAGGGATGTCAGGGTCTTATAGTTTAAAGTTGTGGTTAGGTTTCTATCTTAATTACTTTCTTGTACTTACGGATATTTGCAAGGGGTATAATCACAAGTATGTATTAGTCCTAGGAAGGTCGGTACATTAGCACAGGTTCACCCACACAACACTTAGCAAACTAAAGAAGATTAATCAACTATATGAAGTGAAAGCACTTGACGATATTTCCGTGTGTCCTCGAGAACGTTTGGTTATATTACGTAATACAACCGGCCTGTCCTTTGCTGAATAAAGGATTGGGCCACTTGCTGCATTTATTCTTATTGTCTTTTATTTACTCATACTTTACTTAGTTGCATTATCAAAAACTCCTAAAAATCCGTTTGCTAAGTATTTGTAGAGAATTCCTGATCCATACTACTAGCCAGCACCTTCTACTCCTCGTTGGGTTCGACACTCTTACTTATTGAAAATACTGCGATACACCCCCTATACTTGTGGGTCATCGTTTAGCAATATACATGTTCTCATATTGTATGCAAATTTGTGAAGGATGGAGATGCTAGGCATCCGGATCTCCCAAAAAGGTTTTGGGAACTAACATTATACTCGTGATTCTTCCTTATAGGCTATAGTAGCTTGATCCTGAAAGTTTTCATGATAAGGATGTGACATGGACAAACCTTACAAGTACTCGAGTTTGGTATATACGGTCTAGGCTGGCAGAAGGCCATGACATTACCAGGGCCCAATTTAAGGATTCAGGTGACCTAAGGAGACTCTTACTGCTTGCGGCACACACCAAGCTCAAGATAGAAAATTTAAAGGGAAAACCCTAACTTGTAACCGACTTGACCTGCTATCCCGAGACCTAGACTATCTATATAAAGGCTAGGAGGGGCGGCGAGGAGGACAATCACAACCCTAGTTTCCACACCATCGCTAGATTGCATCTGTGCACCCCCTGTAACTTTTGACTCCCTCGATAATTCCAAGAGCAGACAAGTAGGAGTAGGCTCCTCTACGAGGCCTGAACCTGGGTAAACCTTGCGTCCCGATGTGCTTGTTTGCTAACCGATTGATGCCTCCAGCGCTCCCCTCTTCTCCAAAATCCAAGTCCATAACAATGGGCATTGATGAGTTTAACTCTCGTCGGGATGAATAGAAGACGTAGGTAAAATGTTTAATGCACTAAAAGATTACTAAAGAATGGATTTTTGAAAGAACGCCAGACATTTGATGATGGTGATCCACTTCAAAGTGCAAGTACAAAGGTATTAGTACTTGACTATACACGCTTTGTACTATGTGTCATGTGTATGACGCCACTATTGATGTTGATAAATTCTTTTAAAGAAAAGGAAATGTTGAAAGAGAATCTATAAAATATTTGGCAGAAAAGAAAAGGTTGGAAAAGTCCAGCTTAGGTATATAGATGATATACATGTTATGGATATATTCTTTGCTTGTTAAACAATGTGGTTCTTTGGTATTCGATACCGAATTGGCTGGTTTGAAATGTCACACAAAGCAACACAATTCATGAACTACCACAGCCTAAGTAACTAGCAAAATAATATGTGATGGTGTTCATCGAAAACAAATAAAGTCTTATTGTGTTTCTCGTTGACACCAAAACTTGCCTTCAAGATTTGTTTAAATAATTGTTATTTTGTTCCGATATTATGAAAACAATGGTTGTTTAAATAATTACCGTATTCCATAGAAGATGGATGAACTTTTACAAGTCTAGTTGGAGATATCACATCCATAAAACTAATGCTAAAATGTCGCAAGACAAATGATTGAAATATCACTTATGAAGTGACATCGCCGTTTAAATTATATTGGAAAGAGAACATGAAGAAACTCCATGTTGATGGACTGTTTGGAGTCTTTGATTTTGATCAAATGATGCTTGTGAGACTTTCCTCGAGATAATTGAAACTCCATTCATAGGCCAAAGAGGAACGGATGATTATCTTATTGTACATTATGCATGTTGATGTATATAGTCCATTATATGTAGCCATGTGCAGTCGATATTTTAGCTTCATATGCTTTCTCCGAAAATTTGAGTGAATATATCTGTATATTTACTCAATAAGGAAGAAGTATGAAACATTTGAAAATTGTTCAAAGATTTTAAAATGAAGTGGAAAATCACTGTAACGAGAAAATAAAGAATTTATGTTTTGATCATAAAGGATGATATTTGAGTTACATGTTTAGCAAAACACCTAAGATTTGAGGAATTGTTCCATGGATTTGCATTTCCCGATAAACCATAGAAGTATGGTATGTTCGAGAGATCAAATCGAACCTTGTTTTACATGTTATGATCAAAGGTGTCATTTATAAAACTCCCATTATGTTTTAAAGATTAAACCTTCAGAGGCTACCACTTTTACACTGAAAAGAGCACCATCGTGATCCGCTAAAATGACACCATATGAGTTATGGTTGGGGACAAAACCTAAGTTGTCTTTTCTTAAATTTTGGTATGCATGGCATAAGTAAAATCTTCACAATCAAAGTCGGATAAGCACATCTTTGTAGGTTATCCCAAAGCAACAGTTGGGTATTCCTCCATAACACCGAAGACAAATGAGTTTGTCACTTTGAACGCCAAGTTTCTTGAGAAGGAATTTTTCGCAAAAGTTAAGTGGGAGGACAATAGAACTTTGATTAGGTTGATGAACCTAAGCAACATGTGCTAAGTAGCACCGCACCGGGAAGTGTCCTGGAGGCATCCGCAATGCTCATGGCTCTCGTGACTACAAAGGTTGTAATCTCGGAGATTAGAGTTCCTATTGAACCGTATGGGTCGGGTAAGAATCAAATAGCGAGATTTGATAAACAAGTCGTTATTGTTTGGACAATGATGAACCGACTGCATGCAAAGAAGCGATGATGGGCCCTGACTCCATAAAATGACTAGAAGTCATAAAAATCCGTGATAGTGTCCATACACGAGTAATCAAGTTTTTGAACTTGGAAGACCCTCCGAAAAGGCATGAAGCCTATCGATCGTATTTGGATCTATAAAAGGGATGGACATGGATGGATTATTGTAGCAACCACTACATATGCCAGAAAAGAGTTCACATCTATGAATTAGTTGACATGTCAGAAAAGAGTTTGCGACAATGTTCAAGGAGTTGACTACGACAAGATTTGTTCTTTTGTAGCGATATCTATTCTTGACGGATTATTGTAGCAACCACTACATATGCCAATTTTGATATATGGTAGTTGAATAAACAAAACAAGATTCTTCTAATAGAATGGTTACCTAGGACGTGTATATGACACATTCCAAAGGGTTTTGTTAAATCAAAGGATGCTTAAAGGGCATGCAAACTTCAATGGTTGAAGTAAGCATAGAGGAGTTGGAATCTTCACCATGATGAAACTGTTAAAAGAGTTTAATTTCATCGACGATGAAGATCCTTGCATTTACAAGAAATTAAGTGGGACCGCTGAGACATATTTCTAATACACTATGTAGAATACATGGTGTTGATTGGAAATGATGTATCTTTTTTCGACACAAGTTAAGAATTTCATTATAATTGGATTTCGATGAAAGACTTGGGAAAAACCGGAATATTTGGCATCAATGTCTATATGGATAGATTGAAACGCTAATATGGTTGTGGCAGACGTACATATATGAGATATTGAAAGGGTTCAATATGGAAACGACGAGAAAGGTTCTTGCTGCATGGAAATGGTTGAATCAAAATTCAAGTGTATTGACACTTGGTAAGTGAAACAAAATTCAAGTGTTTTGATACTTGGTGAGTGAAATTACAGGAATATTTTGATCAATAATATATACCATGATATGTATAGATCCAGATATGTGCTATGCTCTAAATGTTATGTGCATATACCAGAATGATTCATAAGATGATCATTGGACGATAGTAAAGACATTCTTATGAGTTCTGGAAGAACTAAGAATATATCATGCAAAAGTGACAAATAGTTAAAAGTAGTTCATTGTAATGTGTTACATTGATACTAGTTTGTCACAAGATACACATTAGATTTATCTCAATTTAGACTATGGGTGGCACAATGTAATGGAAAGGATGTTCCATGATGGATTTGGATGATTTACAAAGTTAAGACATTGTGACGGATACTTCAACAAAAGGCTAAGTATATGACTGCTATAATAGCAGCAAAGGAGGGCATTTGTGTTAAGTAGTTTCTTATCAAACTTGGTGTGGTTCAAAGTGGGATAATACTATGAAGATATATTGTATGACAATAATATCAACATATTTTAACCCAAACGAACTAAAGGTCTCACCAAAGGACCAAATTTATACAATGCCATCTCATTTGAGAATGAGTGATGCGTAGAGACGCAAAGACATGCAAATACACACGGACCTAAAAGTGTTAGATCTGGAAATTATGTTTACCACTTGCAAACGCGTATATACAACACCAGAAAGCCATAGGTGTTGAATGTGCAAGTTTACAAACTAGATTATTGACTCTAGTGCAACTGGGAGACTAATGCGAATATGCCTGAGAGGCAATAATAAAGTTGTTATTATCTTATTCCATGTTTATGATAAAAATTTATTATAATGCTATAATTGTATTAATTGGAAATTTTAATACATGTGTGTTTAATAAACAAAATACAAGGTTCCTAGTAATTCCTCTCATATAAACTAGCTCGTTGATTAATAAGATGATCAAAGTTTCCTCATCATAGACATTGGATATTGTTAATAACGAGGTCACAGCATTGGTGAATAATGTGATGAACATTCATCCAAAGTATACCATTACGATCAAAGTCATTATGTTTATATTGCTATAGCATCATACGAAGTAATCTTTATCCTTAGACCATGAGATCATGTTAATTGCTAACACTGGAAGAATACTTTGATAACATCAAATGTCACACCATAACAGGGTGACTATAAAGATGGGTTCGGGTGTTCCGAAGGTGTTATGTTGAGGCTCATGGATCAAGATGGAATTTGTCAATCCCGATGACAGATAGATATACTCTAGGCCCTCTCGGTGATACCACATTAAGATAGCTTGCAAGAAAGTGATGTGATCACTAGGATGTTATATCATGGGAACGAGAAAAGAGTGCATGTCAGTAACGAGATCAAACTAAGTATTGAGATACTAATGATTGAATATCGGACATGTAATATATCGCAAGACAAAGGGATTTAGTTACTATCGTTAAAGGTTATCTCGATCAGAGAAGTCATCATTAAATGTGTGGGAGTCAGTATGGATCTCCAGGTCCCGCTTCTGATTATTGGTCTGAAAAGGGTGTCAATCATGTCTGCATTATTCGTGAACCATAGGGTGAAACACTTAAGGATTGCAAAACACCATTTGGAGAAAATATGTTCGATACGAAAGAATTGCAAAGCGCTAGAATTATTTCAATGGACACTGGAATTGTTTCGGGTGAAATTGCGAAAACTGGTTCTGCATGTGATATTGAAATGTTGCAGGGGGTTTTATGTGAATGTTTGTTAATTAAAGTAATTAACAAAATTCTGAATAAAATTAATAAAAGAGTTTTATTAAATGAGAGAGCATTAAATTTGGAGAATTTCAATGCATTTAAAGTGGAGACTTTAATAGAGAATTTGAAGGGGCATATTTATGTGGAGGGGTTACCACCACATGAATGAGGGAGGTTAAGGGGCACCGGCCATGGGGAGGGGCACCCCATCCTCCTATAAAAGGCCCTCCTATCACTCCTTCACACACACACACACACCTCCTCGTGATGGATCTCTCTCCCCCTCTAGAATTATTCCCCCATGGTCTCAAATTAGCGAGATACATGTTCCCGGTGGTATTTCGTCTGGAAGGAGTTGCTGCTTCCGCTACATCGCTGGAGCGAGGAGGTGGAGGTTGTTCGGTGGCCTGAACGTGTGTGCGAGGATGGATGTGCTGCTGATTTGCGGCGCTAGGACTTCCACACGATCTTGAGATAGGCAAGCATTCGACTAAATCATCCACGAGTTCCGTCTCATTAACAAAGCTTTGTTGTTCTTCGAGGGTATGTTCTCTATGGATGTATATCCACCCGTTGCTTGTATGTAGTAGATAGATCTTGGCATATAATAGTTCCCATCATAGGAATTTTTTTGTTTTCTATGCTGCGAACCCAACATGGTCACCCTCCGCAACAAGCAATGGTGCAAGCACAACCTCCACAAGAACAAGAACGTCATGATGATGACCACCACGATGATAGGCACCAACACCCACACCATGACCATCACCCACCACCACAAGTCAATCAAGCACTGTAATGGGATATAAGTGGTGATGATGATGATGCATGCCGCGAGAGACACAACAACCGCTATGCTCAATCCTACCATCGTCATCAACAACCAATAAATGCAAATGATCCCGAGCAAAGGCGTAGAAGAGACTTTGCGCATCAAGCTCCTCCTCACCCGTCGCCTAGAGACAATCAAGCTCCTCCTCCACCACCTCTACAAGAAAAGTTGGCTTTTACAACGGACGATTTTTGTGGTTGAAGACCCGTTTTTCATGGCTAAAAATTCTTCTACGACGGATACCCTTCGTGGTAAAATCCTCGTCACAAAAGAATCTACCATGGTTTTTTATGACCATGGCGGATTGCACCCTTCAGCCACGAAAACTTGTTCCGTCATAGATCTGTTTGCCAGCCGCGTTGACTGCTAACGTCATGCAAACTGCCACATGGAAAACACCGCTAACACCCAGTTACCATCATTAACGTCCACAAAAACCGTGGTAGAAGCCAGGCCCAGTCAAGGCCTGCTAATAATTAAGTGGGTCGGCCCATTAGGAGAGCCCAATAAGATTATGGCCCATTACTGTTTCGTTTGACACTGTTTGAAATGAGCCCAAAAGATGCGGCCAGCAGCGGTCCGCGAATGTTAGGCCCATTACTGTTTTGTCCTACAGAAGCCCACATTGTTCGAATACTGCACAGCCCGTTAACAGCCTGCGTCAAGTAGGCCTGATACTGTTAAGGCCTACGGCTAGCCCATCACTGTTCTCACAACTCGTCCTAGGCCGCCTACGAACGACCCACTTTTGAGAAGGTCCGATACTGTTATGGTCTTTTACTGTACAGTCAGTTAACCTTTTAGGCCCATCGGCGGCCTACAACTGTTCTGATCTGGTACTATTTTAGCCTAGCAATATGTTCGGCCTATTATTGTTCCTATCTGGTACAATTTTTGGCATGTTACTATTCATGCTCGTTACTGTTCTGACCATTTACTGTTCAGGTCCGTATTGTTGTGGACCTTTATTGTTCTGGCCTACCACTTTTCTGGCATGTTATTATTCTGGCCGGTTAGTGTGTATGGTTGCCGCTGCTTTGGCCTGCTGGTATTCCGGCTTGTTACTGTTTGGGCCTTTTACTATTTGGGACTGTTACTGTTTTGGCCTGTTACTATTCTAGCTTGTTACTGTTTTGGCATGTTAATGTTCTAGTCTGTTACTGTTTCGGCCTTTTGCTATTTTGGCCTATTACTGTTCTAACCAGTTATTGTTCTAGTCTATTACTGTTACTAGTTGCCACCTGAAGGTAGGCCCATTACATTCGAGGACACCTACAGTTTTGGCCTTTCTGAAGCCCATGCAAATATCATAAAATTAGTATAATTACGAGCATCTTTTATTATTCATGGTAGGCCCAATACAAGAAGGGCAAATAACAAAACCCTATACTATTACCTGATCGACCTGGCTGGCGCAGTTATGGTACCAACATGCGTGGACGACATCAACTAAATGCCTACATGGCCTATGCAAGTTATCTGGATATTACATCAGCTGCAAACTTCTTAAAAATATTACATAATATGAACAAAAGTGAAAGAAAATTCAGCATTTCAGTTGCCAATCAAGTTGATAGCAGAGTCCTCAATTTGCTTTCTCAATCCATCAACTGCATCTCCTTTGAGTGTGACAACTACATTGGAAAACTACCTTGAGACATGATCTTGCAGTCCCCTCTTTGGTGGCGATAGCAATAATTGCAGTCTGAAACTAACTAATAACAATTTAATACAGCAAAGAAGACAAACTACTCATAGCTAAGAATGAACCAGATAGGAATTATAACTTCATAATACGAACTTGTAGAGCAGGAATGCAAACCATGAATGAACTATATAGTAGAGGATAGTTATGTCGTTGCCTAGGACGAACCAGAACTAGATACGAGATATAATGGTGTGGCTTGTGAACCTGTACAACAGGATAAACGAGCATTAGACAAGTATGCCAGCAATGAAATGAGCAATCAAACAAAGTGTTTCTGAGAATTTCAGTATAAACTAGTCAGGTCATTTCAGCAAATATATGCAAGAGACGTTGGGTGACTCAGAATTTTCGCTGAGCTATACAATGGCATGCAGTTACTATCGTAGCTAAGAATGAACCACATAGAAATTATAACCGCATCATACCAAAACTTGTCGAGCGGGAATGGAAAACACGAATGAACTATACAATAAAGAATAATTATGCCGTTAATTAGGACAAACCATCACCAAATACAGAAAATATATAATGGCATTGCTGGTGGACCTGTAGGCTGTGCAAACCAACATGTTCAGTGTTGCCTTTTTGAGCTCTACGCAAAGAAAACGAAAATAGTCAGTGTTGCAGCTTTTGAAGAACCAGATGGCAACAACAAAATTATAATCAAACTAGTACAAAGAGTCTGAATGGGTACCAAAGGATAGAGGGACGATGCCAGAGAGGAAATAATAGGCAGGAACTTAGCTCAGGAATAACCAGATAGAGTTAGTAATTGTGGAGCAGGGAATCCACACTAATATTTTCCACCGACATTATATTTTACAAGAACTACACAATAGCAGACATTTGCTGGTGCATGGAGCAGCTAAGATAAGGATATGTGCATGACAAAATAACATACATGTGCATGACTTGAAATTTGTAGAGCAGCGAATGCAAACCAACATGTCTAATAACCTTGTATGTATTAGCACGAAGAACAAGCATGCCCAGTGACTTGTATGTACTAGCACGATTATTAAAATGCAGTTCACTGCGACAGGCTTGAACCTGCTATACCGCTGACAAAACAAAAATAGGTTGGATATTTGGAGGTTGTTTGGTTTAGAGGACATCATTTAGGGGATGTTGATATCTCCAACCAGCTGGTTAGGGGTAGCCATTTTTTGTGTTTGGCTAAAGTGGGACAAAAAGTGGTTAGGTATAGCTAGTCAAAATCTACAAACAGGAAAACACTTTGGAGGAGCTATCCAAAAGTGGTTGAGCTCATCCAACTCTTTTTGTGGGATATGCTCAACCACCATTTTGAGCCAAAAGTGGTTATCTATATCTCCTCTACCCTCTAAACCAAACACTGCATAACCACAAAGAAAGTGGATATCCCTTGTCATCCATTAGATAGCCACTGAACCAAACATACCTGCTCAAAGAGGCGTCTAAGCATCGTCGGTACCGTGCGAGTGATGTCCAGGTCACCGAGGGTGTTATGGTTGCGGTGGCTATTAGCGTCGAGGAAGCAGATCTTGGGCGGTCGATGCCAGTGCAGTCAACGGTGACAACCGTGTAGATGGTCTGGAGTAGTGGACATGGAACTTGTTGCACTAGATCTCGTCTGGTGGACAATGGTGAAGCTGCTCTGGTACTGTTGGGTAGCTTTCGGTGGCGGGGAAGCAGAGCGTGGACGGTCAACAACGCCATAGATGCGGTTAGTGAGACCACAGCTCTGGTGGAGTGGGAGAGAGACCCGATGAACTAGATCCGATGGGGTGGGCATCGATGAAGCGACTCCGGCAGCCGTGGAATTGCCGCTGGTCGGTGCGTGCGGTGGTCATGGACGTGAGGGCGTGGGAGAGAAGCCTAGGATTTTGGGAGGGCCAGCTGGAAAAATTGCACAAATTGGGACTATGGAGGTGAACAGAAAAAATTACGATCGTACCCCCAAGCTACCAACTTTAGCGTGCCCATACGGTGTCAAAACAATGGGTAGAAAAGGAATTTTAACGTAAAAAGTTTTTGGAACGGAGGGGCACGAAATGCTTCAACGTCGGTCTCTGGTTTTGCCGCTCAATTGAGATTTTGAATTTGGCTAATAATAGAAAAATGGTAATCCCCCGGTGGGAGACTTTGCCTCAAAGTTTTTGAAACGATGGGGCCGGAAATGCTTCAAGGTTGGTTTGTGATTTTATCGGTCGATTGAGATTTGATTTTGGCTACCGTATAAATAATAATAATAATAAAATGCTACTCCATGGTTGGAGATTTTGCCTCAAAGTTTTTGAAATGGTGGGGTGGGAAATGCTTCAAGATCGGTCTGTGATTTTGCCGCTCGACAGAGATTTTGAAATTGGCTACCGGACAAATAATAATAATAGAAAATGATTGTCCACGGTGGGAGATTTTGCCTCAAAGTTTTTGAAACGGCGGGGCGGGAAATGCTTCAAGGTCGGTGTGTGAATTTGTCGCCCGATTGAGATTTTGAATTTGGCTATTGGACAAATAATAATGCTGTAATAGAAAAATGGTACTCCACGATGGGATATTTTGCCTCAAAGTTTTTAAAACGGTGGGGCGGGAAATTCTCAAGGTCGGCGTGTGATTTTGCCACTCGATAGAGATTTTCAATTTGGCTACATGACAAATAATAATAGTAGAAAAATGGTACTCTTCGGTCGGATATTTTTCTCAAAGTTTTTGAAATGGTGGGGCGGGAAATGCTTCAAGGTCGGTGTGTGATTTTGCCGCTCTATTGAGATTTTGAATTTAGCAAGAGTCCAAGTAATACTAGAAAAATGGTACTCCATCGGTGGGAGATTTTGCCTAAAAATGTTTGAAACGGAGGGGCGCAAAATGCATATGAGTCGGTTGGGATTTTGCCGCTCGATTTTACGATTTTGAATTTGACTAGCGGCGAAGTAATAATAGAAAAAGATAGCTGTATACTAGTACACTATCTGGTCAGGAATTGAAGGACGAGAGTCACATCAACTGACCATCCATTATATAATTGCGCAGAACATTGGTAAATTTTGCCGCTCAACTAAGATTTTGAATTTGGCTAGATTACAAGTAATAATTTTAAAATTGCTACTCCCTATGTTTAGGAATAAAAAATATTCCCATAGAAAAAAAATGTTGACTCCATCTGCGAAATTTTTTGGGTTGTAGGTTTTTGCCCTCGATTAAGATTTTGAATTTGGTATAGTCCTAGTAACAAAAATTACGAGCGAACCCCAACCCAGCAATTTCATAATCGCCATTGGTCATCAGTACGATAGGTCAAACGGAATTTTGCAGTATACGAAAGATTAAACATGGGGACCAAATATTTCGTGTAGGCGGGAGCTTTTGCCTCTCGATTCAGAATTTGAATTTGGTGACTGTCCAAGTAATAACTGCTAGTAGATCGTACTTCCCTCTGTTCACGAATCCAAGGCCTGGTCACATCAACTGATCATCCATGACCTTGCTCAAAGTAGCCTTTTTTGGACGGAGGGGAAGAAAATTGGATACCATAATCTCGGATTCAAAAATATTACGGGGGACGGCAGGAGGATTTGCGGCTCCAGTACGGTTTTGAATGTGACTACTCCAAGTAATAGAACAGAAAAATTGTATAAGGTCTTTTTTGCGGGTCATACTCCATCTGTTCATCAATCCATTCAGACGTGAAAGAAAATGTTGAGCTCCGATTCAATAAGGTAGTTCCATTTATCACATGACGCATATGAATATGGTGTGTAACAAAGAGCTAAGGCATTGTTTTGGGAACATGAACCTTATGATCAATGATCCAGGACAGCAGCACTTGTAACATAATGTACTGTATCATACTAGTACATATTGGTGCATCAACACATAATCAGTTTGTGGAATTTGTTGCACAAAACACAAAAACCATTTCTTTTTTTCATCTAGCACATTTTCTTTTGTGTAACATAAAGATTCATAGTTCATATATATATATTATCAATAAATTAGTCATACATAGTAATAGCATGATCCTAATTTGCTAAAATCTCACGTTAGCTCATACTTAACAACATGAATAAGAGAGAAGCTCAATGTTCATACACCATTATTCATACATGCAAGCTCCATTTATTCATAGATTTCCCGTATTGGAGTAAATTACTAGCAAATTCCACCTATTCATAATCGATACTAATGACCTTGCATCTCCACTAGTTCTTTCATTGAAATTGGCATGTATTTCTTCCCAAAATTATTGAAAAGGCTGGTCGACTCCAACAATTGTTTGATGATACCAAGCAAAGTACAAATCATTGTCATGATCCTCGGACCATGGAGCTTCTCTTTTCTTCACCTTGCTACAAAGAATCATCTTGATTAGAAAATTGACGAGCTTTAACCAAAAATGCTACAACGGATCATGGAGCTTATCTCTTCCTCACCTTGTTCCGGCGGCTCCGGTATGTGCAGGTGCCGGTGTGGGTCCAAGGGTTGGTGCCGGTGCGGCTGCTAGAGGCGGATCCGGAGCTAGTGGTGGCATGGGTGCTCGTGGCGCCGCTCCTGCGAGCTTGGTCGGGGAGTTGCAATGGTGTGTAGTCATGCCAGAGGATGCTTGGCCTCCGGGATCCGATTGTATCGCGACAAATCCTAGCCACGGTGTGTCGAATCCGGCAAAGCTCGGTGGCACATTTGTGGCCGGGGAAAATGGCTCGTGGCAGCCGATTCCAGCGACTTAGGCTACCAGGAGAAGCACAGAGGGTAGCTGGCCATCGGTGGAGCACATATCCGGTGAAGGGAAGCGGGAAGGGCAGCTGGCCGACTATGAACGTGCGGGTGGGGGAGAAAAAATTAAGGAGTCGAGGTCGTGGTGGCAAGTTCTATATTTATTCTCCTCTAAACGGCGATAGGGGTTAGGGTTAGGTTCGGTGCATCTTTGGCCGTTAGAGCAGTAAATTTACTCCTCCATTGCCGTTTTGGGGATGGGTTAGAGATGCTCTAACCCATCAGGTTAAGATGTTTATTTGGGCCAGGTGCAAACAATTAAGCCACAAACCGTGCTAACCAAAAAAAAGGTCATGTTTCTATGTTCTGTGCAACAAATGCCACAAAGGCTGGTGTTAGATGCAATTTTCTCCATCCACACATATATTAGTACACAACAATCCAACCTTGCAGCATATAAAGCACCAATATTAAGTAGGCTAGCAATCCAGAGATGACCCATTCAGGAATCATACTAGTTCCATATTGGTGCATTCTGTTCCCTAATAGTACCGCCATTGATACTATAAGGTCTTTAGCAAGCTAAAACAGCTTTGCTAAAAAGGGATATATTTTGAAATAGAGGAACTACATTATAAGGTACCATACAAATTATAGACATGTCGCAACAAGGAAACAACCCAAGTTCATAACAAGTGTAGACTAGTGCACTAACACATACTTTCAGCTTCAGGTTCCATCTCACGACAAAGGGTCTAACCTCAGCTATTAGTGCTCAACCACAAATACTAAGCATCTTCATGACTTTCTCCTTATTATCTGTGGAGTGCTCCAGCCGAATTAAAATTTCTTCTAACTTTGCGATCAAACGTTCATTGTATACACTTAGGGCAGATGATAACGATTGTTCAGCTTGGAGTTGTTCCTCTTAAACTTGAATATGCAAAGAAATGGCCTTGGAGTTGGACTTGAACTTGAACTTGGACTTTGACGAGCTCGCTGGGAACCCAACATTACACATCAACATATTCTTTGTTGTAGTACCTTGGAAAATAAATCCAGACATTCTTTTGGGTTTTTTACTGAATAGTCTTTCCCAAGATTTGACAGCTCCTCTTTCCATTCAGCATGGAAACTTTTCAGTTGATAGACATGTGTAAGAGAAGTGAAGTTACTACATAGAAACATGCAGACAGGTTTAACATGTGCATGAAATGCTATAATTGGCAGTGCTTATAACGCATCTTATACACTTCAGTAAAAAGATCGTTTTGTTGTGTATCTTTTTTTGATGTCATTTACTAACAAGACTAAAAATGTGGCTTCCTGTGTAAACACTGTGAGGTGCATGATATGCCAACTGTTTGTACAATTAATAACTAAAACTGACTTTAGTTGCAAATTATGAAGTAAAATGAAAACAAAACTAAGAAGCAGTCCAAGCAAGGTTGCATATCAAACTTATACGTACAAATCACTGCAAGTGCAACATCACAAAATGCAGAGAAGTATTACAACAACTTTATTTACAATGACACCATATCTATTTGTCTGGCATCCCTCAAATTTCTCCAGCATAGTCAACTGTTTTTTTGATCCCCATTAGACTTCGTCTGCATTTGGACGGGCAAAAATAAATTGCATCACATGGTGGAAACGGAGGTTGAAAGATAAGATGCATACAAATTCCACAACATCATTTACATACTTATTTAAAATATATAGTATAGAACAACAGGTCCTTACCAATTGGTAGAGGTGCCTAATTATGCTGCGGGATCCTGTACGACTTAGTACTCGTACTTTATTATGGCTAAAATAGTTCCTTTGAGCGATGGCCTACAAAATGAGACTTGTAAAACACACGCATAAATACAAATTGATAATGCGATCTAGTCTCAGTCTTCTCAAAGCATAACTCATTATTTTGATCAAGCCAGTGGTGGATAAGATCACCCCACTGATCGTCAGTCATTTGATCCATAGGAGACGTTCTTGTAACATCCTTAAAACACTAGCTAGAGAAGTGTTGCTTCTTTAGCCTGTGGTGCTGCTGGCACAAACATGCGGAGAATATGCTTTTGGGAATAACCTTTACTTCCTCGCTATTCTCATCGAACATGAAAAGTCTCCGTAGACAACAATGAGGAGCATATATAACAAATGGCAAGCTAAGAAGACAAGGGACAGAGCAATGGAGTATGTCCAAGAGACAGATGACTTACATGTAACTTCTTTAGTAAAGCTTCAAAATGCTTGGGGGTATTTCGGTGGTGTTTCCATGAGGGCAAGATGGAAATATCATTTCTCACAAAAACGCCTATGATCAATGCAATATAAGCAGATTCATGTGGATCCAATGGCCTTCTGAATCCTGCTATAGAGGTGATCAAAAGTCTTGATTTAGTTATTTCAAGCATCTGCTCGAGATTTTTTCCCATCGTCGGTCCCCTTGTTAATCTTCGTCATAGTGCAACTAAAAAAAATTACATCAAAATATCAGTGTATACATATTACATATAAAAGGGAATGCTACTACTAGTCCCTGAACGCATAACAAATTTGGTGTCAAGCTCATTTGCAAGGGAGTATATGTCTCTGTCAGTACTAAAGGTCGTTGGGAGATCATTACCAGTTCGTTGCTGAGAACCTGCTGTTGAAACTGGTTCTGATGTTAATTCTTCCTAGGTAACCAGATGGGCTACTGGCGGCTGTGGGATGTGTATTTTTCTATTTGCAACCACCAATGCAACTAGACCAACTGGTGCAGGATTAGGACAAAACTTTTTATGTTGATGTTTTGCATTATTGTCTTTTTTGGCCTCGTTGTCATTTTCAACTAGATTAAGTACAGTCCGAGACCTTGTTCTGACTCCGTTTCTTGCATTGGAAGCAAATAGCTTTTCATATTTATTATGGAATCGTGTGAAAAAAGACGAAATTATTAGGAGTTCTTGCAGAGGTTGACAGCTCGAAAAGCAATGATTCCCATCACAACTCTAGTACAGTAACTTACTTCCTCTATGAGTACTCTAACCATATGTCACCCTAAGTGAGAAGAAAACACATGAAGTTCCAATACAATCGACTAACCTACAATCTTGACTATAATACTGTTAACATAACTAGCAGGGCCCGCCTGGTTATACTCTAAACAAGGAGCCATGACATTCTAATTCGGCTTAGTACGTCAGCTAGAGTTGGCGTATACCAGTTGTGCTATCTATAAACCTGGACGCCCCAACTAGAATCATTTTAGGAGATATTCTATAGATGTTAGAGGAGCTTCATAATGATGGTACATAGGGTCTAGCAAACTTTAGTAACAATCGAGTATATGAGCAAGATGCAGTACACAACAACAAACGACGAAGTACTTTTGATAGTAATAAGGTGCATTATGAAAGGAAGCATAAAGTGTGCAACAAACTTCGTATGGGGAGAATACGAGTTTACACTTCACGTTGGTGCAGTCGAACGAGAGGGCGCATCGTTTGCCCATCTCTCTGGTGCCGGAGACCAGGGAGTCTGTGAAGCAGATGGGACTTTGCGGCGACCGTACTGTGTTTGCCAGAGACATTGTGCATGCTCCGATGTGGTGGTCGTCGGCATGGGGAAGCCGCTCCGTCTTGCTAAACAAGGGAGTGGTGCCTTTGGTCACAACGGTGCTTGGTAAGGAGGCAGTGGTGGTGGGAAGGGACGATGGTGCGAGGCCATATTCGTGGGAGATGCTTTGGCTCTAAGGTCGAGTGAGAGATGTGGGATACGTCGTGTTTTATATGTATCACAAGGGCGCCGGTGGTAGGTTCGAAACTTTTGAATTGCGTTACGCCGGGTAGTTCAAAGAAAAAACCGCCAATGTCATTCAAATTTTGGTAATCTCACTTTAGAACGAGATGAACCCGCCAAAAAAATTGGCGATCTCTACTCTATGATTAATGCTACACTAGCCAAGAGCCGAATTAGAGGAAGTGCATCGAATGCGATGGGAGGTATGAATGCACCAACATCCTTTCCCAGGTGCAGGCTCCGTGTAGTCCCTACCATGAAAAGCTATGCGAAGTCACGAGCAGGGCCTCTGCTTCAAGCACTCCTACTCTAGTTAGGGTCCATTTGATTCAAAGGATTTGCCTAGGAATTTTGTAGTATTAAATCTTATAGGAAAATTTTCTATGATGGCTGTTTGATTTATAGGATTGATTCCAATAGGAGGATTCCTTTGTACTAGTTTTTATAGGAAATCAAACATCCATCCATACCTCTTTTTCAGATTTCTAGGGCATGTTTGATTCCTAGGAAAGGAAAATCGTAGGAGTAGGAAAAATATAGGATTGCAATGTCATGCCCACTCCAATCCTATAGGAATTCATATGAACCAAAGTGCATTTTATTCCACCATAGGAATCTGAAAACGAGGTGTGGATGGATGTTTGATATCCTATGAAAACTAGTACAAAGGAATCGTTAGGAATTTTTTTTATGGAAATCAATCCTACAAGTCAAACAGCCATCGTAGGAAAATTTCCTATCGGATTTAATCGTACAAAATCCCTAGGGAAATCCTTTGAATCAAACGGATACCTATAGTGGAATCAAACACACTTTGATTCATATGAATTCTTATAGGATTGGAGTGGGCATGACATTGCAATCCTATATTTTTTCTACTCGTACGATTTTCCTATCCTGCGAATCAAACATGTACACTCCCCTTTTAGGGAAACAATACTACTATGTAGTATACTACCTCCATTTAGGTTCATTAGGAAAATACGTACTCAAAGAAAATAATTTGACCATTTGGTCACCAATTTATAAATTGTATGTCACAAAAATTGTACCATTGGAATCGTCTTTCGAATATAAATAAATTGGTTAAAAATATTAAATATAATTATATATTATTGACCAGATTTATAGCCAAACTATGTTCTTGAAGTAAGTATCTGCATAATAATTTGCATGTGAGATGTGTGCATTCTCTTGTGAGACATTTAGCTTTGTTCACATGGTTGGTGTTTGTATCAATATTATCTGATCTGTAAACTATACTCGGTACTTGGTTTTTAATAAAAGGGATTTGTGCATCCTTTGAGTGCAGAGGCTGCGGCATCCCCATTTCAAAAAAAAAACGTGAGACTCAAATGAACGACTATCATGTCATCTCTAGCTATGAGATGGAAAGTAAGACATGTCATCACTTATAAAATTATAATAGGTAAAGCTCAAAAGACTATTAAAGAATTTTGAGCCACATCATATCCATAAATTATTAGGTGTATACTTGGTTCTTGGTACATATGGATACTCAAAAAAATTGTAACATGGTTAGAGAAATGACAGAGAAGATTCTAGAATGGCGGAGAATTGTGTTTTGAAATTTTAGCCTAGCGTTCATTGTGCTAAAGACTATCCATTGAATCTTCTAGATGCTAGAATGGTAAAGATCCAGAGGTTAGTTATGTTGCAATTTGCCAGTCTTCATCCAGCTATCAACCTTCAAAGTTATTCGTACACTATATAGTAGTACAATAAGATAAGAAAGTTCGACCTAGTTTCACGATATCGTTTATTTTTTCTATAGTTTCCTTTTTCTTTTTGTGACGGACTCCCTGCAGTTGAGTCGGTCCAAAAAATTCCACATATTTTCTGGCTGTGTGCCAGGGCACAAGGGGCACAGTCGTTGTCACATAAAAACTAGTACACCCGTATTTTTTCATTTTTCATGGATTTGTTGCATTTTTCGTAACAGGGTGACAAATTGTTGGGAAAACCATTGATAGAATATTCATTCATCATCTTGTTCTTGCAACTCTCATTTTTTACTCATATATGTACCTATCTCCCCTCTTTATTAGATCCTATGTACTCCCTCTATTCCAAAATATAAGATGTTTTAGCTTTTGTGAAACGAATATATCTAGACACCTTTTAATGTGTAGGCCTCTCTCCTCAAGAGAGAATTATCCCACCAGGTTGACACTATACAAAATAAAGGCCATGTCTGTAGCTAACGCATAATCCTACTCCCTTTGTATCAAAATAGATATCGCAAGTTAGTCAAAATTTGGAAGAATCTATATACTACTACTAAATAACTAAATAATGTTTTCTAATTTTGTCGACCAAATAGCACACATCAAGTTAGAGGTCAAATTAATTTGACAAAATCACCCAAAACTCTTTTAAATGGCTATAAAAGAGGTTATCCCTTCAATGTATAAATTGTGGAGAGTGTACATATGTTCAGGAGTGATCCCCAGCAGTTACCTCTTCCTTCCCCTATAAGCATTGGCGTAATGATTATACTACACTGCAGCTGTATAGAGACAAAGTTGGGGTCCTCATCTAAAGTCACCATCTATGGGATACTGATGCCACTGCCATCAGCAGGACCAAAACCGAAGATGACGGAAGAATGGAGGCTCTTTTTTTGGAGTAAAGAAGAATGGAGGCTTTGAGTAAGTGAAGTTGGTGAGATGCAGCATGATAATGATGGCAAGGTAGCTACCGCTCTGCATGGAAGCGATAATAACTAATTACTAATATAGTATAGTAGGAAAGATAATCACACCCAAAATTGGCTCTGGCAACATTGTGGCTGGTGATGCATATCAAATTCACCAAATAACCAAATATTTTACCAGCAAGTACATGATCATACATTCATACTACTAGTAAAGTTTTTTCAAGATACTAGGGTAATATTGTAATCTATATATCCGATCATGCACTAGTCCCTCCAGTCCATAACATATAAGACTTTTCGTAAGCTGTTTTAGCTCTGTAAATAGGCTTATATTGTGAAAACAGATGGAGTACTAACTAAGGTCTTCCACGTCCGGCTCATTGATGGAGATCGATGACAGTTTCACGCTTTAGCTTTGCCATCTCGGCCAGGAGTTTGTCCTTCTGGTCCTCGAGGTCCTGGATCTGTTCGAAGCTTATGCCCAGCATCTCCATCGTGCCTATGTTCCGCCGCTTCAGCTCATCACGCTCAATCAAGTATTCCATGACGAGATTCCTGAGGAGACTAAGCCCGACCTTGTCAGCGGCGAGTTTGGAGTAAACTCTAGTGCACTCCTTGACAAGGGTGCTTATGTCCGCTGTCTTGACGCAAAAATTGCCCATCACCTTTTTCACCATAAACTCGATCTCGAGGCCAATATTGTGTTAGATGAACAGGGAGCATAAATTCATATGTGTACCCAGAGAACTATCAAGGAAGAGAGACACAGAATCACAATTCGAATGATTTCTTACCTTGCGGATGTACATATTGGCCTCCATCAGCAACGATGAAGATGATTCTGCAGGCAAGAGTGTCGTAGGAATGCGAAGTCCACCCGACCTAAAACAACATTGAGAAAAAATGTACTAATAGGGAAATGAGCGAATCAAGAAACGGTCAAAGACATGGAAAGTTCCCCAAGAACGGAGATTTACCTGAAGGTATCAGTCTCCATAGTGACAGTGAAGATGATTCTGCAGGCAAGAGTGCTGAGGGAATTCGAAGACCGCCCAACCTGAAAACACCATTGAGGAAGAATGTGCTTTTTTAGGTAAATGAGCAAATCAAGAAACAGTCAAATACATTGAAAGTTGCACAAGAATGGAGATTTACCTAAAGGTATTTGTCCCTAGCTGCGGTGGCTTCGAAGAACCTTGAGTTGAAGACCTCTCGTATGCAGTTAAGGGATTCGACTGGGACCCTTTGATCATCACATCGCTTGGTACCGGTAGCAACATAATGGTAGAACGGAAAGCCGACTTCTTCTCTTCCACCAGCTTTGCCGTCGCGGCATGAGCCCTTCTGTGGCGGGACTTGTTCCTGGTCATGCGAGTGAAGTAGCATAGCAAAAAGGAATGAAAACATGCAAAGCAATCTGGCAGAGAAGAGCTACAGTCACGAAGAGGAGGAGGAAGAAGGTCGAGTCCATGAGAGGTGGCCTCCTAGTCTCCACGCGAGTAAAAAACAATTTCCATTCAGATATAGTACTTGACACCGAAATTGAAGAGACAACCGTAAGCAGTTGTCACCCTCAGCATGATCTGGACATCCACTATAAAGTTGAATGTGCCTTGCACGGGACTATAAAATTATAATTATAATAGGTGAAGCTCAAAAAATAATTTTAATTTCAAGACATGTCCATAAAGTATCGGGTGTATATTTGGTTCTTCTACTTTTTACTGTATCATGTAGAAATCAACCTAGCTACTCCTACCTAATACCCACGTGCTCTAGAAAAATGAAGAAAAAGATTCTAGAATTATTGAAAATTGTGTTTTCATATTTGTGCATAGTGTTCATTGTGCTGAAGACTAATAATAGAATCTTCTAGATGTTACTCCCTCATTCACAAATACAAGACATTTTAGCTTTGTGAAACGAATGTATCTAGTTGTCGTTGCGACAACTAGATACATTCGTTTCACAAAGCTAAAATGTCTTATATTTCTAGATGGAGGGAGTAGAATGGATAGAAGATCCAACGGTTAATTAGAAATGTTGGGATTCACGAGTCTAGATCCAATAGTCAAAGTTCAAATTTATTTGTATCGTACACTATATAGTGTGATCTTCTTTTCTTCTACTACTATAATAGAGCAGTTTTGAATTGGATCAATAGCACAAATCCTGACCGTTGGGATGTTAGATCCAATGGTTCAGAGCAGCTGGATTCGTGCTGAATAGCTAGTAGGTATCTACAGCAAACTCCACCATATTCTAGAACCATCATGTCAACACCCCACCCCCCTAAATTTCATAGCATAGTAGGCTATATTCTGAATATGTGTAGATAGTTATTATTAATAGCACCAATCCTGACCATTGGGCTATTAGATCTAATGGTTCAGAGCAGCTGGATTCATGTTGAACAGTACCTATAGAGCATACTCCACCATGTGACGCCCCAAAAAAATCATAGCACAGTAGGTTGTATTCTCAATGTGTGTAGATAGTTATTATTAATAGAATTAGGTATGTCTTTTTCTCTAACAAGACTATTGGTTAATAATAACAACTTAATCTTTGTTAAATCACATTTCATACAGCATATACGTGTGTGGCTCATGCCTTTTACTAGTAGACTTAATGTATGCATTTTTTCTCTTACAAGACTATTGGTTAATAATAACAACTTGATGTTTGCTAAATCACATTTCATAAGTATATACGTGTGTGACTCATGCCTTTTACTAGTAGACTTAATGTATGTCATTTTTTCTCTAACAAGACTATTGGTTAATAATAACAACTTGATGTTTGCTAAATCACATTTCATACAATATATACGCGTGTGGCACGTGCCTTTTACTAGTCCATTCTAGCTAGCACCGAATAGAAGATACACTATGGATAGTACATTTATTTACCCACTATAGTGTACGAATAACTTAGAATTTTGACCGTTAGATCAAGACTCGCGAATCCCAACATTGCCAACCGGTTGGATCTTCTTTTCCATTCTACCATCTAGTAGATACTAGGGATTTATATTTTCGTGCCCCTGGTTCGTTAGTTGTACTCAGTTTTCCCTAGCCGCTTAGTTTTTCCTCACTTTTGTCCCTCCCTTCATTCTGAAACCCTCACATGCGCTCGGATGGGGGATGCCGTCAGGTGAAAGGCTTGGCCGTTACATGCTGACCGGTGGGACCGCGTTGGGGCGGGTCGTGCGTTGAGCGTTACGTTACGTCGCCTCGATCGTTACATGTTGACCGGTGGGGCCAGGATACACAGTGGACCAGCCATCCATCTCTCGCTAATTACGGGGGACGTGGTGCGGGACTATGTGGGGCGCGTTTGGTGGTTACGTGTGTCCTGTCGTCTAAATTGGAAGTTTTTTTGTTTTTTTATGATTGACCTTTTTAAGAACGTCTTTTCCCCTCTCTCTCGCTAACAGTTGTGTTTTTTGTCCAAAAAGGTAGCGAATCTAGAGCAACTTCTCTCTTCATTTATTGTTTCTTTTGCCCTTGTTTTTCCCCAATCTGGTAGCAAATCTAGAGCAACAAAACTAACCGGCACTATAAATAAATTCTGTAAACATAGCAGATGTAGATAAAGCAGCTAATATAGGTTATATAGTACGGTACTTAACGAGGTTCTACAATTAGGCTGCTCAGCAACAACGGTGGACAAGTTCAACACAGATAAAATAAAAGAAGGTGCTTTACATCAGCAGATCATTGGCCCCTCATGGCCTCTGCCAGAAGGACCTCTGCCTCCTTCCTCTAGCGCCTCCTCCACTTCTTGCTGCCTAGTCCCTTGATGTTGGGCACCTTGGGCTTGATCGGGGGCATGCGACCCTCCTTGATAGCCACCTTCTAGAGGTTGCGGAGGTGAAGACCGAGCGCCTGGTGCTTGGCTATGAAGTCGTGGATGTTCACGGACTCACTGTAAGTCCTCACATCCTTGGCATGCTTCACGAGGGAGTTGATGTCTGTGGCGTGGAGCCTCCTGGTGGAGCAGAAAGGGCACATGTACACATCGTCGGCGAAGAAGTTTTTACACTGGCCAGACTTCAGCCTCCTCAGCACATGACGAGTCTTGGTGTCCTTGGACTCGTCGTCACTGCGGACGCCGCTGATATCCTCTTATTGGAAAAAAACAATAGATTGCAATAAGGACATGATTGAGATAATTTGATTATCGGGATTGATTATTTGCATAAATTAACCGACTGAGATCTCCTGATTATTCCCTATATCTCAAATCAAATCGAATACTGGTCCCAACTACGAACAGGGGGGTTCAAATACGAATAGGGGATTCATCGAAATACGATATATAACACAGGAGGATTAGCTACTGTAAAAATACGAATAACTGAGCCCTAATAACATACGATATAGCATCCCACAATGGGAACGGGGGAAGTACAAGGGAAGGGGAGAAAACCCTGGTTACCTCCGACCATAGGTCGACGATACTAGTGTCGTAGGGGTTTTCCGGCCTTATGTAAACAACCTCCTCGTAGGGGTCCCAGCCGAGCAGTATCTGCCCGAGACTGGCGGGGGCCTCCTCGTCGGCGGCTACGGCGGATACGGGGACGAGGGCCTCCTGGCCGGCAGCCTTGGAGGCGCCGATGGCCATCGCGTCGTTCTTCTCCACCGCCGGCGTGGTTGGGGTTTTCTTGGGGGTTTGCAGAAGGTGATGGGACAGTGGAGACGGTTGAGTGAGCGAGTGAGTGATGAGTGAGAGTGGGGAGGCCTCTATTAAAGGAGAAGGGAAGCGATGTTTCATTGCACTACCGTGCACTGTGTAACCGCGTACGCTACTGCACCGTGCATGGCCACACGTGTCCGCTACTACCCCGTGCACCGCACACGCGTACCGTGAGTCACATTTTTCCCTCATGTCTAACCCTGGTGATTCAGTTGTACTCAGTTTTGCCCTCGAGTGTAACACTGGCAGTTTGATTGTACTTAGTTTTGCCCTCTAGTACTAACACTGCATGTGGAATATACTCAGTTTTACCCTCCGGTGGCTGGTGAATAGAGAGTCAACGAATAGATTTTAGCTAGCTAATTGTGTCATTTTATGCACAACAAATTCAAAAATAGCAATACACAGTGGCATCTACCCAGGGAGTCTTATTATGTGACCTGCCACCATAATAAATTTATATAAACCAAGTTTTAATCTAAATCACCACTTCTCAAATCATCTACTATCTATGAAGGTTCATGGCTTTCTACTCAAGCCTCTTGCCCAAACATCCCTCCCCAAAACATAGTTTGTATGAATGAGGCAACAATTGTCAAACTAGTGTATATTTGAATTGCAAGTAGTTTGATGTATGCCAAGATGTATTTTATTGTATAAAAGACGCGTTTTCCATTTTTTAAATCCTTTTCTATTTTCTATTTGAATCCTTTTGTTAGTCTTGCCCTTGGTTTTTAAGTTCTACTTAGTTTTTCCCTTGGTTCTTAAGTGCTACTCGGTTTTCTCCTCTCTTTGTATCCATATCTCGCACATGTGCTTATCTTCGCTTCTACGCTCTGATTGGTTGAGATAGTTGTCACACGGATCGTGCCCACCAACCGTTGATCCTCTATGATCTAGCGGACATGATAGCCCCTATATCTGTCGGGGGCACCCTCTATCCATGCAAAATAACGAGTATGCCACCGGTACTTTAACTCCATAAACAAATGAACTTAAATATAATTTGAAGGGAACGTGTTCGAAGGTGTATAATTTGTGCATTACATTCCACTCTATGAAAATAATAATCTCTCAAGATTTTCTTAGCATAATATTATCACGTATTAAGTGCAATTTCAAAGAGTTCATATATGTATAATTTTCGTATATGCAAGTTTATGCATTACATTCCACTCCATGGAAATGATAAATGATCAGGATTTTATTAGCACAACATTATCATGACCTAAGTGCGATTTCAAAGAGTCCAAAGGTGTATAATTTTCGTATATGCCAGTTTATGGATTACATTCCACTATATGAAAATGATAATCTCTCAAGATTTTCTTAGCACAACATTATCACGTATTAAGTGCGATTTCAAAGAGTTCAAAGGTGTCTAATTTTTGTATACGCAAGTTTATGCATTATATTTCACTCAATGGAAATGGTAATCTCTCAAGATTTTCTTAGCACAACATTATCACGTATTAAGTGTGATTTCAAAGAGTTCAAAGGTGTATAATTTTTGTATACGCAAGTTTATGCATTATATTTCACTCGATGGAAATGATAATCTCTCAAGATTTTCTTAGCACAACATTATCACGTATTAAGTGCGATTTCAAAGAGTTCAAAGGTGTATAAACTTCGTATATGCAAGTTTATGCATTACATTCCTGACATGGGTATCCCCTACACGTACTCGAGTTTGGCATATACGGTCCAGATATAGCGGAAGCCCACGGCGTTGCCAAGGCCCAATACAGGATTCGGGTGACCCACGGACTCTTCAATTGCTTGCAACGCAAGATGAAGCTTAAGATAGAAAGTTCAAAGGGACGAACCCTAATCTGTAACCGACTCGACCTGCTACCCGAGACCTAGCCTATCTATATAAAGGCTGAGAGGGGGCGGTGAGGAGGATAATCACAACCCCAGTTTTCACCACCATCGCCAGATTGCATCTGCGCACCCCTGTAATCTTCGATTCCTTCGATAATTCCCAGAGCAGACAAGCAGGAGTAGGGACCTCTACGAGGCATGAACCTGGGTAAACCTTGCATCCCTGTGTGCTTGTTTTCTAGCCGACTGATGCCTCCAGCGCTCCCTCCTTCTCCAAAACCCAAGTCCATAACAATGGGCATTGACGAGTTAAACCCTCGTCAATTCCACTCTACGAAAATTGGGGAGAAAATAATAATCTCTCAAATTTTTGTTAGCACATCATTATCATGTATTAAGTGCGATTTCAAAGTGTTCAAATGTTTATAATTTTTGCATATTCAAGTTTGTGCATTACATTCCACTCTATGATAATGATAATCTCTCAAGATTTTCTTAGCACGACATTATCACGTGTTAAGTGTGATTTCAAAGAGTTCAAAGGTGTATAATTTTTGTATACGCAAGTTTATGCATTATATTTCACTCCATGGAAATGATAAATGATCAGGATTTTATTAGCACAACATTATCATGTCCTAAGTGCGATTTAAAAGAGTTCAAAGGTGTATAATTTTCGTATATGCATTACATGTCACTATATGAAAATAAAGCAACAGCACAGGCGCGAGCGTGGGGCTGGCTCGGGGTCCCATCTTGCAACGCCAACCTGGGTAAACTGTGGGTTCGGAGCTCACATGGATAAGATGTGGTTCCAGCACTCACATGTATAAGCTGTGGGTCCGATGCTGATCTGGATAAGTTGAGAGAGGTTTCTACTACGGGAATCGACTGAACGTGGCCCCACTTATCAGCATGTTATGGCAAGGGTACACTATGGGACCCGACAAAACGTGGCCCTACTTGTTTGCATGTAAATACGAGGGTCCACTATGGGACCCGACTGAACGCGGCCTCACTTGTCAACACGTAACGGCAAGGCTGGTGGACAGCGAGTTTCAGACCATGTGAGAGTTTCAACAAGGAGATGGGCAAAAGTGACGAAAAACTAAGCGATTGGGGAAAACTGAGTACAACTAACGAACCGATGAGTTCTCTGTGTGTCTTCCAATAAAATATTGACATTGGCTTTTGTCCCGTCCAATTCCGAGAATATTCATTTTCTAGCTTTTCTGGAATCAAAAACAGAAGAAAACAGGCAACTGGGACTTTGGCATCTTGTTAATAGGTTAGTTCCAAAAAATGTGTAAAGATACTCCAAAGTGTGGACAAAACATAAGAAAGTAGATATAAAACAAGCATGG
This sequence comes from Avena eriantha, assembly GCA_910589775.1. NCBI lineage: Eukaryota > Viridiplantae > Streptophyta > Magnoliopsida > Poales > Poaceae > Avena > Avena eriantha. The sequence continues at coordinate 278,285,483 of OU342740.1, read as the reverse complement.
AACATCAAAAATTATAGATACGTTCGCAACGTATCAACATCCCCAAGCTTAACTCCTGCTCGTCCTCGAGTAGGTAAGTGATAAAAAGAAAGAATAATTTTTGAGGTGACATGCACCATCATAATATTGATCAAAGTATTTGTAAAACATTGATAGCTAGGATCATAGTACTTCATCATAGCATAAAAGATGAAGTTCTAACAATAAGACATAGTGACTATGTATGCAACATGAAAGGATACAAACAAAGATCATGAATAACAATGCATTGAAAGACGTTTGTTTGTTTCACATATAGAAAACATAGCATAATGGCATTCAGCTTGTCCCTCATGGAGTAGCAAAACATAAATGCATAGGACACCTTCAAAGTTCATAAGGGTGACTAGATACAAATAGTTCAAGAATAAGCAATATCAAAGTTATGAATCAATCAACAAGTCTTGGGACATTGCACATTAAACTAAGAATGACCACTAAGATCTCTTAATAGATGCATAAAGATAGAAGATGGAGACTCAACATAAAAGTAAAAGAAAGGCCTTCATGGAAGGAAGCAGGGATTCAAGTGTCATAAAGAGCTTCCAAAAATTATGGTACTTATTAGCTTTCAGCTCTCATCGCCCCTATCATAAGCATCTTTAGGTGATTAAGGTTAAAGTGACACAACTAAGAGGATATGCTTGACAAGTTATAAGTTGAAATCTCATGCCCCTTGCTTACGAGTACCAAACCTCATGCTACTCAACTTCAGTCACAAGTAAGCTCTTGTCATTGTAAGTACATATGTATGAAGGGGAACGGGTAGGCTACACTAGCGTAAAATCAAAAATTTCTACCGTGTCAACCAGGAATGTTATTGTCATAGATCATGGGATTACCGCTAGACGCGCAGTTGCGGAACTCGATGAAGCACGTCGCGGCAGTGGAGATGTTCTACGTCTCCTCCTTGTCCTCGTCCCACGAGCACCTCCCCTTTGCACGGCTCGTCCAAGTGCTACAACTGCAGCACCTCCGAGGTATCCACACGTCCGGAGTGGAAGGTCACACGGCAGACTGCTAGGTCCGCACGTGCAAGACAGGCGTAAGAGGAGTGGCGGCTGGGTGGAATGCTCAACCCTAAACAGCTCGCCTCACTCTCTCTTATATATGCATCCCTGGTGGGCTTCTACTTTAGCAGCCCATTAGCGGCCTAAGCCTGGTCTAATTCGGATCCAATCCTCATGAGGCTTCTAGCCCCTAAAGTGTGTGACCCTATAGGTTCATACACGTATAGACATGACACGAGTACACTTACTCCATCAATAGTTGGTAGCGGCCTCTAGCAAGACGTGCCAACTCCTAAACGCATATAAAGATCATTCGGACGAACCATCACAAGGTTGAGTACATGTCTTTCCCTTTGCCTCACGATATTTGGTCTAGCTCCAAGCTACCCTCTCTTTCTCGATACTATGATTCAGAATCCCTTTACTAGGTTAACTCTTAACCGTATGTAGCACGGCCATGCATTTCTGGTTCCGATCACTCGAGGGGCCTAGAGATATCTCTCTCAAGTAGAGAGGGGCAAATCCCATCTTGATTGACCGATGCCTTGCAGCATGTATCAGGACAAACCCGAAAGCTACATTTATAACTACCCAGTTACGGAGTACTGTTTGATTGCCCCAAAGTAGGTCGATCCACATCTCAAGTACATGCGACAATCTCAGGTCTAAGGACAAAACGTGCACGATGTGTAGAGAGAGTTGCAAGTATTATTGCCAGTCTCATGTTGGGTCAGTCCAGCCACATGTTCATAACATGTGTCCACATCATTGGTTTGACATCTCCATGTCTATGACTTGCGAAACATAGTCATCAACCAATCGATGTGCTAGTCTAATATTCACGTGTGTTCTCACATGAACTCCGACTAGGGACAACTATTAGATAACCATACAAGTAAAGAGTTTCACAAACAATTCACATAATTGCAATCAATACAAGTTGCCTGATATATGGATACTCAAGGAACATTATAAGAACTCATGGATACATATGAAATACAATCATCTCTATGATTGCCTCTAGGGCATATTTCCTTTAGTCTCCCACTTGCACTAGAGTCAACCTAGATAGTATCTAATACCTATTGCTCTTGTGTGCGCTTCATCCGCAGGCTATGGGAGTGGCTTAGTCAAGGGATCCACAACATTTGAGTCCATATGTATTTTGCATAACATGACACTACAATCATCAATGAACTCACGAATCAGATGGTAACGCATGCGAATATGTTTGTTCTTCTGGTGCTATCTAGGTTCCTTGGCTTGTGCAATGGCACCATTGTCGTCACAATAAACATCCAAGTGATTGGACGCGCCCTGAACCACACCAAGAGCGAGCAGGAAATTCCTAATCCAAACAGCTTTCTTTGCAGCCTCCGAGGCAGCAATATATTCAGCTTCTGTTGAAGAGGAGGCCACTGTATCTTGCTTGGAACTTTTCCAGCTCACAGCACCACCATTCATGACAAACACATAACCTGATTGCAATTTCGAGTCGTATGAGTCGTTGAGGTGACTCGCATTTGTGTAACCCTTTACACTGAGTTCAACCTCACCTCCATAAACTAGGAACATATCCTTAGTCCTTCTCAAGTACTTAAGGATATTATTTACCGCTGTCCAGTGACTCTCACCTGGATCAGCCTGGTATCTGCTCGTAACACTTAGAGCATAGGAAACATCTGGGCGAGTACATGCCATTGCATACATTATGGATCCAATAGCCGAAGCATATGGAACCCTACTCATGCGTTCTCGCTCATCAGTGGTCGAAGGACACTGAGTCTTGCTGAGTTTAATGCCGTGAGACATGGGCAAGAACCCCTTCTTAGCCTCTTCCATGCTGAACCGTTTCAACACTTTGTCAATGTATGTACTCTGGTTTAATCCAATTAGCCTCCTTGATCTATCTCTATAGATCTTGATACCCAGAATATATGCCGCTTCTCCCAAGTCCTTCATAGAAAAACTATTTTTCAAGGAGGTCTTAACAGACTCGAGCATAGGAATGTCATTTCCAATCAGTAATATGTCATCCACATACAAGATTAGAAATGAAAGTGATTTCCCGTTTTATTTGTTATACACACAAGGTTCTTGTTCGTTTTTGGTGAAGCCAAACTCCTTTACAACTTCATCAAATTGAATGTTCCAACTCCAAGATGCTTGCTTCAGCCCATAAATAGACTTTTGAAGTTTGCATACCTTTCCAGCATTGTTTGGATCGACAAAACCTTTGGGTTGTATCATATACACATCCTCGGTAAGGATTCCATTTAAGAATGTCGTCTTGACGTCCATCTGCAATATCTCATAGTCGAAATATGCAGCAATGGCTAGAATGATCCGTATAGATTTAAGCATCGCTACGGGCGAGAAAGTCTCGTCGTAGTCAACTCCTTGAACTTGTTGGAAACCTTTTGCAACAAGTCGAGCTTTATGGATGTGAATATTCCCATCCATATCAATCTTCTTCTTATAGATCCATTTGCACTCGGTGGCTTTAAAACCATCAAGCAGGTCAACCAAGTTCCAAACTTGATTGTCTCCCATGGACTCTTTCTCGGATCTCATGGCAATCTGCCATTTCTCGGAGTCTGGATCCACCATCGCTTCTGCATAGGTCGCAGGCTCATCATTGTCTAACAATAATAATTTCCACGCTTCGCGGAGCCTCGCGGACCTTCATGGTTGTGGTGCTTCTATTGCCACGGGTTCCTCAACTTGTTCTGCTACAATAGCATCACTCGTAGAAGCATCCCCGACTGGCTCATCTTGAACTTCTTCAAGTTGCACCGACCTTCTACATGTTCCCTTTGTGAGGAACTCTTTCTCTAGGAAAACACCACTACGAGCGACAAACACCTTGCCCTCTTCTCGGTTGTAGAAGTAATACCCTAAGGTTTCCCTTGGATATCCCACGAATATGCATTTATCCGATTTGGGTGTTAGCTTGTCCGACTGAAGTCGCTTGACAAATGCATCACAACCCAAAATCTTTAGAAAAGACAAACTGGGATTCTTTCCAGTCCACATCTCATATGGTGTCTTAACTACGGATTTAGACGGTACCCTATTTAGTGTGAAAGCTGATGTTTCTAGCACGTAACCCCAAAATGATGATGGTAAATCCGACTGGCTCATCATCGATCGAACCATGTCCAATAAAGTTCGATTACGCCGTTCGGAGACCCCGTTTCTTTGAGGCGTTCCGGGCGACGTGAGCTGTGGAACAATTCCACAACTCTTAAGATGATTGCTAAACTCATGACTCAAATATTCACCTCCATGATCAGATCGCAAGGCCTTTATTTTCTTGCCACGTCGATTCTCTACCTCACTCTGAAACTCTTTGAACTTTTCAAAAGTTCCAGACTTATGCTTCATCAAGTAGACATAGCCATATCTCCTGAAATCATCAGTGAAAGTAATGAAGTAGTGATATCCTCCTCTTGCTGTCGTGCTCATTGGTCCACATACATCAGTATTTATGAGTTCCAACAAGTCTATCGCTCTCTCGGGAAAACCCGTAAAAGGCGTCTTGGTCATCTTTCCAAGTAAACAAGCTTGGCATGTCTCATATGATTCGAAATCAAACGAAGTTAGAAGACCATCACCATGGAGCTTCTTCATGCGCTTTTCACTTATATGCCCCAAACGACAATGCCATAAATAGGTAGGACTCAAATCATTAGGCCGAAGCCTTTTAGCACTAAGATTATAAACATATGCATCATCAAGATTTAAAATAAATAACCCATTCACAATGGGAGCATCAGCCATAAACATAGCATTCTTAGAGATTACACAACCATTGTTTGTACTCGCGAATGAATAACCATCCCTCATCAAACATGACAGTGATAAAATGTTTCAACCCATACTAGGAATGTAATAACAATTATTTAACTCCATAATAAATCCTGACGGAAGGTGAAGTTGCATGATGCCGACGAACAATGCAGCAACCCTTGCTTTATTTCCGACACGAAAATCCACTTCGCCTTTCTGCACTTCTCTAGTTCTTATTAGCCCCTGCATCAAATTGCAAATATGAGCAACCGACCCGGTATCAAATACCCAAGAGTTAACATATGAATCTGAGAGAAAAATGTCCACAACATTTACAACAAGTGTACCTGAGTGGGAAGTACTCTTACTTCCACTCTTCTTCAAAGAACCCTGGTACTTGTTGCAGTTTCTCTTCCAGTGGCCATATTCGTGACAAAAGAAACACTCAGTGTCTCCTGTAGGTCCAAACTTTTGCTTGGGTGCAGGGTTCGGCTTAGGGATCATATCCTTAGCCTTGCCCTTCTTCTTCTGCCAAGACGTGCCCTTTTTCTTGAAGCTAGGCTTGTTTTGCACAGCCATCACATGGCTATGCCCTGCACACTTCTTAATGTCACATTCTGCTGTTTTCAGCATCCCACATAATTCATTAAGGCCCCTCTCCACCCCATGCATATGGTAGTTCGAAATAAAATACCCATAGCTAGATGGAAGAGATGCCAAAATGAAATCAGTGGCCAACTCTTGGACTAATGGAAAACCAAGCTTTTCCAAAGTCTGACTATAACCAACCATTTTGATCACATGGGGGCCTACAGCTGCTCCTTCTGCCAGCTTTCATTCCACAAAGGACTTAGCGACATTGTACCTCTCAGTCCTAGCCTGAGTCTGGAACATGTCCTTAAGCGCAACGATCATATCGTACGCTTCCTGATCCTCAAAATATTTTTGAAGATCAGGTTCCATGCATGCAAGCATAAGGCAGCTAACCTCAAGAGATTCATCACATGCTTTCTTGTAGGCATTCTTAAGGGCAGCAGTTGCATTATCAGCAGGTTCATCCGGGATTGGGGTATCCAGAACAGTTTCCTTTTCTCAGCCCTGAGAACAATTCTCAGGTTATGGACCCAGTCTGAATAGTTTGTTCCATTTAGTTTATCCTTTTCTAGAATTGAACGCAAAGCAAAAGGTGATGAATTGTTCGGTGCCATTGATCTACAACAAAAATATGCAAAATACTAAGCCATGTAACCATGAAAGAGTAAAACATATTAAACAATTTAATAGCATATACTCCCACTTAAATCAACATCCCTCTATTGATACTAAGTGATTCAAGATCCACAATTAACAAGTCGACTAGTGAGCTTTAGCATCACTGCTAGAAGACAAGGTAAATCGGTAAGCAACTTTTGCTAATCATATCACATATGACTCTTGTTGTTGGGTGACATCTCTATGTCAAAACTAGGCGCCCAACCTTTATGCCCCAAGGTCCTTAACTGTTAAGATGACCTTGTCAAGGTCACCAACCCTTATGCGTGTAGGTATCCGATACAAACCCATCCAGCCAAGGAAAACCGCGGCACCCTAATTTCATAGACCCACCAACGATTGTACAGGGCATAGGATGGTGCAAGGTTTGGTTGGGAGGGCATGGTTTAACTTAAACTTTGTGAGGGATCGTTCTACTTCTATCATCTAAGCATGCATAGTAGTAAAACATATAAGAATAGCATTCACATAGATGTGATATAGTATGGCCAATTTTCTCATGGTGATCTTCATCGCCATAGAACCTGTCCACCATGAAGATCTCCATCTTCATGCTCTATGGGAGGCATCCTCCAAGTGATGAGATCTCCAAGAACTAATACAAGCTATTACTCCTAGCAGCTAGTAATCAAAATTACATGGTATTGGGATCATCATAAGTCCGCACGCAGGCCATTACAATAATTGACAACACATATGGCTCCAGCTGTTTTGCCCTACTCATGACACGCAGGTCATGAAAAAATTAAATACATGCATCACATACATTTTTGGGCCATACTGATCACATACATCCTGCAAAAACAAGTTGTGCATAGAATCGCATTCTACCGGATCATGTGAAATTGTAGCACCTATGAACCTTAACGTGATATGATAGGGGGCTACGATTAAGGGGGGTCTAGGGGGTCTCCCCTGTGGGGATCAAATCTATACAATTTTCTTTAAGGATTTTGATCGAAAAATCAAATTTACCACAAACTGACTAATGTTCCGATTCGACCAAACTCCTTGATCACGGTACGTCGATTCAGATCTAGTTCCCGATTCGATCAATCATATTGATCTTCGCATGATTCAAATGGATTTATGTGTCACTGTCTACCCCGATGGCGGAAACAGACCGGTAGGGGTAAGTCGTTCGACGACCTTAGAATCACGATCACGGAAAGTAAGATCATAGATCAATCCAGAACCACCGCCATACAAACGATCACATCATTCATATCAATCTACATATCACCATATGCAAACTTCCCGAACCTATGACTGAACAGCATCGGCTCTGATACCACTAAAGGGGAACGGGTAGGCTACACTAGCGTAAAATCAAAAATTTCTACCACGTCAACCAGTAATGCTATTGTCATAGATCACGGGATTACCGCTAGACGCGCAGTTGCGGAACTTGATGAAGCACGTCGCGGCAGTGTAGATGTTCTACGTCTCCTCCTTGTCCTCGTCCCACGAGCAGCTCCCCTTTGCGCGGCTCGTCCAAGTGCTACAGCTGCAGCACCTCCGAGGTATCCACACGTCCGGAGTGGAAGGTCACACGACAGACTGCTAGGTCCGCATGTGCAAGACAGGCGTAAGAGGAGTGGCGGCTGGGTGGAATGCTCAACCCTAAACAGATCGCCTCACTATCTATTATATAGGCATCCCTGGTGGGCTTCTACTTTAGCAGCCCGTTAGCAGCCTAAGCCTGGTCTAATTCGGATCCAATCCTCATTAGGCTTCCAGCCCCTAAAGTGTGTGACCCTATAGGTTCATACACATATATACATGACACGAGTACACTTACTCCATCAATAGTTGGTAGCGGCCTCTAGCAAGACATGCCAACTCCAAAACACATATAAAGATCATTCGGACAAACCATCACAAGGTTGAGTACATGTCTTTCCCTTTGCCTCACGATATTTGGTCTAGCTCCAAGCTGACCTCTCTTTCTCGATACTATGATTCCGAATCCCTTTACTAGGTTAACTCTTAACCATATGTAACACGACCATGCATTTTTGGATCCGATCACTCGAGGGGCCCAGAGATATCTCTCTCAAGTAGAGAGGGGCAAATCCCATCTTGATTGACCGATGCCTTGCAGCATGTATCAGGACAAACCCGAAAGCTAACTTTATAACTACCCAGTTACGGAGTACTGTTTGATTGCCCCAAAGTAGGTCGATCCACATCTCAAGTACATGCGACAATCTCAGGTCTAAGGACAAAACGTACACGATGTGTAGAGAGAGTTGCAAGTATTATTGCCAGTCTCATGTTGGGTTAGTCCAGCCACATGTTCATAACATGTGTCCACATCATTGGTTTGACATCTCCATGTCTATGACTTGCGAAACATAGTCATCAACCAATCGATGTGCTAGTCTAATATTCACGTGTGTCCTCACATGAACTCCGACTAGGGACAACTCTTAGATAACCATACAAGTAAAGAGTTTCACAAACAATTCACATAATTGCCAATCAATACAAGTTGCCTGATATATGGATATTCAAGGAACATTATAAGAACTCATGGATACATATGAAATACAATCATCTCTATGATTGCCTCTAGGGCATATTTCCTTCAATGTATCATAGAGAACCGCCAACGCGGGGTACCCCTTTCCCCATGACACAGGAGCTATCCCATATCAAAATGACAAGGCAAGCAAACAATGAGCATCTCAGCAATCTTTTTATTTTCTATTTGCATAGGTTTTTATTGAGGATGCTTCATAGAGTGATCAGTATGGTTATGCTGCAAGTTTCCACCATGATTAGGCATGGCTTAGGCTAGCGGCCTAGGCGTTTCTCTAACACACATACAAACTCCATGATCTTACAAGTTCCCCTTTTATTTCACACCGTCGGGATCCATAAGCAAAAGAATCATGATATCAATGAAATAAGTGCAATGTTGAAAGCGTTCCCCATGATACATGGTTCTGCTAACTTCAACTTATAAAGTGCAAGCATATACGCAACAAAGATGGACACAATGGTTCAAGATTATTAAGTGCAAGAAAGTAAAGTGTGCCATCAAGTTCGTGAGAGCTTTAATCACTAATTTTCACATAAAAGTTTAATTCGGAAGGTAGATAAAAACATGGATATACTTGGAATAGCAAATGCTAATAGGTAGGTATGGTGGACTCTTTGGAATAACTTGGTTTTATTTGGAGTTGGATGCATGAGTGGAACTCATACTTGGTTATGGAGGCTAGCAAAAGACTGGGAGCAACCAACTAAGAGAGCAATAATGGCCACAATCATGCAAAGCGACAAAACATCATTAATTAAAGCATAAAGTGATATTACAAGTCGAAAACTAAATGGTCATAGAGGCTATGGTGACTTGGGATAGTCATAACATGGTGTGAGCATGCGCCAAGTCAAACCAAATAAAGCATGAAAGGAGAATACCACAATACTATGCTTTAATATGCTAAAATAATGCATGATTCTTTCAAGGCACATTAAGAAATCTCAATTATTTATAACATGTCATGATACAGAAAAAATCACTAAGCATAAAGCCAAAACAATATCAAGCATGACATGACAAAGCATAGGCCATAGTCAAAAACAAGCTCCTTTTTACCACTTAAGCATGAACTTTTCGTACTCTTTTCCAACACCAATCCAACTTATTTGAAAGAACTCACAAAGATAATAATAAATAAAGATCATTGAGCTTGTCTCACAAATACAAAAGGAAGAACTAAAAAGTTCTAAGCTGAAAGCACAAGAAAACTAAGGCTAAACACAGTGCTAGCAAATGAGAACAATCACAGAACAATAAGAGTGAAAACTAGAGTGTTCTAGGCAATGAATAACGGGGTGTGTATCTCTCCAAAAGAAGTGTGTTGGGATCCAACCAACTTATTCAAGAAAACTAAGCTAAAGAAAAATATTAACAAAAACAAAGACGCTCCAAGAACAACACAACAGTGCATGAAACAATAAAAACGAAGTGTCTAGAAAGACCTAAGATTTTTATTAATGAAGAAGGGGATGCCTTGGGCATCCCCAAGATTTGACGCTTGTACTTCTTGGATATTTCTTGGGGTAACACGCGTGGCATCCCCATGCTTGAGCTTTAGTCCATTCTTCATCGCATTACATCATTCTTTCCATACACTTGAAATTTTTCCTTCATACAAAACTTCACACAATCTTTATTAGCAACATTAGTGCACTCAAGATAATAAGTCTTTGGGTTCAGTTCCAAAACCAATAAAACTTCCATTAAAACACAAGCTACTGTAGCACTTCCTTCAAAAATCTCAATTCCCCAAAAAGAACCCAAAAAGGAATCAACAAGAAGCAAATGCAAATAATGGGAGAAATCTGTCAAAACAGACTAGCAGGTAAAAACCAATTTTTTTCAAAGACCTTCTGTTGCTAAAATCGAAAAGTGTTGAACTAACGAAAGTTAGATAACAACCTGGGGCAGAAGCACAAAAAATCACAGCTCAAACTGTCAACACCCGGATTTTTAATCCCAGATGCCTGTTATGCCATACATCGCAATCCCAGGATTACCATTTTTGCGAGACATAACAGATTGTATATCATAGTACATCATACATTACAAACCATAATAAGGTCTTACACAAATAAAGGATCACATGATCCAGGCTTAATACAATCAAGTAGCGGAATGAATAGCGTAGCGGTGGGGTCCATCTTCAGTGTCACAGGCAATGCTGACGATGGGAGATGATCCTAGTTGTCATAGCCGTCCTGTTGTCCTCCTTCAGGGTAGTCCTGCTCATAGTCTGGCCATAGGAATAGCCAGGGAAAAAAGCCATGAGTACTCTTTATGTACTCGCAAACTCTAAGTTTATTTGTAAAGCTAAGTTTGAAACCTAAGCTGAGTTCAGAAACAAAAAAGATAAAATAAAGTTCTAAATCACCTAAGTGGGAACTTAGTTGTCATAGTCACAACCATGTTGTGGTCAAGTCATGTCACAAATCATTCCATAAGTCATTTTGAAAACATCTGACAATGGAACAGTATGGCCACTCCAACTGTCCATAACCGCGGGCGCGGCTATTTGAATAGTTTGACACTCTACAGAGGTGGTACACTTTCACCACAAAATTCGATACATCTGTCAGGTATAACCCTGAATCATCATACTTAGTATGCAGATAATAAAACATAACCTTTCCTTTACACACTCTAATATAAGCACCTCTCCTATGAGCTTGGCCTCCCAGCCATGGCCATCTGCCATACTGGGCAATGCATAGGTGGACAACATTGAGAGGTAGCCTCAGCTCAAACCTCTCCCACGAGGGAACAAATACTAATGCATATAAACTTCCAGCTAAGCCTTACCCAATTCAGGTATTGTGGTTGTACGGTAAAATTGGAATGGTATCGCATCCGAACCCAACCATCAGTTTTTATAAAAGCGCTAAGGCTCATGCCTCAACATTTTCATCATCGTAAACCATTTATGTTTCTCAACACATGTCAAAACATCTCAATAGAATGAATCATCATTCCAAGGTTTTCACAAGTCATTTTCACCAAGTATTCCCATCTAAAGTGATCAACTTTTTGGTTTGGCTCTAATCACTAAGTTAAGAGTGTTCACTAATGTGGGATGCTAATATTAATCTCATGCCATAGAAGGACATCTAATTATAACTAGATAGGCCAAGTTTTATACTCTTTATGCTATCTATAAACAAAGTAAAGAACTTTGGTAAAGTAAAAGAAAGTAAAGCTTGTAAGAAAACTTGGGGTAGGAATAAGTCAAAATGTATAACCAAAGCATGCCTAATGCATCTTTCTTAGGTTAACTTGCATCTAGTGATGGCTTGTAAGTATTAGCTTGCCAATAATAGCTTGCCTTGGTTGGTGCAGTGGTTGAAATTCTCCTCTTCTTCCTCGGGGTAGAACTCCTCCTCCTCGTAGACTTGGTCGGTACTATCGTCTATAAATAAATACGGAATACACAATCACCAAACAATACTAAACTAGTCTACTTAGCATACTAAGGCATACATTTTATGATCTAGTATCATCACAAACATCACAAGGTTTAATGAACTAGTTTCATTTATTTTATTTGAGAAAAGTAATTTCTACTCATGGAAATTAACTAAGATTTAATATTCTCCAATATGGGATCATGTGGACACATGTCATCACCACATATTCTAATATATGGGAAAGTGATTTAAAGGTTGGATCACATTCTAATAAGTTTAAGTTTAATATTTAATGATTTAAAATGACTAGAAATGCCTATATAGCATTATTTTGGTACTAGTCCAAAGTCACTGCATGCAAACCTTAATATTATTACATATTCAGATAGGTATGGTTAAATGTGATTTTTGAGGGTTGGAATCAACTCAAAAGCTATTATGGTTGATTTTATAAAAATGTTTGAATGTGAAAAAGTTTTTGTCTTGTTATTTTAGCTAGGAGAGATCTATAACTCTAAATGCTTAAATCCAACGGGCTTGGATAGAGATTTAAAGTACCTTTCCAACAAAATTGGAATCACTCAATTTGGATTGGTAAAACTCCCTGAATTGATTTTTGAACTAAGGGACAGAACTAAGTTTAAGTCTAAAAAGGAAAAAATCTAAATTTGAATCTACGGGCTTAGGCGGGAACACTAACGGGCCGGCCCAGATTCACTCCGTGACGCGGAGGACTGCTGGCAGGGGTCCTGCCTGTCAGTAGCTCATTAAACGTGAAGAGGTACGGGGCCACATGGACCGTAGGATTAGAACTAGGATCTACGACTGGAGCTTATCGTCGATGATGGACTTGTCACCGGCGAGTTGGAACCCTAATTGCTCGGTGGGGGTGCAGTGGGGGCGTACTAGGGCTCCAGCGAGTGCGGCGAGGCGGGCAAACGAACGAGGAGACGACGACAGGCTCATGCAAAGTCGCGGCAGCTCCGGGGGTGGACGAAATCGACGAGAGCGTCTCCTCCTCTCATGTGGCTATCTCCAGCGAAATTACGGTGGCTGGCTGCTCAAGTGGATCCGGTGAGAGGTGGGGAAGGACCAGTGGAGAGAGGGGAGTGTGAGAGTGGGAAGAATTTGTGCTGGGGAGGCTCCCTTATATAGGCCCGGTGAGGTGGCAGAGAGGTGTGGGCGGAGCTCGTCGGTGATGACAGCATAGGGGGCTATTGGCGTGGGTGAGGTAGGTAGACGGTGGGAGGTTCCCTAGCGGTCAGCTAGGGCTTAATGGAGGTGCTAGGGGTGGTGGATTTCGATCGGGAGTGTCTCACGCTCTGAGAGACAGAGGCGATGTTCGATGTGGTTCCCGACGGTTGTGGGTCGAGCGGCGGGGTAAGGGCGTGTCTGGCGGGTTGAGGTGGTGAAGGCGGAGTGGCGTGCGGGGGTTATGGTCGAGGCGCGGCGTGTGGCGTGCTGGCGATGACGGCGCTCTAGCATGCGCTGGCGCGGCGCAGAGACTTAGTGCAGGGCTTGGCCTCGGTGGTCCAGGGGTTAGCAGTGGTTGCGGGGTGGACCATGGACGGTGGTGAGGTCACGCCTTCCTTCCTGGGGCGGTGGAGAGGGCCTGGTGGTCTCCTGCAGGTTGGGCACAGTTGGTCGGCGAGCATGGCCTCGAGGTGGCGCGGCGCTGTGGTGCTAGGCCATTTGGTAGGTCCTTGATAGCCTGGTTAGGGCTAGGGGAGACAAGTAAAGTGAATTCGGTTCAAATGGCTCAACAAAATTTGATCAAAAACAGTAATAGTTAGGCAGGTTTGATTCTGCTCACCAAGTGTTCGACACAATGGCCGCAAGAAATCAACTTTTAAATTTTAAAATGAAATTTGGTGGAGTTGTTCATCACATGCTTGAGCATCCCTGGTTGCTAGGATTTGTTAAATTGAATTCATTTGGATGGTTTTTGAAAGTGTGATCTAGATACATACACTTGGTTCCATTTTCAAATGCCATTTAAATTTAGGGTTTGAATGTTTTTGGAAGATCACAAAGTGGGCCTTGTCACATCACTACTTGTACTAGCAAGGGGTGCAAAGATCCATAATTGGCTTTGTTTGAAATTGAGTTCTAGGAACACCCAAAGTGTCCTAGTTGATTAAAATGGCAAAAGTGACCATTTCCATTATTTAATTCTTTTTTATTTCTTTTTCTTTGGTTTTTGCTTGGGAATTATCTAGATGATGTGGCATTCATCTTAGAGTCATTTTACAACCATTAGAACAAACAATCATGGCATTTCAAAACAACTCATATTTAATGCAACACACATATGCATGCTTAATTATTTTAAATGGGAAAAAGTTTTTTTAACCCTAAATTGGGTGATTTGGATCTTGATAACTTGGATTAAAGTTTTGGGATGTTACACAAACTGACGCACAGAGATTTTACACAAATTTTTACAGCAAAGCACAAAAATATGTTTCGGGATAGCAACTTTCCCAAGCATTACTTCTCTCTCATTAGAGGTTATCCTTGGCACAAAAATCAAAATAAAAAGGATAAGGAGAGGTTATTACAGAAGTAATAACTTCCAAGACTCAATAAAACTATTGGCTTATCTCCCAAGAAGTACTTTTCTTTAACGCCTTTAAGTTAGCCATGATAGTTTGAGAAGATGCTCACATAGGAAATATGAATTGAAGTAAAAGAGAGCATTAAGAAGTAAATTCAAAACACATTTAAGTCTAACCCACTTCCTATGCATAGGAATCTTGTAGAGAAACAAGTCATGAAAGCACAACGCAACAAGCATAGGAAAGCAAACCAAGTGCAACTTCAAGACTTTCAACATAAAGAGGGGAAACTTAATATTGTTGAGATACATAAAACCATGTTTCCCTCTCTCATAATAACTTTCAGTAGCATCATGAATAAAATTAACAATATAACTATCACATAAAACATTCTTATCATGAGCCACATGCATAAAATAATTATTACTCTCCATATAAGCATAGTCATTCTTCTTAATCGTAGTGGGAGAAAATTCAAAAAAATAGCTATCTTTATTATTCTCATCACCATAATCATCAAATATAGGAGGCATATTGTAATCATATTCATCATTGTAATCATCATATATTGGAGGGATAGTATCATCAAAGTAAATTTTCTCCTCCATGCTTGGGGGACTAAAAATATCATGCTCATCAAAACCAGCTTCCCCAAGCTTAGAATTTTCCATAGCATTAGCAATAATGGTCTTCAAAGAGTTCATACTAATAACATTGCTATTAGCATGCAAATAAAGTTCCATAGGTTTTTTAATTTTCTCTTCAAACACTTCATGTCCTAACTCAAGATAAATATTATAAAGCTCTCTAATTTTGTTGTTGTTTTCCATTAAGCCTAACTAGTGAAAATAAAAACAAGAAACAAAAAGATATAATTGCAGAATCTAAAGGAAATAACTTCGAGCACTCACACACCAGCAACCGTACTAGAAGATAGCTTAGTAGCCAGAGGATGTGTGTACCTTTTACCTTACCTCCCCGGCACTGGCGCCAGAAAATAGCTTGATGTCTATGCACTTCTATTCTTTTAGAAAGTTTGTTGGGCCCCCAAGTGTAGAGGTTTGTAAAATAGCAGCAAGTTTCCCTTAAGTGGATCACCCAAGGTTTATCGAACTCAGGGAGGAAGTGGTCAAAGGTATTCCCTCTCAAGCAACCCTACAATCAAGATACAAGAAGTCTCTTGTGTCCCCAACACACCCAATACACTTGTCAGGTGTATATGTGCACTAGTTCGCCGCAGAGACAATGAAATACAAGTGGTATGGACAATTATGAGTGGTAACGGTGCCAGAAAATAGCTTGATGGCATGGAAGAGACTAAAGGCAAACTGAAATAAAGATGGCACCAAGCAAACATGTAACAGATCTAGTTGCAAATGGCGTTTCAATGCTTAGAAACAAGGCCTAGGGATCATAATTTCACTAGTGAACACTCTCATATAAATATCTTCTCTTTATGATACTACTCTGAACTACTCTCCAGTTCAACACTCTAATCCATGGTAGGGCTATAATAACACACCTCAAAGTTCGCTTTCCGCATCTAGATAACCCCACACTATCACCTTGAGCACTAGATGATTCCAAAAAACACCACAATTTCATAGAGACATACAACTCCAAATATAACTCATAACAAGTATTTGTAATCTCTAGCCTAAGTGCCACCATGGTGTGCACGCTGTCACTTTCACACACAAGGGGAGAGCAGAGATCTATTAAAGCACTTGAGTAGCAAGGTAGATCTACTTGATTACAAAAATCATGATCACAATATGATCATGCATAGAGAGAGATGAACACATAGCTACCGGTAGAACCCTTAGCCTCGAGGAAGATCTACTCCCTCATCATCATGGGAATCAGCAACGACGATGGAGATGGTGGTGGAGATCGATGGAGATGGCTTCGGGGCCACTTCCCCGTCTTGGCAGGGTGCTGGAATAGAGACTTCTGTCCCCCGAATCTCCTCTTCGGTGGCGGCGGAGCTGTGGAACTTTTTGTGGCTGGAGGCTTGTCTTTTTAGGGTTTATGCACCGGGAGGCTTCTTATAGGCGAAGAGGCAAGGTCGGTGGAGGCCTGAGGGGCCCACACGACCTAGTGGCACGGCTAGGGGGACCCGCGCCACCATATGGTGTGGCCAGCCTCTGGCCCCCCTTCGGTTGCCCTCCGGACTCCGTGTGTCTTCCGATAAAATATTTACTTTGGCTTTTGTCCCGTCCAATTCCGAGAATATTCATTTTCTGGCTTTTCTGGAACCAAAAATAGAAGAAAATAGGCAACTGGCACGGTGGCATCTTGTTAATAGGTTAGTTCCAGAAAATGTGTAAAGATACTCCAAAGTGTGGACAAAACATAAGAAAGTAGATATAAAATAAGCATGGAACATCAAAAATTATAGATACGTTTGCAACATATCAGACGTCTATTATCTGAGTCACACGTGATGGGCACGTGCAATTTACTAGTTATATATATATGTTGATCAAATTTATAAATTTTTGTACTTTATCTATTATAATTAAGAGCTACGTCCATAAAGTACCAGGTGTGTATTTGGTTCTTTGTATTTTATATCATGTAGAAATCAACCTACTATTAGTTACCTAGTACTCGACATGCTCTAGAGAAATGACAAAGATGATTCTATAATTACCGAGAAGTGTGTTTTGAAGTTTGTGCATAACATTCAATGCGCTAAAGAACATCAATAGAATCTTCTAGATGCTAGAATAGATTGAAGATCCAACTTAATTTTATTTGGCAGTGTTGGGATTTGCCAGTCTTGATCCAATAGTCAAAGTTCAAAGTTATTTGTATAGTATATAGTGGTAAGATATGATTATATAATAGGTTAAGCTCAAAAAGTTTTAAATTTGATGGACATCTATAAAGTATGGGTGTATATTTGGTTCTAATACTTTGTATCATGTTGAAGTCAACGTAGAAGTCAATGTTTGTTAACTATACCTAATACTTCAAATTTTGGTAACATGGTCTATAGAAATGTCTGAAAGATTCTAGAATGACAGAGAAGTGTTTTGAGGCTTGTGCACATAGCATTCATTGTGCTAAAGACTATCAATAGAATCTTCTTCTAGATGCTAGAATGGATTGAAGATCCAACGGTTTGCAATGTTCGGATTTGCCAGTCTTGATCCAACAATCAAAGTTCAAAGTTATTCATTCATATAATATATAGTTGTAAGATTAGATAATAGGTGGAGAAGTGTGTTTTGAATTTTGTGCATAGCATTCATTGTGATGAAGACTATCAATAGAATCTTCTAGATGCTAGAATGGAAAAGAAGATCCAACGGCTGGAAATGCTGGGATTCACGAGTCTTGATCCAACGGTCAATATTCAAAGTTATTCGTACACTATATAGTGGTAAGATAAGATGGTAAGATAAGGTAAGATATAGCAATCGTAATGTTTTTTGTGTGTGTGGTAACGGGTGGGCGAGTATGTCATACATACAACACAATAGCACATATATATGTACTCCCCCTGATCTATATTAGTTGACTTACGTTTGTCTAGATTCTAGATACGGATGTATCTAGCACTAAAACTTGACTAGATACATCGATATCTAGATGAATCTAAACCAACAAATATGGGTCAGAGGGATTATATCTTTATAGCACAGCTCGCTCTCATACATATACTCATACTAAAACATGTCATGTATATGGAAATGTATATGTACACGCCTGCAGATACTTGGCCACTCTCACGTCACACACGCGCGCAAACAGCTACATGTATACATGTACATGGCCGCACATCACACACGCGTACATAGACACGTACAAATACATGTACACATGGTCACACATGTACACATGGAAAGACACATGTACAAAAATATAAGCCTTAATTAAGCTCTAGGATGGAGGTAGTACAAATTAATTTTACGATATTTAGGCCTTAATATTGTATTGTTTGGAAGAAGGAAAGTTAGGGTCCTACGACTTCTCTAACTTTTATTCTACAGTATAAGTTAGAGGATCTGTATAACTTGTTTCTTGCGAAAGATTGTGGTAAATATAGTTTTAGTCCCACTTCTCGCACCCGGGGTACAAATTAGTCCCATATCTTGAAGAGTGGATAAAATCAATCACAAAACATGCATCCCTATTACAAATCAGTCCATTTCAAACAAATTTGAGCGTATTTGACCAAATTCATACGCGTTTAGCTGTCATGAACGCGCCTTTCCACGATTGAGACAGTAAAATAGTATCGGCCTGCAAATGATGTCCTTCCACGACTTCTATTACTTTTGAAAGTTCATGTAGAATTTTTGCGTAGATTGATGTCATTTTAGCTTGGCTGAACATTGTTCTTTGCAATTCTCAAGTTAACTAAAACTGCACATGTGTGCATTTCACTCAATATTTCATCGTTAGTTTCAAGTTAGCTGAAATCTAACCAAATTTGATTCTTTTCTCATACACTTCACAATCCATGTGCATCAATTGTTTTATATGTGACGATTCAACTTGAGCATTGTGAAGTACGTTGGATGAGCACATGGACATATGATGTTCGCATATCATGTCGAATTCTCAATATTTTAGCTTCAACACATGGATTTTTCTGTAAACAACGATGCCTTGCATGGGCCCATGAATTACCAACGCCTCGCTTTTCTTATCTTATCTTACATCTTACAACTATATGGTGTACGAAGAACTTTGAACACTGGTCGTTGAATCAATATTGTCAAATCCCAATATTGCTAGCGGTTGTATCTTCTTTTCCAATATGGGATCTAGAAGATTTTATTGATAGTGTTTAGCACAATGAAATTTATGCACAAACCTCAAACACATGTTACCAAAGTAGCTAATAAAGGTTGAAATCTACATTATATGAAGCACAAGAACCATATATACACCCAATACTTTATGGATCTGTCTCAGAAGTATAATTTTTTTTTGAGCTTTACCTATTATAATTTTATAGTGATGATATGTCGTACTTCTATTATCTGAGTCTGATGTGCAAGGCAGGTGCAACTTACTAGTATGGACTAACCCGCAAAACTGCCCGATAAGGACAACTCAACAAATTCGCTCAGTTCATTCAGATTCCATCCAATCCATTTGAAATAGACTAAACTGCACCCGGGTGCAAGGTGTGGGGCTAGTTTTGCCCATTTGCAAGATGTGAGACTAATTTGCACCCTGGATGTAAGAAGTAGGACTAAAAGTGTAGCTCCTTTCCAAACTATCTTTCCATGGGCATAGAATTGACAAAGCGAATACATAGCTCATTATTACAGGGACTAGACCGCGTTTCGATGAATCCTTGCATGGTGCTTGTTGTAAAATGTACCTACAGATTCATTACCACTATGTGTGAAAAAACCACACCATAAGCCAAAAAGTACACCTTAAGAGCTATCCATATGCATAGTGGAGCTTGTCCACAAGCCAAAAAGCTTAAGGGTGACCCATAAGCTTAGGGAACCACCTATGTATAAGGGCATCACCTATGTATAAGGTGAACTTTTGCCATAAGGTGGGTCCCACACAGCTTGTGGAAGTAGCTATAATGTATAAAGGCAACTTATCTATAAGCTGGGACCCATATGTCTGCAAAAAATATACACATGCAAGAGAGAGAGAGGAGAGAGTAAATAATTTTATATTGCTTATGGACAAGCCACAAGCTTATGGGTCACCCTTAAGAAAATTTCCTTAAGGTGAAGCTCTACTATATACGTGGTCATCCATAAGAACTACTTTTTGCTTATGGCCACCCTTATGGACAACATAGTGGATGCCCTAAGGTGAACGTTTTCCATAAGTTGGGTCCCACACAACTTGTGGAAGTAGCTATAATGTATAAAGTCAACTTATCTATAAGCTGGGACCCATATGTCTGCAAAATTATACACATGCAAGAGAGAGAGAGAGGAGAGAGTTAATAATTTTATATTGCTTATGGACAAGCCACAAGCTTAGGTGAAGCTCTACTATATATGTGGTCATGCATAAGGACTACTTTTTTATTGTACACACCGTTATGGACCACATAGCGGATGCCCTAATATAGATCTCGTTCTGTGAAAAAAGAAAAACAGAGCTTGTCCATGCAAGTAAAATAAAAATACAGAGCTCGGATTTCCAAATTACAGTACAACCCATACCCTAGGCGTCTAGTACAAGGGAGTCAGGCCGGTCATAGTCTCCTCCAAATTAACTACTCCGACCATCTAGACGTCTACTAGTACTAGGGAGTAGGGAGTCGGTGGGTCACTATCTCCTCGAAATGCAGCTGAGGAGCGCACGCTCGTTTTGATTAATCCAGCTTTTCCCCCCTTGCCTATTCCCCCGCCCCCTCCAGGGCGTATTCCCCTTCTCTTCCCGGCGTCTTCCCCTTCTGCACCACGTGCCACCGCTGCCGCCATATGCCGCTTTCAAATTCTCTTCCTCGTGTCGCTCAGGCAGTTTCCACCGTCGATTCCCCCTCTTGTCCAAAACCCTAATCAATGAAATACAGATGCTTCCTTGCGATGGCGTCAACAAGCAAGAGCATTGAGCATGATTCTAAGCTTTTTCACAATGTGTTTCCCAAAGGCCCCTTTGAAGAACTCATAACCCGATGTGACGTCATCACCACCACCAGCCTAATCGGTTCGTCCAAATTTTTTCTTGAATCTACAAAAGCTAGTGCAACTATTGATGCTTCAATGCCATTTGGCCTCCCATGTGTTCTTCATTCCCCCTGATGAAGGGACCGCTATATTTCTTGCATTACTTCAAAATTGATAGCCTCCCGTGCAAGCTATCGCCGCTGGACAGGTTCTCCTCCAATGCTATGGTACCAGGCTATACTTCTGGGCAGTGGGTAGGCACCAATGGAGATTGGATTGCCACGGCTGGCTTCAGAGGAAAGTTGGAGATTTGCAATGTGTACACTCATCGCAAGATTCCTCTCCCAGCATTATCGTTCCAATCAACCGATTAACAAATCATGTTCTTGTTGGATAATAATCTTCCAGCTGTAATGCAGAAGATTGCTATTTGCCAAGTTCCCACAACTGCTGGGAGATATAAAGATTTCTCGCTTGTTGCAGTCTTCAACGTCAGAATTTCCATCTTTTAGGGCGGTGATGATGGATGGATAGTTCTTCCACTTCCTCTTAACCACACCCTAAGCCCTTACAGTTACAATGATGGAATTACCCACGACAGACTGGTGTTCTCCACAACTCTGTATCGCAATGTTCATGTTTGGGATCCTCTGCATCCTGGTAATTATTCCTTCATATGTAGTGTACTGACTTAGTTACTCATGTGCCCAAGCTATTGTACTGAATTGACATAGGGAGTATTTCGTTTAAATGAAAATACGAGTAGTTATTTTAGACTCTATGAACTGTACGAATCATAGTTTTTCCATAGGATTTTTTCTTATAGCAGTCGTTTGATTCATCGGATTGAGTTATGCACAGTAGATTTTTTCGGATGTCTTTTAATTCGTTCGATAGGAATTTAAGATCTACTTGAAGTTCCTAAAAAGAATCAGTTCAATGATTTTTCCGTGCAATGTAATCCAACACACCGCAATCCTGCAGAAGTACAAATAGACATGCAAATGTAAAATCCCGTGTCTTTTTTATCCTATGTTTTCTGCATTTGCATGGGTTTTCAGCAAGTTCCCCTGCAAATAAACCAGTCAATTCTCTTTGCTTTTTTTAGACAAAACAAGCCAAAAATTGCCCGTCTTATTAAAAAAAGACGAGTCCGTTCTCTAGTAAATTTCCCTATTATATAATGCTTTATTTCCTTTGTACGGTTCTAGGTCGTAGTTCTTTTTCCTATGTTCCAGCTAATTTGCATGTAGTTCAATTGGAAGGAAATTTTTCAGTAGGATTCACTATATCATGCTGCCGGAATCATACGTTAACGCATTCTGCTACCTTTTTCAAAGTCCTGCGATGGTCTTGGCGCAACCAGCTGCCGTGGATGAGTTGGTGGATTCATTTCTTAATGCTACTGGAGACAATCGCGACTACTTTTTTGGTTTTGGTGGTTAGCAAGATCGGCAGATGGTTCTAGACTTCTTAATATATATACGTTTGGTGCTTCTTATGGTCCCAGTTGTCTTACTTGTCATTATCGCCATCGTACTGGTGCTGCTCATCCTCGTGTTGTACACTGCGGTCGCACTATCTCCACTTATACTTCCGGGTTTGGCTGCTTTGTGTTCTCAATGAACACTGGTCAGGTTGATCAAGCTAATCCATGGAAAATGATTGCTGGTCTTGGATCATATTCTCTTTTCCTTAGAGTGAACTATCTGATTATCATACACGTAGGCAGTGCAGATCTTACCTCGGGTTATCTAACGAGAAGCAATTGTGTCTACATCTTACCAAATACGGCATGGCTTTCCAAAGAGTTGCAACCTGAATTATGCCGCTTCAGTCGTAGTGGTAAAGACTGCGGTGTTACTTCTGAAATCAATGTCCTTGAGGGAATTAGTAACCCTCGCTTCTGGACAATGGTGAAGCATCCGCTTTGGTTTATACCAACCTTCGTGAATGTTGTCGATTGGAACCGGCCTCATGCTTAACTAAGAAACAAGACATGTTGCCATAGTACGTATTGATGCAATCCATATGTAATAGTTGGTACTATAATTAGAGAAATAGTTCTCAACCATGTTGAACTGTTTATTTTATTTGGTTGTCTAAAGTCATCGACTTTAAACTTGTTGGTCTCCTCTCCTTTGAAACATGTCCTTGTATCGGTACTATGTTTATTTACGCGTATGAACTTGAGTATATTTTTTGGACCTTTAGCATAATGCAATTTAGTCCACCGATTCTAGAGTTTTTTTAGAAATTATGGAAATTTTAGCATAAACAGGATGTTACGGACCACATGCCATACACTTGAACAATCACCTCAATGCTTGTGTAAGGGTCATACTATATGAAAACAACATTTTCTTCAACAATTCTAGCCTCATGCACTAGTCTTTGGTTAAGCTAATATGACGAGACCATATTTTTTTAGAGATTTATCTTGTATTATCTTACCACTATATAGTGTACGGTTAACTTTCAACATTAACCGTTGTATCAAGACTAGCAAATTCCAACATTGCTAACCCTCGAATCTTATTTTCC
Organism: Avena eriantha; assembly: GCA_910589775.1. NCBI lineage: Eukaryota > Viridiplantae > Streptophyta > Magnoliopsida > Poales > Poaceae > Avena > Avena eriantha. The sequence continues at coordinate 278,261,702 of OU342740.1, read as the reverse complement.
ATTCTAGCATCTACTCACTCTATTCCATAATGTAAAATGTTTTAACTTCTACGAAATGAATGTATCTAGACGACTTTTAGTGTGTGGTTCACTCCGAACCTACACACTACTTTTAGTGTGTAGTAAAAGATGTCTAGATACATTTGTTTCACAAAAGCTAAACCATCTTATATTTTGAAACGGAGGAAGTAGGAGACTCTATTGATACTAGACTTTAGCACAATGAACGCTATGCACAAGTACAAATACCAAATATACACCCGGTACTTTATGGAAGCGGCTCGAAAATATAATTATTTTCTCAGCTTTACCTATTACTACTTTATGGAGTAGTACAATTTTATATTGTGATGATATGGCATTCTACTAGACAGCATTGGCATGTTAGACTAGCTAGCTAATTAGTAAAGTTTCCTCGATGCTACAGTACTAGACAACATTGACGTGCTACACTAGCTAGCTAATAATTAAAGTCTCCTCGATGCAATTGCGCCCTGTAGCAGAAGATCGATGAAGGAACACGCAAAAAACTCCTCGTTCAAAGACCCATACTGTCTTCCCCATCTCCGCTACGGCAAAACACGCAGGTACTCCTCTAAGCCTCTGTCGGCAATAGGCCTGCGGACAGGTGACGAGGGTTTAACTCGTCAATGCCCATTGTTATGGACTTGGGTTTTGGAGAAGGACGGAGCGCTGGAGGCATCAGTCGGCTAGCAAACAAGCACACCGGGACACAAGGCTTACCCAGGTTCAGGCCTCGTAGAGGTCCCTACTCCTGCTTTGTCTGCTCTTGGAATTAACGAAGGAATCAAAGATTACAGGGGTGCGCAGATGCAATCTGGCGCTGGTGGTGAAACTAGGGTTGTGATTGTCCTCCTCGCCGCCCCCTCCTAGCCTTTATATAGATATGATGGGTCTCGGGTAGCAGGTCGAGTCGGTTACAGATTAGGGTTCGCCCCTTTAAACTTTCTATCTTAAGCTTCATCTTGTGCTGCAACCAATCAAAGAGTCCTTGAGTCACCCGAATCTTGTATTGGGCCTTGGCAACGCCGTGGGATTCTACCGTATCTGGACCGTATATACCAAGTTCGAGTACTTGTAGGGTATACCCATGTCAGTAGACCCCGAGTGTCCAATGGAATCGTAGATTCGATAGGAGACTTTAAGAAGCCTTTCGAGTGCATGACTGAGCATTTTTTGAGTGTTCTGTTTATGTCATAGGGATTGTTGATATACGTGCCTAATTTATGCGATGTATCGTTATCAGTTAACTACCTTAGGGCAAAACAACGCAATCTACTCAAACTCGAGTCCCCGGACTCGAATTCGGAAAAGTGTTGGTGTAATTTGACTCAGCATGCGGAGGTCTTAAAGGAGTCGAATTCCGGTGTATAAGTGTGAGCACTCGACGCGTCCGTCAAGGCATGTTCATCGTACCTGCAGGCACGGGTATATTCCTGGTAGTGCGCAGCAGATGCATTGCTAGGCCTTATTCATGTCTTATCTTCACGTTGTAAGCATGGCATCCGAATTTTGTCATCGTGGAGATGATTCGGGTAGCGTAGAAGACGCAGTCTCTTTGCAGGGAAAATATGAAGGCAGAGTCACCATAGCATTCGAGTGTGGATGTTATCAACACACAGTACGATGTACAAATAATCATAGGGTGCGCGACCAGCGCTCCCTAAGGGAGTAGCCCTCGAGTGCCTGGTTGAGTCGAAGACTCGAGCGGGGACTAAAAACCTTTTGCGACTGCTGTCTTCTTTTGTTGCTTGTTTCAGTCGAATTTGCTTCTGGCGCTTCCTCTGGGAGTAACCCATAACTCACAATCGAATCGTAGTTTCGAGTGATGGGATTGTCTTGAATGTTCATATACCTGCATAAATATAATCGTAGGGTGTGCGGCCAGCACTCCCAATGGGAGTATCCCCCGAGTGCTTGGTGGAGTATCCCGTTGGATGGCATCCGTGAAGAGGTTAAGTAGCAGTGCAGCTGTGGTAAATTTCCCCATCTCTTCTTGCTCGTGCCTCCTTCGCCATTATTGCTCTCCCTGCTTCCATGTGCACTTCCTCTTCGCGGCACTGGACCATCTCTGTGTCTTCCCCAGTTACTTTCTCCATTCTCACCGCCATCGAAACATGGGTAAGAAGAAGGGAAGCGTCGCCGCTGGATCTGTGGCCACCATTGCCACCGCCAAGAAGAAGGGCGGTACCACCACCGTGGGGACCAGCGCTGCCGGTGCTGGGAAGAAGAAGGGTGCGGGCACCCGCGTCACCAACGGCGCCTGGCGAGCGTCCATCATCAAGCCTTCTGAGCTACATCTTCATCGCCAAGATGGAGTTCTTCCCTCCACGGAAGATGACTTGCGAGTTCCCAGTGACGAGGTAATCCCTTGTCCTCCTCCGGGTTTCCGGGTGATGTTCCTTGCGTTCATCATCCGAGGTCTCTCTCTCCCTCCTGCATCCTTTCTTCAGGGGTCTTCTTTGTTTCTACGGGCTCCAGCTACACCAGCTGTCCCCAAATTCCATTCTCCACATTGCGTGCTTCATCACGCTTTGTGAGTGCTATCTCGGAATCAAGCCACACTTTGGCCTCTTCAAGAGGCTTTTTAAGCTGAATCGTTAGTCGGTGTCCGGTTCGGTAGTCTACAACGTAGGAGGCTACGGGATCCACGTCGACTCCTCTGTCACTTATTTTGACATCAAGCTCACCGCGTCCGTCCAAGGGTGGAGAGACAAGTGGTTCTACATCAGTGACCAGAAGGCCGACGGAGAGCACTACGGACTCGCTCCCTTTGATCCCGCGACGCTTTGCAAGAGGAGGCTCTCTTGGAAGAATATCGTGATGACTGGCGAGTCCAAGGAAATGGAAGTGTTGTATAAGCGTGTATGCGACCTCGAAAACCGCATAGGAAAAGAAGAGGGGGGCGCGGCTCTCATTCGCACGTGGTTGCGCTGCCGCGTCCAGCCCCTGTAGGCCAGAGTCCACCCAATGTACTGTTGGGCTGGTGCGAGCGATGTCACTCGCGTATCTACCGATGTCATTTCTGTGGGTGAGGTAGACAGGAGGTTGCGATTGATGACCAAATATACCGCCAAGGAGGATCTCTTGACCGAACCAGTCGTGCCTCCATTTGTCGCCTCTAACCCTCCTCTTGAGGTAGAATTGTACTACGAAGTAGTTTTTTCTTTGTCGATTGCCACCAAGTACTTGATATATAGTGATGTGTATTCTGACTGCAGGATTGGAAGGTGTCTTCCAATTTGCCCCCTCACCCTGAAGGGGTTATCCCTCACAAGGTGGAGGAAGAGGACGAATTGGGGTCGACCGTCCCAATTGAAGAGGAAGAGGGAGCCCCCGAGTCCAGCGACCATGATACTCGCAAGCGTTCTCGCAGTAAGGACTCGGATGCTTCTTCGCTGACGATGCTGAAAGGTCCTTCTGTTGTTGCAGAGGAGCCAATCCCCACCGTTCCTGTGTGCACCAGGGCTCCTCCTGCTCGGAAGAAAATGCGACTGCCGAAGGAGTCATCGGAGTCGGAGGAGCAATCCTTCGACCTTGATAAATTTAACTGGTGAGTTCCGCATTCGCGACCTCGTCTTGGTTTATTTTTGGAGTTGCTTTTCCTGAAGTTTTTGCTGGATGTGTTTAGTAGTCAAGCGGCGTCGTCGTCTTCTGACGACGTCAAATTTGTGAAAGAGTCTGGAGTCGCAGACTCCAAGGCCAAGGATCTGGCCGAGCAGTCTCCTTCTCCTCCATTGGTGGCCCACTTCGGGCACAATTCTTCGAGTTCCCCGCATGCTGGGGAACACCAGATGGTTGCCCGGATGACTGCGCGATAGTCATCTTCGGAGTACCTGGAGGATCACGTAAGCGTCCTATGTGTTGTTTTGGCAGTCGAATTTATACTTTGTGTTGCCGTTGAATCTTTGTTTTTCTCTTGATGCAGCTTATTGTGAAGGAAGTTGCTTGCCTGCCGGAGCAAGTCCATGTCATGGGTCGACAACACGCTATGCTAGACAATCGCCATTGTGTCGTCGAAGGTTAGTTGTGGCTTCGTCTTTGTCTTTGTGAAATTTATAATTTCGATTGACGATATATCCTGTGTTTTGTAGTTGAACACAATGAACTTCTTGGTCGTGCTGGCACCCTTGAGAAGGCGCTTGCCGCAGCGCCAAAGAATCGTGACGAAGCACTTGCATCCCCAGAGGAGTCGCGAAAGCGCGAAGAGGATTTGCGCGCCTCCACTGCTGAGAGGGAAAAGTTGTTCGCAGAACAACTCTTCTCGATTGCCCAGTCCCTTTCAGGTATTTTTCAGAAGGATTTGCGTTGCTCCTTGTTTGATATCATATTTTTTGTGCTAACACCTTATGTATGCAGATGCCGGTGGCCTAAGCTTCGACGCCCAGTCCCTTCACCGCGAAGATGCATTGGCTGGTGCCGTTGCCGTAGTCAAAGACCGCAGCGCTTCCCTTCAGGGGACGTTGATGAAGGCCAAGGGTGTGCTCAGTCGCATCCGTGAGGATCTAACTCCCAAGGCTGAGCTGATTGACAACCTTGAGGACCTGGTGGAATCCCTTGCTGGTGGTATTCCCATGGACTTCAAGAATTCGCAGCAGTCCGTTGGTGCTACCATGGCACTCACGATGGTGCAGGCCCATGGCGTGGAGTTGGATCCCTCCACGATCTCCACGGCGATGCCTGTCGGTGTAGATGGTCAATGGGTAGTGTTTGCTCCCTTCGCTACTGGCTGTGGTAAATATGGTCCACTGCTCATCGACATAGTCGCAAAATATTATGCGGAGCTGCAAAGGGCGACGAAGGCGGCGAAGGGCTGCGGCATCAGGGGCTACTGCCGGAAAATCTGTGGCGTCATAAGCTGCCACGGATTCGATGAGGCCCCCGAAGTCAAAGTCAAAGTCGATGAAGCAAAGTGCTCCTTAGTTGCCTGTCTGTAATAGTTGTAGTTGCTTTCTGTCAAAACTTGTGCTTTTGTGGGATTGTCTCTGTTGATACTTTGTCGTGCTTGAATGCATTCATGCTTTTATCAATGTATCCTTGGCCCCTTATTTGCTTCTTGCTTGATTGTGATAGGGTACGTCGAGTGGTCCTTCGAGTGAACCTAGCGACTCTCCTCCCACCGATGAAACCACGGTGCAGCCGCGTTCGAAGGTGGAGGAGCTGTCGTTGCTTTCGCGATTGTGTGACTGCATTAAGCAGTTGGAGCGCGAGTTTCCCATCATTCGTGGTAGCACGGATGTGTGGAAGTCGAAGGCGGAGAAGGCCACTACTCGCGAGAAGTATCTCTTGGAGGAAGTGGCTCAATTAAATGAGAAGTTTAAATGTTAGCTTTTTGCCTTCTTATCTTTCCCTTTAGTCAATCGCGGGGATGCCTTGTCTTCACACTTTGCTGCTTGCTTGGTGTAGTTGTTAGTGCTCGTCATCTGCAGGATGAGAAAGACCAGGTGGCCATTTGGATGAGCAACCTGACCCAGGAGCAGCTGCAGGCGAGTGGGTACTTTTGGGTGGACCACGATCATGTAGTTGCCTTGGCGACCCTGCAGGATCGTTCTTATTGAGTGCTCCAATGCCTGAAGAAAGCACAGTCATTCCTTAGGCATATTTACGAAGCGATGTTTCCTCTCGACGTGGTGCCTTCAAGTTTGATGGCTCTACTGGCGAAGTTCCAGGATATTAGGGCGGTCCGCGAGTGAGTATGGCAACATTTGGTAGCTGGTGCTAAAGCTGCGTTGTCACTGGTGCGACTGCATAGGCCAGACATAGATGTTGTGTCTGTTGCCGCTGGATCGCCGCCTCCGCCAGAAGGAATGACTTGGGACATGGTTCTGCATTATCAGGCGGTTGATCGGCCAGCAAAAGACATTGTCGATTTCTTCGAGGAGCAGACGAACGTCCTTCTCTTACAGCAGTAGCATGATTTGTATCCTGCATATAATTGTATAAGTGTTGTAAAGTTCGTATGATTGTGTTGGGTGTATTGAGCACCCGTTGATATGTGAAGAGCTTGTTAGCTTATATATTTTTCGAGTGTATTGTACTCTTGCAGTTCCTTTTTGTTAGCCTAGCGTGTCATTATCTCAGCACATTGTCAACCTGTCAGGTGCGCTGCAGGTGGGTTGGTGTTTATCAAGGGTTTGATTAGTGCGCCAGCTACTCAGGATACCGCGATTAGTTCGTAGAATAGAGGTGTAAAGGGTGGTGCAGCCCCCGAGTGCTGAAATTGTTGGGTCCACAGCATAGAAAACAAAAAAATTCCTACGATGAGAACTACACGCCAAGATCTATGTACTAGGTACAAAGTAACGGGTGGACATACATCCAACGAGAACTTACCCTCGAAGACAACGAGTTTTGTTAACGAGTAGAAACTCGTGGTTGATGTAGTCGTACACTTGCCGATCTCAAGATCGTGAGGAAGGCCGAGCGCCGCAACTTAGCAGCTCATCCGTACTCGCACACACGTTCAAGCCACCGGACAACATCCACCTCCTCGCTCCAGCGATCCAGCATCGGGATTGACAAATTCCACTCTTGATCCATGAGCCTCAACATAACACCTTCGTAGAACTGAACCCATCTTTATAGTCACCCTGTTACGGTGTGACGTTTGATGTTATCAAGATACTCTTCCGGTGTTAGCAATTAACATGATCTCATGGTCTAAGGATAAAGATTACTTCGTATGATGTTATAGCAATATAAACATAATGACTTTGATCGTAATGCTATACTTCGGATGAATGTTCATCACATCATTCCACCAATGTTGTGACCATGTTATTAACAACATCCAATGTCCATGATCAGGAAACCTTGATCATCTTGTTAATCAACAAGCTAGTCTATAAGAGAGGCATAACTAAGAACCCTTTTTGCCTATTAAACACACATGTATTGACGTTTCTGATCAATACAATTATAGCATGAAAAATAAACATTTATCATAAACATGGAGTAAGATAGTAACCACTTTATTATTGCCTCTCGGGCATATTCCCTTCAGAAATTGCAAGAAAGTAGAAAATACACAAAGTTTCGGGGTACTTAGCTTTATTAATTCTCAAAATAGTACGAGGTATAATGTGTGGCTAAGTAGCCTAGCTGAATAGCCTTATTTGTAATGTAAAAAATGACTAAGGGTAGAAATGACGCAGCTGCGCGATGTTCCAGGGGTTGGAGTATGCGACTCCTGTCTCAAAAATTTGAAGGCGATAGGCGCCACCTGGGATTACTTTTGTAATCACGTATGGTCCCTCCCAAGGGGACTCGAGCTTGAGATGCCCTTGTTGCTTCAGTCGTAGGACCAGGTCTCCTTCGTCGAAGGACCTAGGGCGTAGCCTTTTATTGTGGTAATTGCGGAGGCTCTGCTGGTAGATCATTGGTCTCTCCGCGGCTATCTCGCTTGCTTCGTCGAGGAGGTCGACGGAATATTCCAGTGCAAGTGTTTACTCCTTCTCACTGTATGCGACCACCCGTGGGGCTTTGTAGCGTACTTCTGTGGGTAGTACCGCTTTAGCACCGTGCACCATGAAGAAGGGAGTGTACCCCGTGGCGCTGTTTGGAGTTGAGCGCAAGCTCCAAAGAACTGATTGCAGCTCGTCTGGCCAGCATTGAGCAGCTTGTTCGAGTGGTCGGAGGAGTCGTTTCTTTATTCCACCACATACGAGGTTGTTGGTCTTTTCGACTTGACCGTTGGTCTGCGGGTGAGCCACCAAGGCGTAGCTTATGTTGATTTCTAGGTTCTCGCAGAATTCCTAGAACTCCTTGGAGGTGAAGTTTGTCCCATTGTCCATGATGATGCTATGTGGCACCCCGAAGTGGTAGAAAATGGACTCGAGGAACTTGACAGCGCTGGCTCCTGATTGATTTGTCACCGGCTAGGCCTCGATCCACTTGGTGAACTTGTCGACTATGACTAAGAGGTAGACATAGCCTCCTCGCGAGGATCTTGGGAGCTTGCCGACAATGTCGAGTCCCCATTGTGCGAAGGGCCAAGCCAATGGTATTGGCCTGAGTTCCGCGCCAAGTGCGTGAGGTTTGTCCGCGAATCGCTGGCAAGCGTTGCAGCGCTGGACGATGTCTTTGGCATCGCGCATGGCCGTGGGCCCGTAGAATCCAGCTCGTAGAGCTTTGGCAACAAGGGTGCGACTGCCGGCATGGTTCCTGCAAGTGCCTTCGTGGATGTCGAGGAGGACAGCCCTTCCATCCCCATTGGAGATGCACCGTTGAAGTACTCATGTGATGCTGCGCTTGTACAGTTCCCCATTGATGAGGGCGAATGCCTTGGATCGTTGCGCGATGTGTCGCACATCAGTCGGATCGTCTGGCAGCCTCTTGCTGAGTAGATATGTGATGTAGGGTTGTGTCCAAGATGGCTCAATCATCATGACTCCCATTGGTCCTTCGAGTCCTGTATCGAGCTCCATCTCGTCGAGTGCCACTGGCTCGTTGGGTGGCGAAACCCCCGTGTCAATTGACATGCTTGCTTTCTTCTTTGGAGACTTGGGCTTGATGGAGTGCTCGCATATGCGCTCGAGGAATACCCTAGGTGGTATAGGGGTGCAGGTCGAGCCAATGTTGGCAAGTGTGTCCGCCTCTTCATTGTTTTTGCGGCCTACGTGCCGCAGCTCATAGCCGTCGAAGTCTCCTTCGAGTGTGTCGTAGAGGTCGCAATAGGCGATCATGTTGTCGCTCAGTGCGTCGCACTCGTGTATCGTTTGATTGACTACCAGTTTGGAGTCGCCATAGATGATGAGCCTTTTGGCACCACAGGCTTTCGCCATCCGCATCCCATGGATTAGGGATTCGTACTCAGCTTCATTGTTGGAGGTGGTGAACTGCATTCGCAGAATGTATTTCATCTTGTCTCCTTGGGGTGATGTTAGTATGACACCTGCGCCAGCTCCGTCCTTTCACTTGGATCCGTCGAAGTGCATTGTCCATAGATAGGACATATCTGGCTTGTCGGGGAGTTGATTCTCCATCCAGTGTACGAGAAAGTCCGGGAGAACTTGCGACTTGATCGCGTCACGCTTCTCATATGTAATGTCTCGTGGAGACAATTTGATTCCCCAGAGCGTGACTCGTCTGGTGGCATCAGGATTATTGAGTATATGCCCGAGCGGGGCGTCGTTTACCACCACGATTGGGTGCTCCTGAAAGTAGTGGCGCAGTCGCCTTGCTGTCATGAAGACGTCGCAAACCAGCTTCTGCTAATGCGGGTATCATTGCTTTGTTGGTGTGAGCACCTCGCAAAGGTAGTATACTGGGTGCTGCACCCCATGGACTTTATTTTCCTCGGCTCGCTCTACCACAAGCACAGTGCTGACCACCTGGTTGGTGGCGAAGATGTAGAGCAGTAGTGGCTCCTTTTCGCGAGGCGTCACCAGTACTGGCGAGGTGGATAGTAGGCGCTTGAGGTCTTCGAATGCTTCTTGCGCTTCCTCTGTCCACTCGAACTTGTTAGCTTTGCGTAGAAGTTGGTAGAAGGGCAGTGCCTTTTCGCCCATTCGACTGATGAATCTACTGAGCGTTGCGATTCGCCCAGCCAGCTGTTGGACGCCTTTTACGTTCTTCGGCTTCTCCATGGCCAGTATGGCCTTTATTTTCTTTTGGTTTGCTTCGATCACTCTCACGGAGATGAGATGCCCGAGTAACTGCCCAGATGGCACGCCGAAGGCGCATTTGTCCGGATTGAGCTTGATCCGGTAGCGGTCGAGGTTGGCGAAGGTCTCGCGGAGATCATCAATTAGGATGACGATGTCGATGGTTTTGATGACGATGTCGTCAATGTAGACTTGGATGGTGCGACCAAGTTGATTCTTGAGGCATGCCTGCATGCACCACTGCTAGGTAGCTCTTGCGTTTTTTAGCCCGAAGGGCATGGTATTGTAGCAGAACACACCAAAGGGCGTCGTAAACGCCGTCTTCTCTTGGTCTTCCTCCTTCATTCGAATCTGATTGTATCCTGAGTAGGCGTCAAGGAAGCAGAGGCGTTCACATCCCGCGGTGGAGTTGATGATTTGGTTGATTCGCGGCAACGGGAAGTGATCCTTTGGGAAGTGCTTATTTAGGGAGGTAAAGTCCACTCACATCCACAGGATATTCGTGTATTTTTTAGGCACGAGCACTGTGTTAGCGAGCCAGGTGCCTTCCTTGATCTCGCATATGAAATTTACGTCGAGGAGTCTGTTGATCTCCATTCTGACTATTTTTTCTCTTGGTTCGGACAGTCACCGTATTGTCTGCTTGACTGGCCTTGTGTCTGGGTTCATGTTGAGTGAGTGCTCGGAGAATTCCCTAGGAATCCCTGGCATGTCCGCTGGACACCAGGCAAAGATTTCCTAGTGCTCATGGAGGAATTCGACGAGCGCGAGTTCCTATGCGAAACTCAAGTTGTTGGCAATGAGGGCCGTCTTGGTCAGGTCCGTTGGGTGGACCTGGACTTTCTTTATGTGCACCGACGAATCGAATGACAGGTCAGGTGAACTTGGCCTGCTCAAGGGAGGCAGACTGTTGTCTATCGACTCCTTCAATCTTGCGAGTTCCTCCTGCATGCCGAAGGACTGGGAGATTCTGTTGAATTCCATGTCACAGCTGTCAGACCTCTCGAAGCTTCCGTTGATTGTGATGACGCAGTTTGGCCCTGGCATTTTCATCTGTAGGTAGGCGTAGTGCGGCACTTGTATGAACCCAGCGAACACGACACATCCGAGGATGAAGTGGTATTGCGAAGGCCAGTCGATGACTTCAAAGTCGATGCGCTCTCGCCGAAAGTTTTTCGGCATGTCGAAGATGACGTCGAGGTTGATTTTTCCCAGGGGATATATGCCTTTGCCTGGGACGATGCCGTGGAATGTCGTGTCTGAGACCTCTAGACAGGTTAGAGGGATCCTCATCGCACGCAAGGTACTCGCGAACATGAGGTTGATGCCGCTCCCGCCGTCCATGAAGACGCAGCTCATATCGAAGCCTCTGATATGTGCCTCGAGTACGAGGGGACAGTGTCCTGGACGAGGGACTTGACACAGATGGTTGCGCTTGTCAAAGGTGATGCAGGAGTCACTTCCACCGAGGTACTCAATGGTGGAAGGTAGGGAGTTTATTGCCAAGTTGACTTGGCGAGTGATGGCCTTCTACACTCGATTTGAGGGACGCCCTTTTTGGATCATCATGTTGCCTACAGCTCGCGGATATGGTTTGCCTCCATGGTGGTGGACCGGCGCGGCCGTGGGTGGTGGTGGTCCGGGTGGTGGTCGAGGAGCTCAATGTGCCACAACGCCTGGGGCGGCTCCATAGCCCCTGTTGACCACGTCACGATTCATCCGAGCCAGGCCCTCGTGGAGTTTGAGGAACTCGTGATAGTCTTTGAGAAGGTGGCTGGACTTCTTCTTTCCATCGTGCTTGTCGATGTAGAAGTGCATGTTGCATGGCCCGGACCATATTGATGTCGTCGCGGTCATCATTGATGCGCATTCGACGCCTACTTCGGCGGTCGCGTCTGCGTCCGAGGTCGTCGTCATCGTCGGAGTGGGCATGGTTTTTCCCGAATCTTCTCTGTCCGCCCACCGATTCACGATTTCCATCAGGTGGTCGATTCTTTTGGGCTTGGAGCGGCCTAGCTCCTCCTTGAGCTCTATGCGGTGGACACCGCCGTTAAACGGGTCGATTGCGCAGCCTTCCGAGATGTTTTCCGCGAAGTTCTTGATGATGGACCACCTCTGGATGTACGAGCGCAGCAACTCGCCAGATCTTTGTTGGCAACCTCTTAGTTCTTCGATTGATGCGGGCCTTTTGTAAGTTCCTTTGAAGTTGCGCACGAAGCTGTAGACCAGCTCTTCCCAGCTACGAATGGATACGCGCGGGAGGTTTTTGAGCCTTGCACGAGTGGCGCCCTACAGCTGCAGCTGCAGGCATTGCATAGCCGTGCTTCGACTCCCGCCGTGGAGCCTAACAGAGGAGATATGATCCTCTAGCCAGATCTTCGGGTCCTGCAGACCGTCGAATTTTGGGTTCTCCGATGGGAGTTTGAACCCTTTGGGTATTTGCTTCTGCTTGATGGCTCTGCTGAAGCATCTGGCACCGCAGAGCTCCACGTCTTCATCCTCTGAGTCGGTCGAACGAGCGCGTCTTGCGCGCATTTTGTCGACTTTGCGTTGTGTGATGTCATCACGCCCGTCATAGTCGCGATCGTGCCACCGTGAGCGGCGACACCGAGACAGATCGTGGCTATCATCATTGGACGAGGGTGAGGAGTAGCGTTTTGCCAGAGCCTTGCTTTTCTTTGGCTCTGGCGTTGGCTCCTTGTCAAGGGCAGCCTCGATTAGCCCCAAGCCTATGATCATAGATCGGTGCATGGCAGCTCGTGGATCTCCGGCTGGCGGCTGGTTGTTGCGGAGGTACATGGTGGCCGATGTTTGCGGCGTCTTCAGGAGCACGTTGCCTCGCGTCTCCATAGTCATGGAGCTAAAGTCGAGGACTTTCGCGGCTTCCACGCGCTCTTGATCGGTGAGGTGGGCCAGTCAAGATCGCCTCTTTCTGGCCACATACTCGTTACCTTTGGAGGAGGATCCTCCGCGGGAGGAGAGCCCAGCTCACCGAAGGCTTGATTCGTCCGCCACCTTTTTACGCGCCTCGAGTTGCGCGATTGCATGTAGCCGGCGTTTGTACTCCTCTTTCAACAGCCAATGGTAGCCCATAAACATGTCCTGCGAGGAGTTGAGGGGCAGAGGATTACCCCGTAGAGCTTCTCGACAGCGGGCCCACTTGTTGTCGTCGAGCCTGATCACTATACGTTCTCCAGTGTTTTCGTTCACTATGATCGGCGGTTCTCCTCCTGTTCCATTGTTGACGGGCGCGCCGTTGGCATCGTTGGTGGGATCACCGTTTGCGACTGGTATGCCGTTGTTGGGTATGCTGCCATTGGGCGGTCCGGTGCTAGATCCGGTGCCGGCATTTTTGTGATTGGCGATGGTATCGCCCGCATTGATGATGGTGCACATGAAGTGGTTGGGGAAGCTATTGCTCCCGCAACTTTCAGATCCGGAGCCGTAGGCTCCATCTTTTGTGGCTAGGTCACCCAGATCGGAACCGCGACAACTGTCGCTGTCTGTACTCCCAGCTGTTGCCAGGGCATTGAGCTTGATGAGGGTGCCGATTGGTGGAGGGAACCACGATGCTGGAGCAATCGCGGGTGTCGTCGACTGGTCAGGCATGCGAAGCGTGCCCTATTGGCCAACCTGGAAGCGGAAGCTCCCGATCGCCAGGCTGATCCCGTCGCCCACAGACTCGAAAGCGCCGAAGAGTTGGCGAATCTCCGCTACTGCAGAGCTATAGATCACGGTTGATGGGGCCGAAGAAGCCGCAACATCAGCACTCCCAATTCCCACAGATGGCGCCAATTGACGAGGGTTTAACTCGTCAATGCCCACTGTTCTGGACTTGGGTTTTGCAGAAGGAGGGAGCGCTGGAGGCATCAGTCGGCTAGCAAACAAGCACACAGGGACGCAAGGTTTACCCAGGTTCAGGCCTCGTAGAGGTCCCTACTCCTACTTGTCTGCTCTTGGAATTAATGAAGGAAACGAAGATTACAGAGGTGCGCAGATGCAATCTGGTGATGGTGGTGAAACTAGGGTTGTGATTGTCCTCCTCGCCGCCCTCTCCTAGCCTTTATATAGATAGGCTGGGTCTCGGGTAGCAGGTTGAGTCGGTTACAGATTAGGGTTCACCCCTTCAAACTTTCTATCTTAAGCTTCATCTTGCGCTGTAAGCAATCGAAGAGTCCCTGAGTCACCCGAATCTTGTATTGGGCCTTGGCAACGCCGTGGGCTTCTGTCGTATCTGGATCGTATATACCAAGTTCGAGTACCTATAGGGTATACCCATGTCAACAGTAGATATCATCGGATCCGGGGACGATGGTATTGAGTTTGTGGTGCGATTTGACACGCGCCAATCGCTACACGTCGTATTCGTCGTATGCGTTAGGTCAGCGGCGTGCTTGTCGCCGCGGTACATGGTGAAGTTTTGGTCGTCGACTGTGATTGAGGGGAGAAGGATAAAAAATCCGAGCTATGCGTGCCCGAGAGCATCGTGTCGCCTGATAGCATCCTGTTCGATGAGCTACAGTGGCTCCTGTCGGTGCCGATATCGCACCTGGTCGCTCGTTGACTGTCGGTGTTCACCCTGGAATATTGTCTTCGGATTAACAGGATTCATGAGCGAGATAAACACATCTTAATGTTCGTTGGAGTATTTGGACTGCTAAAAGGACTTACTACCTATTCTTAGTAGTTGTTCTTAGGAGTATTTTTATGGAGTTCAACTACTGATAATGTATTTTGTAGTAATACCTACTATATGTAGTGGTACTTAGCATTTTGGGAGACGTGGTTCCCAGCTTAAAGTAGTTCTGAGTATTTTCTATGGAGTTCTTACTCTACTTGTTCAGATCGACCGATGAAGTGCAAAATATGCTCTCGCTTTACTTTTGAATCAGGCCTAGCTACATCTATTGAATTTCAATGTATGCATTGCAGAATCTATCAATTATTGTCCGTGTACTGCTAATTTGGTCTGTTTAAAATGCTGTTGAATCTGTCAAGTGCTGCTGAATATGAACTGGGAATCTTTCAAGTGTTGCTGTATATGAACTAGGAATTTGTCGATATTTTTTTGGTCTTATTCTGTACTACTGAATCTTTTAAATGCAACTGAATTTATCAAATATTCTATTGTTACTATTAGTACGTACAATACAATATTTTGTAGAACTAATTGTGATGTACTTGTACTTGTTTAGATAAAGTGCAGTAGATTGTCTTGGTTTTCTTTTGGAACTTGGCATTTTATAGAACTAATACTAATGTACTGCTACTTGTTTAGATCAAGTGCAAGTAGATGGTCTTGCTTTTCTTTTATAACTCGGCCTTGTCATAAACTCATAATCTTGATGAGGCTTTGGGCATTTTGAGAAACCTATGGAGGTCACACACAGGCATTGATGTGAGAAGGAGGCATGCACAGAAAAGCAGACTTGATTGCCAGTTTTGCTTACAACAATGATCGAGTGTACGGAGAAAAGGACAAACTGAATCAGTCACTTTGAAATGCTACTGAATATGTCTAAGTTATGTTGAATGTGAACTGTGAATATGTCGATATTTTTCTTTCTTATTATGTACTGCTGCATCATTCAAATGCTACTGAACCTATGATACGTTGCTAACGTATCTATAATTTTTGATGTTCCAAGCTTGTTTTATATCTACTTTCTTATATTTTGTCCACACTTTAGAGTATCTTTACACCTTTTCTGGAACTAACCAATTAACAAGATGCCACAGTGCCAGTTACCTGTTTTCTGCTGTTTTTGGTTCCGGAAAAGCTAGAAAATGAATATTCTCGGAATTGGACCGGACAAAAGCCAAAGTCGATATTTTATCAAAAGTCTCATGGAGCCATATGACGAGACAGAGAGGGGCCAGGGGCTGGCCACACCATGTGGTGGCGCGGGTCCCCCTGGCCATGCCACCATGTGGTGTGGGCCCCTGGTCCACCCTCTGACATTGCCCCTTCGCCTATAAGAAGCCTCCCGATGAGAAAGCCCTAAAAAATCGAGCCTCCAGCCACGAAAAGTTCCGCAGCGCCGTCACCACCGAAGGGGAGATTCGGGGGACAGAAAGTCTCTGTTCCGGCACCCTGCTGGGCCGAGGAAGTTCCCCCGGAGCCATCTCCATCGATCTCCACCACCATCTCCATCGCCGTTGCTAGCTCCCATGATGATGAGGGAATATATCTTCCTCGAGGCTAAGGATTCTACCGGTAGCTATGTGTTCATCTCTCTATGCATGATCATATTGTGATCATGAGCTTTGTAATCAAGTAGATCTACCTTGCTACTCAAGTCCTTTAATAGATCTCTAGCACTCCCCATGTGTGTGAAAGTGACAACGTGCACACCATGGTGGCACTTAGGCTAGAGATTCCAAATACTTGTTATGAGTTATATTTGTAGTTAGATGTCTCTATGAAATTGTGGTGTTTGTTGGAACCATCTAGTGCTCAAGGTGACAGTGTGAGTTTATCTAGATGTGAAAAGCAAACTTTGAGGAGTGTTTTTATAGCCCTACCATGGACTAGAGTGTCCAATCAGAGAGTAGTTCAGAGTAGTATCATAAAGAGAAGATATTTATATGAGAGTGTTCACTAGTGAAAGTATGATCCCTAGGCCTTGTTTCTAAGCATTGAAACACCGTTTGCAACTAGATCTGTTACATGTTTGCTTGCTTCCATCTTTATTTCAGATTGCCTTTAGTCTCTTTCTACCCATCAAGCTCTTTTCTAGCACCGTTACCACTTATAATTATCCATACCACTTTTATTTCACTATCTCTTCGCCGACCTAGTGCACCTATACACCTGACAAGTGTATTGGGTGTGTTGGGGACACAAGAGACTTCTTGTATCTTGATTGCAGGGTTGCTTGAGAGGGATACCTTTGACCACTTCCTACCTGAGTTTGATAAACCTTGGGTAATCCACTTAAGGGAAAACTTGCTGCTGTTCTACAAACCTCTGCACTTGGAGGCCCAACAACTGTCTACAAGAATAGAAGTGCGTTGAAAGCAACCTATCAAAAGTTTTGTTCGGTACTTGTTCAGATCGATCGGTCGAGTGCATAATATGGTCTCGCTTTCCTTTTGAATCAGTCTTTGCTACATCTATTGAATTTCAATATCTGTATTGCTGAATCTGTTAATTCTTTTAGTCACTGTCTATGTACTGCCACAACCGGTCACTTTGAAATGTTGTGATGACTATGTCAAGTGCTGTTGAATATGAACCGGGAATCTATCTGATATTTTTACGGTCTTATTCTATACTACTGAATCGTTCAAATGCTACTGAATCTGTTAAATGTTATGTCGTTACTATTAGTACAATATTTTGTAGAACAAACAGTGATGTACTGGTACTTGGTTAGATGAAGTGCATTAGATTGTCTTGCTTGTCTTTTGAAACTTAGCACTGTTATAATTATCTAGATGAGTCTTAGGCATTTTGGGTTGCTATGGGCGGTCACACAGGCATTGACGTAAGGAGGAGGTACTCACACAGAAGCAGACTTGATCGTCCGTTTTGCTTTCTCCAATGATTGAGTCTATTCGGAGAACACATCAAACTAATCGTCGCCAAGGTTTTTTTAGCTGGAACAAGAACTGATTCTCTCTGTACCGCTATTGAATTTCAAGCAGGAAAGCTACTGAATCTCTCAAATGTTTTTTCATTGCTATTACTAAAGCATTTGTACAACTAATACTGATGTATTGGTATTGTATTTATTGTCTGTATTGCTGCATTGGTCACTTTTGAAATGCTGCTGAATTGGTCAAGTGCTCCCAAATATTAACATCGAATTTGTTGATAATTTTTCTACCTTATTATGTACTACTGAATTTTTACATGAATATCTACCAAAAAGAATTATCGCTTTTCCCCCACCCTCGCTGAGGTCTTTGTTTCAAATCCGACAGAGCACATCACAATGCATTTTTTATTAATCAGAAGAAGAAATCTAGTACTCCCTCCGATCCAAATTAATGTTCTCACATTTGTCTAGGTTCTGACATATCTAGTCATGTTTTAGTGCTAGATACGTTCGAATCTAGCCAAATCCGAGAATATTAATTTGGATCGGAGGGAGTAGCTCATTCGGCCCCTCTTTAGCCCAGAACATTTTAATTCAGTCTTTTCGGGGTCAGGGACTACTGACCACAGCCCACCAAAATTTTAGAAAGGAGCCCATGGAGCATAGCCGAGAACATATTAGTTCGGCCTTTTAAGCGTCAGTGGACTGCTGAGCACAGCCTAGTGAAATTTAAGAATAAAGCCCATGGAGCATAGCCTATGGAATATAACTCATGTAGAGCAATAGCCAAACTCTTTTTAATTCAGCCTTTTGGGCATTTCCCCCGCCTCTCATAATAAACAAACTCTGCCTACCCATGTTTTTAAGAAAATACCCAATTATATGGCATTTTATAAATTGAGATGCCAGGAGCACTGCCCTTTTATATTTTAAAAGAGATAAACATAGACACACAAAATATTTTAAGAAGACTAATACAGAAGCTGTAGTACTAAAAAAAGTTTAATGATATTTTTTCTATAAATATCTTTGTTGTAGTGGAAACGCACTCAGTTTATATTTATTTGATTTGAAGGTCTTTTGTTCGAATCGCCTTTGTGTGTGTGTATCTTGGGTTTACATTTTTTTCTAGCAATATCGCATTACGGAGAGGCTGACATCACGGACCCACTAGCATGCAGTGTCGCTGGAGTTTGTTTTGAGGGTGGGTTCAAAAAAAAGTTTAAATCCTTGTACAGAGAGGCTTGCATCGGGGACCCACCAAACAGAACATACAAGGCTGCATCGGGGACCCACATGCCAGAGAGGCGGACATAAGGTCCCCAGCAGTAAGACCATACACCGCTGCCACGGTGAAAATAGCAAACGCGGCCAAAAAAAAGTCCATCATACACACGTTGAACTTACAGAGAGGCTGACATGTCGGACCTAGCAGGCCCAAGCATAGCCCATGAAATTAGCCTATCATCCCGAAGCATAGCCCAATACCTTCTAATTAGGCTTTTTCGTGGTATTATGACCATCGACCATGCCAATTTAATTTATGAGTGAGCCCATGGAATATAAGCCATGACGAATAGGGCATCCACCCTGAGTTAGCCCAGAATCTTTTTAATTCGGCCTTTATGAGCATTTTTGTACTCTGAGGCTGACATCTAGGACCCAAAAAAACAGTCCAACATACACTCATTTCTTTCAAATAGAGGCTGTTACCTGGAATCCAGCATAGACACGTTTCCTACATAGAGGTGGTTGACATCTGGGACCCAGCAAGTTGCCAAGGTCAAAACAGCGGACATGGCCAAAAAAAGTCCATCATACGCACATTTCATTTACAGAGAGGCTGATATATAGGATCCAACAACGCGACCTTATACAGATGTTGCATCGAGCAACATTGCCTGTTCGAAATAGGGAGGCGCGAGCGAGAAAAAAGTTTAGTATGCACACGTTTCTTGTAATGAGAGGCTGAAATGGGGGACCCAGCAGCATGAGCAAACGACATATTCGTTGAGTAACGCCATCTAGTTCGAAACAGTGTAGCACTAGAGAAGAAAAAAATTCCATCATACCTAGTATTCTTCTAATGAAAGGCTGACATAAGGGACGCACCATCCTGAATAAACGGCTGATGCAGTGAGCAACGCTATCAAGTTCGGAACACGAAGGCACGATAGAGGGTCAAAAATCCATCATACACACGTTTCTTATAATGAGAGGATGACATGTGGGGCCTGGCAGCGTGATTAAAAGGTAGATGCATCGAACAGCGCTATCAAGTTCGGAACAGGGTAGCGTGAGCGAAGGAAAAAATCCATCATACACATGTTTCTTCTAATGAGAGGATGACATGTGGGGCTCAGGAGGTTGGTTAAACGGTAGATGCATCGAGCAGCGCTATCAACTTCGGAACAGGGTAGCACCAGCAAAGGAAAAAATTCCATCATACACACGTTTCTTCTAATGAGAGGATGCCATGTGGGTCCCAGGAGGTTGATTAAATGGTAGATGCATCGAGCAGCGCTATCAACTTCGGAACAGGGTAGCGCAAGCGAAGGAAAAAAATTCCATCATACACACGATCCTTCTAATGAGAGGCTAACATGTGGGACCTAGCAGCCTGACTAAATGGCAGACGCATCGAGCAACGTTATTGAGTTTAAATCAGGGAGGCACGATCGAAAAGTATGGTCCGCTAGATACACTGACGTCCGGGACCCACACGCCTCAAAAGACTTTGGTGAGTCAACATCGCGCGAGGAAATGAAAATCCTGCTTCTGCCACACGCCAGCCAAGGTTCCTCCACGTTTTTAGCGATTGCGTCGTAGTAGAGGGTCGCGAAACCGGAAAAAAAAAGTTTTCCATCGGCCACGACCGAGCCAAGAATTTCGTCACCGAAGACGCGCCTTCTACAACGACCGTCGAGCCAAGTCGTTGCGAAAGGAAACTTTTCTTGTAGTGCACGTGCACCGAGTGAAGTGAGCATAAGGCAAGAACGCCGCAACAACCACCGTGAACATGAAGAGGGAAAGTTTGGGAAGCTCAAGTTCATTATGCCCAAGTTCAAGGGAGAAGAAGACGCTGATGCATACATTGATTGGGAGCTCAAAGTTGACAAAATCTTCCGAGTCCACAACTACTCCGAAGAGAAGAAAGTTGCAATGGCATCCCCTGAGTTTGAGGACTATGCAAATGTTTGGTGGCAAGACTTCCAAAAACACCGCGAGAAGCAAGATGAAACTCCAATTGAAACTTGGACCGAGATGAAGGAAGTGATGTACAAGCTCTTCGTCCCCGAGCATTATCGACAAGATCTCTTTGACAAACTACAAAACTTGAAACAAGGTACCAAGTCAGTTGAAGAGTTCTACAAGGAAATGGAGAAAACCATGATGCGAGCTGATGTGAGAGAACTCAAAGAGCAAACCATAGCAAGATTCCTCAACAGTTTGAGCCACCCAATAAGGAAGATTGTTGATTTCCGTACAAGAACCTCACCGAGCTCCTCCATCAAGCTACCAAAGTTGAGCAACACTTGCAAAAGGAGAATGCATATGAGAACCCCAAGCCATACTTTGCGTCCATCAATGCAAATGCTCCCGCTAATGATGGGTTCGTAGCATGGAAAACAGAAAATTTCTACCGCAAGAACGAACAAAACCCAGATCTAATCTAGATAAAAGCCAAGATCTAATCTATTAGACATGAGCAACGAGATAGATAGGAACTAACCCTCGTAGATCCGAAAGCGTTAACGAGATTAGATCTCGTGGTTGATCTAGTCGATCACTTGCAGATCTCAAGATCGTGTGGACGATCCTTCCGGCGTCGCGTTCCAGCAGCGCTTCCGCAGTCGGTCAAGTGGACGATCCTTCCGGCGCCGCGTTCGGGCAGCGCTTCCGCAGTCGGTCACACGTGCGGAGTCGAAGCAGACCTTCCTCTCCTCGTTCCAGCGAGCAGCGGAGGTAGTAGATCTTCTCCACGGAATCACAGCAGCACGACGGCGTGATGGTGGTGGTGGAGTAGAGAATTCTGCAGGGCTTCGCCTATGCCTATGCAGAAGAAAGGAGGAGGAGAGAGGCGGCAGAGATTGGGAGTTATGGGAGAGGGCTTGGAGGGGGCGCCCCTGCCCTTCTATTTAAGGGGGGGAGGGTGCCTTGGGGAGGGGGAGTCCTTGTAGGACTCCCCTCCTCTAGGGCCGGCGGATTGGGAGGGGGGGAGGAGTCCTCCTCCCCCACGACTCCTAGTCTTGACCCACCAGGACTCCTTTGATCCCTTCCTTGGTTTTCAAGCAAACTCCAAAAAACCTTCCAGAACCTTCCGGAACATTCCAAAACCTTCTAGAACCCTCATACAAATACTCCGGAACATTTCCTAACTCAGAAAATGATCCCTAATATATGAATCTTATTCTCCGGACCATTCCGGATCTCCTCGTGATGTCCCGGATCCATTCCGAGACTCCAAACAACATTCGGTCTCCAACGCACATTCCATATCTACTTAAAACAACTTCAAACCTTAAGTGTGTCACCCTACGGTTCGTGAATATGTAGAC
The DNA here is from genome assembly GCA_910589775.1 of Avena eriantha. Classification (NCBI taxonomy): domain Eukaryota; kingdom Viridiplantae; phylum Streptophyta; class Magnoliopsida; order Poales; family Poaceae; genus Avena; species Avena eriantha. The sequence goes on along the minus strand of OU342740.1, from coordinate 278,239,973 downwards.
ACGATAGAGACACATCTCCTATCAATAACCATCAGCGGGACCTGGAGATCCATAATGGCTCCCACATACTCAACGATGACTTCGTGATCGATTGAACCATTTACATACGAAACCAATTCCCTTTGTCACGCGATACTATACTTATCCGAGGTTTGATCGTCAGCATCTCCATACCTAGTTCTACCTCGTTACTGATAAGTACTCTTTACTCGTTCCGTGATATGTCATCCCTTGTGACCCAGTCACATGCTTGCAAGCTAACTAGATGACATTCCACCGAGAGGGCCCAGAGCATATCTATCCGTCATATGGATGGACAAATCCCAATCTTGGTCCATGCGCTTCAACACATACTTTCAGAATACCCAATGACACCTTTATGACCACCCAGTTATGAAGCGGTGTTTGATGTCATCAAAGTACCCATCCGGTGATGGTGATTAACACAACCTCATGGTCGAAGGATTAGGTTACTATGCATTTAAAAGCTTACAGCAATACGAACTTAATGACTTGATCTTATGCTACGCTTACTATGGGTGTGTGTCCATCACATCATTCTCCTAATGATATAACCTTGTTATTAACCACATCCTTATGTCCATGATCAGGAAACCATGATCATCAATCAATCAACAAGCTAGTTCAACAAGAGGCTTACTAGGGACTCTCACATGTTTACAAAACACACATGTATTAGTGTTTCCTAATAATACAATTATAGCATGGGATGTAAACATTCATCATAAACACAAATATATAATAATAATCACTTTTATTATTGCCTCTTGGGCATATCTCCAACAGCTAAGCCAACAAACCAAGCACCGAGCTCATCCAAGCAAGCAAAGACCGTGATAGCACCCTCCACCAACACGATATCGGATAGTCAAGTCACTTGCTTCAAGTGTGGAGTGAAAGCTCACAAGTCATATGAGTGCACCAACACACGAGTGCTTACGGATGAGAATGGCGCAACCTACTCCATGAGTGAAGAGGAATATGAAGCTCTAACTCAACGAGCAATTGCAAGGGCAGCCACAATGGAAGAGGATGACACCCTTGTATGCGAGCATGATCCGGGTCCGCACTTGTCATAGCTCAAGTCTTGACAACAAACTCCATCCCAAGAGAGGACCAACGCCTCAATATCTTCCAAACTCATGCCGGAATTGATGGCAAGTACATAAAGGTGATCATTGATGGAGGTAGTTACCACAACCTTGCAAGTACGGAGCTTTGTGAGAAACTCAAGTTGCCTTGCATAGAGCACCCTCATCCCTATAATGTCAAATGGCTTGATGACAATAGAGCACTCAAGATAACATCCAAAGTCAACGTCTCCTTGAAGATTGGCCCATATGAAGACACCGTCGAGTGTGATGTCGTGCCAATGTCCGTGTGCCACATGCTACTTGGGAGACCATGGAAATATGATAGGAGAGCCATACATCATGGTTCTGCTAACCAATACTCCTTCAAGTGGAATGATAAGACATTCGTGCTCCAACCAATGATGCCAAGCCAAGTTATCGCATCCAACATGACATCCGTGCACAAGATAAAGCAAGCTAAGGACCCTTGAGAGATGAGTGGTGAGAGAGTGAACCACCATCAAGAGAGTGAGTGCCACAAGCCCAAAATGAGTGGAAAAATCATGAGTGCCACGACGCAAGCCACCAAATGTGAGAAGAGAGATTTGAGTGTGACCCAAACTAACAATCCTTCATACAATTCTCTCTCTTTATTGTCGGTTTTGCAAGGTACCCAAGATAGACCACCACCTATAAGGATCGTGCTACAAGATCTCCAACCACAACATGATGGTAAGATCTACCACAAGCTCTTCAACATGTTTGAGAATGGCTTCGACATCGGTGATCCGTCCATGACAAAGATCAAGGCCACGGGCACACATCTCTCCTTACATGATGAAAGAACATCGTCGAGGTCGACTCGTTTTTAAGCGGGGGGGGGAGATGATGTAGCCCAACATACGGAAACCACCTTTGGTCCACATCATGCCATGTTAATCATCACTCCAAAGGTAAACTCCTTCCATGCTTCGCCTTTCGTTGGTTATTATGCAAATGGAATCCTACTTGAGACAAATGTGTATGATGTGACTAGGTCCATGAACATGATGCTAAGAGGATGCAACAAGGATGAACCTGGAGCCAAGACGCCCAAGCAGGAGGCCTGGAAGAGAAGACGCAAGAAGCTACTAGAGCCAGACAAGAGTCTCCGGACTGAACATCACGGGCCTGCGCGCCTCAAGTTGGGATTGGCCCATGTAACGCTTAGAACTTCCTATTTATGCCTGTTTTACCCCTACCTCGTGGGTGACCTATATATATGCCCTCACCCCCTCCTTAGAACCCTAGAGATGATGATGAATTAAGGCATGTGCTTAATCCTAGATGGGAACCCCCTCTCAATAGTAGATCTATGAGTTATACAAGGCCTTGGAGTCGGTGCCCTTCTCCAAGTCATCAAGACCCTCCTCAAGTGTTTGGTCTCTCCCTATCAAGGATTCTAGTAGTGCTTGGTCTCTTCCCTTTGGGATTATACTTCGTTGCTACTCTCTCCTTGATTTGAATTCTGATATCCGGTTGCCGATCTCTCCTTTGGTGATTCTACCGCAAGGTCTCCTGCCGAGGATTCTATTGGTGTCGTGGAAATGGCCACGGCAGTCGCTGCCACTGGCAGTGATTGATTGTTGCATGAGGAAGAGTTGGTGGCCATCTGCGGTGCGAGATGGGGGCGGATGCACATGGGTTTATCCAGGTTCGGCCCCCTGGAGGGTAAAGACCTACTCCTGCTAGATTGGATTATTGGAGAGCGAGTTACAGGGGCGGCGAGCTCGGCGTCTAAGCAGCGAGTCGCTCAAGGGGGTGTATGATGGAAGGTGCGTCCTTAGGATACCCTAGGGAGGTTTATATAGGAGTCACCTCGCTAGGGTTTACAAGTTACAACCGAGCCAGATACAGACTCGGAGGCTATTAGACCTAATCCGACTGGGCTTCAGATACGCTCCTGGGCCTTCGGCTTCTAGTCGTCAGGCCTCTCCTTCAATCGTAGTCCAGTCGCCGTCCTTCAGGCACACTGACAGGGCCTTTGACCCAATCGAAACGTCCTGCTGGGCATACCCTCTTTGGCATATCCCCATCGTTGATTCAGGCGCAGGTGTCCCTTTGGTGATTGAAGTAGGCGAGCCCAATTTGGACGCCCAGTCGAGTCGGCGATGGACTCCATTAAAACCAAGGAGAATTTCCCCAGGCTTCCACTCGCCATCCCGACGAATGTTACTACTGTCAAGTCGCCGCTTCGGCGAATGGAGACGACTAGCGAGTAGCGGGTGGAATGGAGGAGTTGGACTGCCAATTCTGGTCAAACTATTCGTTGGAATTTCCAATGGTAACTTCGGCGCAATTACCGCGAGTAACGTCTACCCCGATTTTGGCGGGTGGTGTTCCCATATAAGGGGAGTGATGATTCAGTTCTTAAAATCCTTCCCCGCATTCTTCATTCTCCCACATCCATTCTTCTTGTCTTCAATCTTCCTGCCTTCAACCTTCCGATTCGTCCTTTCCGCCCCGTGCAATTCCGCGTCCTACCTGATGGCGCCTCCAAAAGGCTCATGGGGAAAATCCAAATGCACCACAGCCCAGCTCAAGTCCTTCGAGGATACCGGAGTCCTCCACAAGGGGAACTGGCGGGTTCCTCCCTCCTCCGAGACCGAGCCGAAGCCGCGAGCCGGCGAATTCATCTGCTTCCCCAGTCATCTAGAGAGGGGTCTGGGGTTCCCCACCTCGCTCTTCTTCCGGCGCTTCTGCGCGTATTACGCGATCAAACCGTCGGATCTCGGCCCGCACAGCATCGAGCAGCTGGCGATCTTCGTCGCCTTCTACGAGTGTTATCTCGGTTGTAGGCCATATTTTCCGCTGTGGTCGGAGCTCTTCCATGGCCGCATCGGGCGCGAGGCGTCCGGTGGCTTGATATTGGTCGCAGGCGGCGTCACATTCCAATTGAAGCCAAAGGCTAATTTCATCAAGCTCCTTCTGCCGAAGAAGGCCGCCAGCGAGTGGAAGAAGAGCTGGTTCTATGTAAAAGAATCCTCTCCCCCCGGCGAAGTGGCACTTCCCTAGTTCGTCTCCGAGAGGAGCGAGCCTCGTCGGCTAGCGCTGAAGAAGCTTCCCGAAGACTAGAGGATGGCCGTCGCGGAAATGATGGACCAGATCCAGAAACTGAAGGACCGGGGGTTGACTTCGATCAACCTTTACAACTGCTGGCTCAGGCGGCGCTTGGTTCCGCTAGCGGCTCGACCGCATTGGATGTATGAATACAGCGGGGAGCACGACCCCTCCTGAACCAGCAAGGAATCATGGGAGGCCGAGGACTACAAGGCCACCCTAAAAAAGACCACCGACGCGGAGTTCACCAGCGTGTCGGTCGGGCTCGCCCTGTACACTCCCGTGAAGAATGAAGCCCCTACAGTAAGTTTTCTCCTCAGTCGCTATTTCCGCACCTCAATCTTCAGTCGCTGCCTTTGGTGTTTACTTGTGGTGGTTCTCAGTTGTTTCAAGTGTTGGAGGGCTGGCTTCCTCCGCTTGATGAGGAGGTCCCCCAGGATCTCGAGGAGGGCTCCAAGGGAGACTCTTCCGACAGCGATGGGGAGGAGGAGGAGGTTCCTCCCCAGCGCCTATGGCTCGAAAGACCCGCATGAAGAAGCAGCGCGAGTTTGAGGCAAGTCACAGCCTGGATGAACACGATGGAGGCGACGAGGTCGCGCAGGAGCATACATCCCGGCGTACTGCTACGCCATCGAAGCCCATACGCAAGCCCAAGTCACCAGCGAAGAAGCCAATGTCGCCGTCCAAGTCGGCGATGGTGTTCGAGTCAGATGATGATTCTGACGATGACGACACCCCCGAAGTCTCGCGCAAAGCCCTAGAGGATGCGATCCCGACGAAGGGGTTGGAGGGCGAGGACACCGAGGAAGTGGTAGAGGTTCCCCTGGTGGCGATTGCGCCAACGGTTTCGGGGGTACCAAGTCGGGAAGCGGTTGAGGCAGCGATGTCTAAGTCGCCGCAGCCGTCAAGGGCGGCCACGTCGTCGGAGCCGGAGATTCCGGCGACTGCGGCTTCGTCATCGAGGAAGCCCGCGGTGTCGTGGGCTTCAGACGTCTTTGAGAGGGGGCTCACTCGCAATCTGGGTCTAGAATTGGACAAGCCTGCCCACATCAGCACCGGGCTCTGCGTTCTCCCGGTCGCTAAGTGAGTATTGATTCTTCATTCCGACTCGCCGCTTGCTTTTGTATTGTCGTTATATTGACTGTGGGAATTCGGGCAGGTCTAGAGCCAAGAAGATTGGCCGTCCTTCGGTGGCGAAGATTCCGCCGGCCGCCACCACAAGAGAGGGCGACCTCCCCAAGAAGAGAAAATCCGTTGGGGATGTGGCGACCGCGGAAGGCGCAAAGAAGCAGAAGGGGGTGCCGACGACGGCACAGCCATTGATGGCGCCGTGGAGCCCGATGTTGCGGCAGTCATCGAAGAAGTGGTGGCGGCGTGATCAGATCCAGTCTTGGCTGCGCCTACACCGGAAGCGCCGGCCCTGGCAACCAGTGCTCCCGTCAGAGCGTCGGCGACGTTCCCGTGCTTCATGGCTAGGGGGTTTCCAGGCGTGGCGGACACCCAGTCTCCACAGAGTCTGGAGATTGTGGATGCGGACATTGGGTCCCGTCGTGGGCGCACTTCCTTCATGATCCTGTCGACTAACACCGGAGAACTTCACAAGATGCTCGGCGCCGCTATTCAGGTATGTCCAGTCCCCGAGTTCTTAGTCGCTAAGTTTCAGCGGCTGGGAACTAAACTTCTTTCTACTCTCCAGTCCCCTAATTCCTAGTCGCTGAATTTCAGCGGCTGGGAATTTGAACTTTTTTCCTACTCACTAGTCCCCGAGTTCTTAGTCGCTGAATTTCAGCGGCTAGGAACTGGATGTTGATTTGGGCAAGTGCTAAGGTGTGTTGTTTGTTTGCAGGGTTTGCAGAGGGAATTAACCGATGGGCAGGCCGCGAGGGAGCGCTTGGAGCGGGATCTGCGTGAAGCGCAGGAGGCAAACCAGCGGCTTCAGGAAACTATTGGTAAGTATCTGCTTTTATGTCCTTTCCTCTGTCAGGTGTCGACTATTGGTGTATGATGCACTGATGGTTTCTGTTTCAGATGGTTTCCCGGCTATGATTTCCAAGGCCCGTGAAGGGTATGTTCCAGTCGCCGAGTTGGATGCGGCGAATGGGCGAATTGCCTCCCTGACCCAAGACTTGGAGGAGGCGAGAGCGGCCTCAGTTTCTTCGGAGGGCCGAGCGAAGGTTGTTGTCGCTGTGGCTGAGGAGGAACGCAAGGCCGTGGATTCGATCATTGTTGGGCTGCACAATGAGCAAGCTGCCTTGGAAAAGCATGTCATAGAGAGCTACCGCAAACTCCTTGGTGAGTCTCCGTCTTTGCCTGACTTGTTCGGCGAATCCCTGATTGGGGAGGTCCGTAGTTTCACTGACGTCTGATTTTGCAGCTGTGGTAGGCCAAAGCGACCCAGTGGTTCAGACCATCAACGCTTCGCAGTGCATGACTGTCATGGTGAACGCGGCCATGGCTTCGGCGTTATGCGTCCAAGCGGTTCTTCAAGGCATGTCCCCCACCGAGGTTATTCCTGGGGGGATTAAGGAGGTGTGGCGCTATCTGGAGGAGGTGCCTGTTGTCGTGGAGTGGATGGCGCGCTCGGCGTTTAGGTGCGGGGCCACCACGACGTTGAGCTTGGGTCTCGCCCACTTCCCCGACGACTTCGACCTTGACGACGTGACGAGTGGCTACCCATCTGCGACCGGCACGGTGGAGATGTCAAAGGTACTGAAGCTGACTGCAAAGGCCGCCCCTTACGCCAATCGGGTCCTGGCTATGGGGGATCTACTGCCATACCAGGAGACGGTGTTGGCGCCTGGCGACCCCGGGCCGGAGCATCGCGATATGAAGTCGGAGCAGCCCTTCCGGTCAGCATTGCCGAAGTTGCTGACGACGTACCCGACGAACCCGTGGCAGCCTTTTGTTCGTGTCAAGGGGGGTGGTGGTGCTTCTTCATCAGGACCTGTGGAATAAACAAAGCAGTTGGGCAGTTTGTGACGTATGCCAAGTGGTGACTGTTGTCATATATTTTGTAATGTATGCCAAGGGGAGTCAATCGACTCGTATTGCGACTAGGGTTGTGGGGTGTGTGTATTTTTGATTGAGCGAGTCCCCGAGCGCGTCCGCCCTTTAATGGGGTATAACTCGATTGTATACTTTTGTATTTTGTTTTGGTTGTGCATTGTTTTATCTCTTGCGTCTTCTGAGTGGCGAGTCCCCGAGCGTGAGTGGGGTTGTTTTGTAGGCGAGTCCCCGAGCGTGGTGCTCGACCATATTGGTCGCGTTCCTGTTGTAGTTTGTTAATGTGTTGTTTGTAACGCATCTCCTCCCCTGGCCCGGAGAGCCAGTCGCTAGGCGAGTCCAAGGCAGCTCTCTTACTTGGTGTGTTCCCGAGCCGCGTGAGGGTTCCCGTTTTGTGGAGTCCCCGTGCATGGTACTTAACCGTTCGAGTCGCTTTGCGTGAGGATGGGAGGGACAGGTCGCTGTGAGAAGCGTATACCGGTTGTCTTGGCCCGGTGGGCCAGTCGGGCTAGGCGACTCTAGTGGTAGCTCTGGGTTGGCGTTTTCGTGGACGACCCAAGGCCCGAGTATTTTCGGTGCCCTTGTGCCGCACTAGTTAGTCGTGTCGGTCGCTCGACCAGAGGTTGACTTCCGTGAGTAGCATATTGCTAATATGTATGAGTGTGGGTGGCACAAGAATATGGCGAGTAGACACAATTTATGCGATCCGAATGATTTTCATTATATATGCCAGCTGAGTACAATTTGAGGTTCTATGTATAGAACTTTCTGAGGAGGTTTACGTTCCATGGCCTCCCGACCTCGAGCTGGCCATCACCCTGTATGTCGATGAGGTAGTAGGCGTCATTGTCGAGGACTCGTCCTATGGCGAACGGCCCCTCGCACGGGGGGAGAGTTTGTGCATGCCTTTCTTGTCTTGGGCCAGTCGTAGGACCAGGTCGCCTTCCTGGAAGGTGCGAGTTCGTACTCGGCGGCTGTGGTAGCGGCGGAGTCCTTGCTGGTATATGGTGGTGCGGGAGCAAGCTAGGTCGCGTGCTTCGTCGATTTGATCGATGTTGTCCTGGCGGGTGACCTCGTTGGTCGCCTCGATGTAGTTGGCGACTCGAGGTGAATCGTGTTCCAGGTCAGCTGGCATTACGGACTCGACGCCATACACCATGAAGAAGGGTGTGAACCCGGTGGAGCGATTGACGGAAGTGCGGATCCCCCATATTACGGAGGGGAGCTCGTCGACCCAGCATCCTGGGGTGCGCTCGAGGGGGACCTGGAGACGTGGCTTGAGCCCATAGAGGACACTCTGGTTGGCGCGTTCTTCTTGGCCATTTGACTCCGGGTGGGCGACTGAAGCGAGGTCGAGTCGTACGCCATGTTCTTCATAGAATTCCGCCATGGCCCCTTTGGCGAAGTTTGTGCCGTTGTCTATGATGATGTTGTGCGGGTAGCCGTATCGGTAAATGAGCTCGCGTAAGAACTTGGTGGCCGTCTTGCTGTCGCACTTTTTTATTGGATTGGCCTCGACCCATTTGGTGAATTTGTCGACCGCGACCAGGAGATGGGTGAAGCCAGATGGGGCCTTCTTGAACGGCCCTACCATGTCCATGCCCCATACGGCGAATGGCCATGTAATGGGGATGGTCTTGAGTGCTGAACCAGGGAGGTGCATCTGGTGGGCGTACTTCTGGCAGCCGACGCATCGCTGGACGATGTTGGTGGCGTCGGCGTGTGCGGTGAGCCAGTAGAAACCGTGTCGCATGGCCTTGGCGACTAGCGACTTGGCGCCAGCATGATGGCCGCAGTCGCCGGCGTGAATGTCCTGGAGGATCTTGCGGCCTTCTTCTGGCTGTATGCAGCACTGGAACACGCCGGTCATGCTGTGTCTGTGGAGCTCGCCATTGATGATGACGAAGGATTTGCAGTGGCACGCGATCATTCGCGCCTCAGTCTTGTTGCTTGGTAGGATTTTGTGCTCTAGTAAGGCGACGTATGGTGTTGTCCAGTCGCTAGGCTCCACAACCATGGCGACTAGGGCCGGCTCTGGTTGCAGCGGTATCCCGACGTCGATCTCCTATGGTGGGCGGACCGAAGGTTTGTAGATGGTGTCGAGGAAGACACCTGCTGGTGGCGCTTGTCGGGCCGACCCAATGCGGGAGAGGGCGTCTGCCTCCTCGTTCTTGCGTCTGTCAATCCACTCGACAGAGTAGCCGTCAAAGTGCCTTCCCAACTGGTCTACCGGTTGGCGGTACGCGGTCATTGTTGGGGAGACGGCATCGCATGTCCCGGCGACCTGGTCGGCGACTAGATTGGAGTCGCCATAGCATCGTAAGCTATTGATGTTCATATCCTTAGCGGCTCTCATGCCGTGAAGGATGGCCTCGTATTCTACCATGTTGTTGGTGCAGGGCTTGAAGTTGAGGTGGAGCATGTAGCGGAGCTTGTCTCCTTTGGGAGAGGTCAGTATGACCCCTGCCCCTACGCTGTCGGCGTTCTTGGAGTCGTCAAAATGGAGCGACCAGTAGTGGAGGTACGGGAGCTTCTCCGGCTGCTGTGCTTCTTTCCAATCTGCGAGGAAATCAGCTAGGGCTTGTGACTTGATCGCTTTGCGGGGCTCATATTTAATGTTGTGGACGCCGATTTCGACGGCCCACTTGGCGACTCGCTCGGTCGCCTCGCGGTTGCGTATTATGTCCTGCAGAGGTGCGAAGGAAACCATCATGATCGGGTGCTCCTGGAAGTAGTGTGGGAGTCGCCGTTGAGCTCGGAATACCGCGTACACCAGTTTTTTGTACTGCGGGTAGCGCTAACGTGAGTCTGTCAGGACTTCGCTGATGTAGTAGACAAGGCACTGAATGAGGCGCTCCTTGCCCTCCTCTGGTCGTTCGACGACCATCACGGCGCTGACGACTCGAGTGGAGGCCGCGACGTAGACGAGCATTGGCTCTTTGTCGAGTGGAGCGGCTAGGAGTGGAGCCGCAAGTAGCACTTCTTTCAGCGCTTTGAGTGTGTCATCGGCTTCCGCATCCCATTGGAACGTGGGGTTCTTGCACATCAGGCGGTAGAGGGGCATTGCCTTCTCGCCTAGTCGGGGGATGAAGCGACTGAGGGTCGCGACTCGCCCTGCCAACTTCTGGACGTCCCGCAGGCACTCGGGTTTCCCGAGTCGCGCGATGGTGTCGATCTTGGTGGGGTTGGCTTTGATGCCTCGCTTGGAGACTACATATCCCAGGAGCTGTCCGGTGGGGACGCCGAAGGTGCATTTTCCTGGGTTCAGCTTGATGTTGTACCTCCGCAGGTTGGCGAAGGTCTCGGCCAGGTCGTCGAGCAGGTCGTCCTGGCGGGTGGATTTTACCACCACGTCGTCGATGTAGACGTGAATGTTGCGGCCAATTTGGCTCGCTAGGCACTCCTGCATGCATCTCTGGTATGTGGCACCGGCGTTCTTGAGGCCAAACGGCATGGCCGTGTAGAAGAAGGCGCTGAATGGCGTGATGAACGCCGTCTTCTCCTCATCCTCGACCGCCATCTTGATCTGGTTGTAACCAGAGTAAGCGTCGAGGAAGCACAGCGACTCCGATCTCGCGGTCGAGTCGATGATCTGATCGATGTGCGGTAGGACGAACTCCTCCTTCGGGCAGGCGCTATTGAGGTTGGTGTAGTCGATACACATTCTCCATGTGTTGTTCTTTTTTAGAACCAAGACTGGGTTTGCCAGCCACTTGGAGTATTTGATTGGCTGAATGAAGCCTGCGGCTAGCAGTCGTTGTACTTTTTCGGCGATTGCTCGACGGTGCTCTTCATTGAAGGGCCGTAGCGACTATTTTATTGGTCGCACTTTGGGGTCGGCGTTGAGTTTGTCCTCACTCGACAAAGAGCCAATGCTCATCTACGTCACGGCCTCCACTCGAGTCGACAAAGAGCCAATGCCCGCATAGGTGTTCCCTCGGGACACCTGGCATGTCAGATGGCTTCCATGCGAAGATGGCGCGGTTCTCATGGAGGAACCCGATGAGCATGCTTTCCTATGCGGGGCTCATGTGCGCTCCGATGGTGACCGTCTCGCTAGAATAGCCTGGGACGAGCTCGACAGTGCGGGTGTGCGTGGTCGCTTTGAACGTGGAGTTCGTGGTGGTTGGTTTCTTCAGGATGGTGGGGTCGTCCTTGTTGATGTTGCCCGTGTATTTTGCGAGCTCCTCCGCGTGGTCGGTCTCCGCAGCGATGACAGCGTCAGCGAGCTCGGCTCCCTTGTCCTCGCATTCCACGGCCATGTCGGGGTCGCCGTGGACGGTGATGATGCCGCTTGGCCCTGGGAGCTTCATCATGTTGTACGCGTAGTGGGGGGTCGCCATTAATTTGGCAAACGCCTGGCGTCCCAGCACGTAGTGGTAGGGGCTGCGGAAGTTCACCAGCTCGAACTCGATTCGCTCGGTGCGGTAGTTCGCTGGTGTGCCGAAGGTGATGGGTGGCGTCACTTTTCCGATTGGGTATGCCTTCCAACCAGGGACGATGCCGAGGAAGGTTGTCAGGGTTGGCTGGATTGCAGATTTCGGGAGTTGTAGCCTCTTGAACGTGTCCAGGTACATGATGTTGATGGAGCTCCCGCCGTCCATCTGAAGGGAATATGCCCGAGAGGCAATAATAAAGTGGTTATTATCTTATTCCATGTTTATGATAAATGTTTATTTTGCATGCTATAGTTGTATTGATCGGAAACATCAATACATGTGTGTTTAATAAACAAAAAAAGGGTTCCTAGTTATGCCTCTCTTATGGACTAGCTCGTTGATTAACAAGATGATCAAGGTTTCTTGATCATGGACATTGGATGTTGTTAATAACGAGGTCACAACATTGGTGGAATGATGTGATGAACATTCATCTGAAGTATAGCATTACGATCAAAGTCATTATGTTTATATTGCTATAACATCATACAAAGTAATCTTTATCCTTAGACCATGAGATCATGTTAATTGCTAACACCGGAAGAGTATCGTGATAACATCAAACGTCACACCATAATAGGGTGACTATAAAGATGGGTTCAGTGCTACGAAGGTGTTATGTTGAGGCTCATGGATCAAGAGTGGAATTTGTCAATCCAGATGACGGATAGATATACTCTGGGCCCTCTCGGTGATATCACATTAAGATAGCTTGCAAGCAAGTGATGTGATCACTAGAATGTTATATCACGGGAACGAGAAAAGAGTGCATGTCGGCAACGAGATCAAACTAGGTATGGAGATACCGATGATCGAATCTCGGACATGTAATATATCGCGAGACAAAGGGATTTAGTTACTAGCGTTAAAGCTTCTCACGATCATAGAATTCATCGTTGAATGTGTAGGAGTCAGTATGGATCTCCAGGTCCCGCTTCTGATTATTGATCTGAGAGGGGTCTCGATCATGTCTGTATTATTCGTGAACCGTAGGGTGACACACTTAAGGGACACCGACACCATTTGGAGCAAATATGTTTCATATAAAGATTTAAGAAAGCGCTTGAATTATTTCAATAGACACCGAAACTGTTTCAGGTGAAATTGCTGAAATTGGTTCTGCATGTAATATTGAAATATTACAGGAGGTTTTATGTGAATGTTTGTTAATTAAAGTAATTAACAAAATTCTGAATAAAAATAATAAAAGAGTTTTATTAAATGAGAGAGCATTAAATTTGGAGAAATTTAATGCATTTAAAGTGGAGACTTTAAAAGAGAATGTGAAGGGGCATTTTAATGTGGAGGGGTTACCACCACATGAATGGAGGAGGTAAAGGGTCACCTCCCCCATGCACCGGCCATGAAGGAGGGGTACCCTCCCCTCCTCCTATAAAAGGCCCCCCTCTCCTCACTTCTCAAACACACCTCCTTGTGAAGGATCTCTCTCCCTCTCTAGTATTATTCCCCCATGGTCTCGGATTAGTGAGATACATGTTCCCGGTGGTTTTATCTGGAAAGGAGTTGCTGCTTCCACTGCTTTGCTGGACCGAGGGATGGAGGTTTTCGGGGTACCGGACGTGTGTGCGATCACGGATGCACCGCTGCTTTGCAGTGCTAGACTTGGTGCTGCTGGAGCTGGATCTGATGGACGTGCTGGAGTCGGACCTGCTGGACTTCATCACGATCTTGAGATCGGCAAGTGTACGACTACATCAACCACGAGTTCCTACTCGTTAACAAAGCTAGTTGTCTATGAGGGGTAAGTTCTCGTTGGATGTATGTCCACCCATTGCTTTGTACCTAGTAGATAGATCTTGGCGTGTAGTTCACATCGTAGGAAAAATTTTGTTTTCTATGCTGTGGACCCAACAGTGGTATCAGAGCCTGATCTATACGTAGGTGCTTTGCATGGGTAGTACACATATTTTGATATGTGGGCGATGATGATCATGTTATTGCATCTTCTATGTATTTTGGATATTGGTGGCATAGTGGGATGAAGCGGCCCGGACCAACCTTACATGTCATCGTACATGAGACCGGTTCCACGACTGACATGCAACTTGTTTTGCATAAGTGGCTGGCGGGTTTCTGTCTCTCCTACTATAGTCAATATCTGATTTACAACGAGTTGCTAATAACTTAGTTATCCTCGTTGTGTTCATGTTCGTAGGTGAGAACGGTTCTATCTCCGAAAGCCCTAAGCCACGTAAAACTTGCAATTGATAATTTAGAGGCGTCTAGTTTAAATCGTTGCTGGGCTAGTGTATTGATATGGTATTGTTGTAAGTAGATGTATGGTAGATACTCTTACAACACAGTCAACATGTAAGTTCCATAGACCTTGGCCTTACACACAAAGGAATGATAGAGATCATACCACGATGCAAGTGATAGAGATCAAATGCATGGACCATATCATCTCACTTTACACATTAGATGTTAGCATCTTATACTACTAGTTTGGCGCTTTCTGTAGCATTGTAAGATGATCCCTCATTTAGATATCAAGATAAAAATGTGTTCTTCCTTGAGTATGCACCATTCTATGGATCGTGTTTCGAGACATCACATAATGATTGGGTGTACTCGAATCTATGCTTTCATAGGAACGGGTGTAAGACAGTTTTACACACGCGAATACTAAGGTTCTTACTTGGCGAGCCTAGCATGTACAGACATGGCCTCGGAACACGGACCGAAAGGTTAAGCATGAGTCATATAGTTGATATGATGCCCATATAGATGCTCGCCTTTGAAGCTACATCAACTCACGTGATGATCGGACTTGGTGTAGTGGATTTGGTTCATGTAATCACCAAAACGACACGAGGGATGTCGTTTTTGGGTGGGAGTTCATTAGTAATTTGGATTAGTCGAACTCAATTTGTCATAAATTAAATCAAAGTGAATTTGCATAGTTTGTTGTAGTCATTGGCATTTGTTTTCTACCTTATTCTTAGTTTTTATTTGAGATAATAGAACTATAGAATTCTGGATATTTACTTTACGAACTGGTATCGTATTGTTTTGAATGTCAATTTAAAGTTTATAAGTCCTATTGCAAACTTTCAGCAAACTCTATTTACTCCATAAAGTTTAATAAGTAGTATTAAATAAAGAGTAAGAATTCCAATGTTAGTATCTAAGGTATCATGTTTGCCTCCATGATTATTGATATTCAAAAAGCTGTTTTAATATCAAGATTATATTGGAGCTGAAAATTGTTTCAGAAACCATCATGTGTGAAAGATATTGTTATATCTGAAACAATGTTTTTGGTTGCACTATGATAGAGTGTAATTTAGCAAAATACATGTTCTCATATTGTATGAGATTTTGTGAAGGATGGAGATGCTAGGCATCCGAATCTACCAAAAAGGTTTTGGGAACTGATATTATACTCGTGATTCTTCCTTATAAGCTATAGTAGCTTGATCATGAAAGTTGTCATGATAAGGATGAATAGAAGATGTATGTAAAATGTTTACTACACTAATAGATTACTAAAGAATGGATTTTTGAAAGAACACCAAACATTTGATGATGGTGGTCCACTTCAAAGTGCAAGTCCAAAGGTATTAGTATTTGACTATATAGCTTTGTACTATGTGTCATGTGAATGACACCACAATTGATGTTGATAGATTCTTTTAAAAGAAAAGGAATTGCTGAAAGAGAATCTATAAAATATTTGGCAGAAAAGAAAACGTTGGAAATGTCCAGCTTAGGTATATAGAAGATATACATGTTATGGTTTTATTCCTTGCTTGTTAAACAATGTGGTTCTTAGGTATTGGATACCGAATTGGTTGGTATGAAGTGTCATACAGGACAACGCAATTCATGAACTACAATGTCCTATGTAACTAGCAAGAGAATAAGTGATGATGATCATCGAAAACAAATAAAGTGTTATTGTGTTTTTCATTGTCATCAAACCTAGCCTTCAAGATTTGTTTTAATAGTTATTTTGTTCCGGTATTACGAGAACAATGGTTGTTCAAATAATTACCGTATTCCATAAAGAATGGATGAACTTTTACAAGTCTAGTGGGAGAAATCACATCCATAAACACTATTGCTAAAATGTCGCAAGACAAATGATTAAAATATCACTTATGAAGTGGCATCGCTGTTTTAAATTATATTGGAAAGAAAACATGAAGAAACTCCATGTTAATGGAATTTTGGAGTCTTTGATTTTGATCAATTGACGCATGTGAGACTTTCCTCGAGATAATTGAAACTCCGTCCATAGGCCAGAGAGGAATGGATGACTAGCTTATTGGAAATTGTGCATGCTGATGTGCATAGTCCATTATGTGTAGCCATATGTGATGGATCTTTTTGCTTCATATGCTTTCTCTAGAGAATTTGAGTGAATATATCTGTATATTTACTTAATAAGGAAGAAGTATGAAACATTTGAAAGTTGTTCAAAGACTTTCAAGATGAAGTGAAAAATCATTGTAACAAGAAAATAAAGAGTTTATGATTCGATCATAAAGGAAGATATTTGAGTTACATGTTTAGCAAAAACACCTAAGATTTGAGGAATTGTTCCATGATTTGTGGTTCCCGATAAACCATAGGAGTATGGCATATTCGAGAGATGAAATCAAACCATGTTTGACATGGTAAGATCAAGGGTGTCATTTATAAAACTGCCATTATGTTTTAAAGATTGAAGCTTTAGAGACTACTGCTTTTACACTGAAAAGAGCACCATCGTGATCCATTGAAATGACACCATATGAGTTATGGTTTGGGATAAAACCCGAATTGTCTTTTCTTAAATTTTGGTATGCTATGCATAAGTAAAATGTTTACAACCAAAGTCAGATAAGCACGTCTTTGTAGGTTATCCCAAAGAATTTGTTGGGAATTTCTCCATAACACCGAGGACAAAAGAGTTTGTTACTTGGAACGTCAAGTTTCTTGAAAAGGAATTTTTCGTGAAAAGTTAAGTGGGAGGACAATAGAACTTTGATAAGGTTGTTGAACCTTAGCTATATGTGCTAAGTAGCGCAGCGCCGGAAAGTGTCCCGGTGGCGGCCACAATGCTCATGGCTCTCGTGATTACAAAAGGTGTGATCTCGGAGATTAGAATTCCTATAGAACCGTGTGGGTCGGTAAGAATCAAATAGTAAGATTTGATAAGCAAGTCGTTATTGTTTTGACAATGATGAACCGACTACATGAAAAGAAGCGATGATGGGCCCTGACTCCATAAAATGACTCGAAGTCATAGAATCCGTGATAGTATCCATACATGAGAAATCAAGTTTCTGAACTTGGAAGACCCTTCGGAAAGGCGTGAAGCCTATCGGTCGTGTTTGGATCTATAAAGAAATAAGACATGGATGTTTAACATCTATGAAATAGTCGACATGTCAGAAAGAAGTTTACGACAATGTTCAAGGAGTTGACTATGACAAGATTTGATCTTTCATAGAGATATATAGTCTTGACGGATTAATGTAGCAACCACTACATATAATTTGGTATATGGTAGTTGAATAAACAAAACAAGGTTCTTCTAATAGAACGGTAACCTAGGACGTGTACATGACATGGTCCGAAGGGTTTTGTTAATTTAAAGAGTGCTAAAAGGGCATGCAAACTTCAATAGTTGAAGTAAGCATAGCAGAGTTGGAATCTTCACCATGATGAAACTGTTAAAAGAGTTTTAATTCATTGGAGATGATGAAGATGCTTGCGTTTGCAAGAAATTAAGTGGGAGCGCTGAGACATATTTCTAATACATTATGTAGAGGACATATTGTTGATTGGAAATGATGTATCTTGTATTGACACAAGTTAATAATTTCATTAAAATAAGATTTCAATGAAAGACTTGGGAAAACCCGGAATATTTGGCATCAATATCTATATGGATAGATTAAGGCGCAAATATGGTTGTGCCAGACATACATATATGAGATATTGAAAGGGTTCAATATGAGTTATTGAAAGGGTTCAATATGGAAACAACAAGAAAGGTTCTTGCTGCATGGAAAGGATTGTATCAAAATTCAAGTGTTTCAACACTTGGTGAGTAAAATCACATGAAGATTTTGATCGATTATACCATGATATGTATATATCCAGAATGTCCTATGCTCTAAATGTTATGAGCATATACCAGAATGATTCATAAGATGATCATTGGACAATAGTAAAGATATTCTTATGAGATTTGGAAGAACTAAGAATATATCATGTATAAGTGACAAATAGTTAAAGGTAGTTCATTGTAAAGTGTTACATTGATACTAGTTTTGTCACAAGGTACAAGTTAAACTTATCTCAATTTAGACTATGGGTGGCACAATATAATGGAAAGGATGTTCCATGATGGATTTGGATGAGTTCCAAAGTTGAGACATTGTGACGAATACTACAACAAAAGGCTAAGTATATAACTGCTATAGTAGCAGCAAAGGAGGGCATTTGTGTTAAGTAGTTTGTTATCAAACTAGGTTTGGTTCAAAGTGGGCTAATACTATGAAGATATATTGTGTGACAATAATATAAACATATTTTGAGCCGAACGAACTAAAGGTCTCACCAAAGGACCAAATTTATACAATGCCATCTCATTTGAGAATGAGTGATGCGTAGAGACGCAAAGACATGCAAATACACACGGACCTGAAACTATCAGATCCGGAGATTATGTTAACCACTAGCAATAGCATATATGCAACACAAGAAAGCCATAGGTGTTCAATACGCAAAGTTTTTCAAACTAGATTATTGACTCTAGTGCAAGTGGGAGACTGAAGGGAATATGCCCGAGAGGCAATAATAAAGTGGTTATTATCTTATTCCATGTTTATGATAAATGTTTATTTTGCATGTTATAATTGTATTGATCGGAAACATCAATACATGTGTGTTTAATAAACAAAAAAAGGGTTCCTAGTTATGCCTCTCTTATAGACTAGCTCGTTGATTAACAAGATGATCAAGGTTTCCTGATCATGGACATTGGATGTTGTTAATAACGAGGTCACAACATTGGTGGAATGATGTGATGAACATTCATCCGAAGTATAGCATTACGATCAAAGTCATTATGTTTATATTGCTATAACATCATACGAAGTAATCTTTATCCTTAGACCATGAGATCATGTTAATTGCTAACACTGGAAGAGTATCTTGATAACATCAAACATCACACCGTAACAGGGTGACTATAAAGATGGGTTTAGTGCTACGAAGGTGTTATGTTGAGGCTCATGGATCAAGAGTGGAATTTGTCAATCCAGATGACGGATAGATATACTCTGGGCCCTCTCGGTGATATCACATTAAGATAGCTTGCAAGCAAGTGATGTGATCACTAGAATGTTATATCACCGGAACGAGAAAAGAGTGCATGTTGGCAACGAGATCAAACTAGGTATGGAGATACCGATGATCGAATCTCGGACATGTAATATATCGCGAGACAAAGGGATTTAGTTACTAGCGTTAAAGGTTCTCATGATCACAGAAGTCATTGTTGAATGTGTAGGAGTCAGTATGGATCTCCAGGTCCCGCTTCTGATTATTGATCTGAGAGGAGTCTCGATCATGTCTGCATTATTCGTGAACCGTAGGGTGACACACTTAAGGGATACCGACACCATTTGGAGCAAATATGTTTCAGATAAAGATTTAAGAAAGCGCTGAAATTATTTCAATAGACACCGAAACTATTTCAGGTGAAATTGCTGAAATTGGTTCTGTATGTAATATTGAAATGTTGCGGGGGGTTTTATGTGAATGTTTGTTAATTAAAGTAATTAACAAAATTCTGTATAAAAATAATAAAAGAGTTTTATTGAATGAGAGAGCATTAAATTTGGAGAAATTGAATGCATTTAAAGTGGAGACTTTAAAAGAGAATGTGAAGGGGCATTTTAATGTGGAGGGCTTACCACCACATGAATGGAGGAGGTGAAGGGTCACCTTCCCCATGTGCCGGCCATGAAGGAGGGGTACCCTCCCCTCCTCCTATAAAAGGCCCCCTCTCCTCACTTCTCAAACACACCTCCTTGTGAAGGATCTCTCTCCCCCTCTAGTATTATTCCCCCATGGTCTCGGATTAGCGAGATACATGTTCCCGGTGGCTTTATCTGGAAAGGAGTTGCTGCTTCCGCTGCTTTGTTAGAGCGAGGGACGGAGGTTGTCGGGGTACCGGACGTGTGTGCGATCACGGATGCAGCGCTGCTTTGCGGTGCTGGACTTGGTGCTGCTGGAGCTAGATCTGATGGACGTGCTGGAGCCAGACCTGCTGGACTTCATCACGATCTTGAGATCGGCAAGTGTACGACTACATCAACCACGAGTTCCTACTCGTTAACAAAGCTCGTTGTCTACGAGGGTAAGTTCTTGTTGGATGTATGTCCACCTATTGCTTTGTACCTAGTAGATAGATCTTGGCGTGTAGTTTACATCGTAGGAAATTTTTTGTTTTCTATGCTGCAGACCCAACACCATCAATGTCTTGGGTAGCAAGTAATCGACCACTTTGGGCCTGACTACCAGGGTGACTCGCCCTTGGTACTCGATTCTGGGGGCATGGTCCTAGCGACTCCAAGTGATAGTTTGCTCGGACCAGTTGAGGAAGCGTGGGATGTCGACCTGCGTCACCGCATTGACAGCGACCGCGCGGGCGAGCACCTTCCTCTCGCGCTTGGTGCCAAGTCCGGTGAAGGTATGTAGCGAGCCAACGGCGGTGCCGAAGCCGTCGGCGTTCCCGTTGTCCCGAGGTGGGTTGTTGTTGGGGTCCTCCCTTGCTCGCCTCGCCTTCTCGATCTCTTTGAGAGAGTGGCAATCAGCGGTGGTGTGGGTGGCGGGTTTTCCCTCCCTGCTATGGTAGATGCAGGGCTGATTGAGCAGGGCAGCAGGGTCGAATTTTGGCCTCGCTGTATTGTTGGAGAGGTAGTTTCCGCTGTCGCGGTAATTTCTTCCGTAGCCGGCGTTGGCGACGAAGTCGACTCGCCCGTCGTGCGGCGCTTGCCTATGATGCGGGTGTTGCTGTAGCGCATGTCGCGTAGGCGCCCGCTATCATGGATGCTGGTTCGGCGTCTTCCTCCCGACTCGTCGTCGGAGTCTTGGTTAGGGTCCTCCTCCGCGTAGCGCTTGGCGATCTCGAGGAGGTCGGGGATGTTGTCGAGGGTCCGGTAGACCCTCTTGACCTTAGCGACCAGGGGTTCGTACCGACACGCGTTCTTGAAGCAATGTATCGCCGTATCTGGGTGAATGCCGGAGGCATTGATCCACAACTCTTGCCATCTTTGAATCCAGCGGCGAGTCGACTCGCGTTGTCCCTGGATGCATCGCTCTAGGTCTTCTATGGTGGTGGCGCGGGTGTAGGAGCCCTCGAAGTGCCTGATGAAGGCGTCCCGCATGTCTTCCCAGGAATCGATGATGTCGGCGGGGAGGGTGTTGATCCATTGCCGAGTCGCACCCTCCATCATCAGGGAAAGGTAGCGAGCAGCGAGCAGGTCGGTGTGGCCTGCGATTCCCATTGCCATGAGGTATGTGTCCAGCCAGACAGCGGGATCATACGTCGGGTCGTACTTTTCGATCTCCTTGGGAGCTTTGAAGTTGGCGGGGTATTTTTCCCCGCGGATC
Source organism: Avena eriantha (assembly GCA_910589775.1). Lineage (NCBI taxonomy): Eukaryota > Viridiplantae > Streptophyta > Magnoliopsida > Poales > Poaceae > Avena > Avena eriantha. Next base: position 278,218,699 of record OU342740.1, on the reverse strand, counting down.
ATGGGCCTGAAGCATTGCGGCCCGACTCGACTGAGCGAGCCTCTTGGTTCCGGGTCGCCGCGGTTGGTGAGGGTGTGCCTCAAGTCGTTGGGCTGGCGCACCCACCACGCCTAGTTGTTGATGATGTTCGTTCGGGCATCGATGGGCTGCCCGTTGGCGGCGACCGTGTTATTCGCCGGTCGCGGCTCGTTGGTGGACAGCGCAGGGTTGGCGGCCTGTGGTTGGTTCGCCAGGGGCTGCGGTGGTGGGCAAGTCAATGCGTTGGCGACGGTGGGGTGGCCGCTTGATGCCGTCCTGCTTGCTGGGGAGCGGGAGTACATCCGCCCTCGCAGGTCGACTCCCGCAGCTTGTTGCTCGACGGCCCTGACGAGTAGGGCCTTGGCGTACTGGATCTGTAGCGCGCCTTCGCCTTGGACGCCGAGGTTGGCGATCGTGGCGTCGGCCACGACGACGTTGTCCATCGGGGTGGAGTATAGCGGTAGTCCGTTGGCGTCGCGGGCTTGAGGCGAGATGATGATCCGCGCTTGGTCCGGCGGGGGCGTGCGGCCGATGGGTGGTGGAGGGGCTCCGGTCGCCGGTGCGCCGGGTGGTGGTCTCGCGGGGTTGCTTCCGCCTGGCGGCGCGTTCTCACAGTATTCGCGCTCGGCGGCGCGTGCGGGGTCGCTTTCGTCGTTGAAGTTCAGGACGCGGCCCTGGACGTTGGAGTTCAGGCGGGTCCTGATGCGGCGCTGGTGATAGAGCGATATCTCCCGCGTCATTTCCCGCTCGAGGCGGTATTTCTCACGCTCAGTGAGTTCGTTGCGTTGCGCCTCCGCGAGCCGCGGGCGGGCTTCCTCCACCTCTGTGGTTGTCACGGTCGGCGGGATCAGCGTGGCAAACGGATCTGGCAGGGTGGCCGTGCTGCCCGCCATGTAGATCGTGTTGAAGCGATTGGATCTGGCACGGAAGTCTTCGGGCGATTCCGAGCCAGAGTCGGAGTCAAAGATCCCGAGGATGGAGGGGTCCTCGAAATCCTCTGGGTTGGAGACTCGCGTGATGGAGTCCTCTCGTGATGCGGCAGTGATAGATCCGTCGACCGAGGCAGGGGTCGCGGAGTCGGCTTCATCGTTTAGGGCCTCGTCGTTGGCGGCGGTGTTGGTCTCGGCTGCGTCGCTGGCGGTCGAGTCGTACTCGGTGATGAGGCTCCTGATGGAACGGACCTGCTCCTCCGAGAGAAGATCGCGGTGCGGCGGCGATCATCCGACGATCACCGTTGCAGCCGGGTCGATCGCGCCGGTGAAGCCGACGAAGAGGTTGATGGATCCGACCGGCATCACCGCTCCGTGAGTGACCGGGCGTGACGCCGGGATGTAGCTGCTGGGCAGGATCTGTAAGATCCCGCCGATGGAGATCATGCGACCGGTGGCGAGCGGCCGATCGATCGGCAAGTAGGGTCTCGCCGCAGAACTCAGGCCAGTCCCGCTATGCCCCATGGTGGGTGCCACTGTCGTGGAAATGGCCACGGCAGTCGCTGCCACTGGCAGCGATTGATTGTTGTGTGAGGAAGAGTTGGCGGCCATCTGCGTTGCGAGATGGGGGCGGATGCACATGGGTTTATCCAGGTTCGGCCCCCCGGAGGGTAAAGACCTACTCCTGCTAGATTGGATTATTGGAGAGCGAGTTACAGGGGCGGCGAGCTCGGCGTCTAAGCAGGGAGTCGCTCAAGGGGGTGTATGATGGAACGTGCGTCCTTAGGATACCCTAGGGAGGTTTATATAGGAGTCACCTCGCTAGGGTTTACAAGTTAAAACCGAGCCAGATACAGACTCGGAGGCTATTAGACCTAATCCGACTGGGCTTCAAATACGCTCCTGGGCCTTCAGCTTCCAGTCGCCAGGCCTCTCCTTCAATCGTAGTCCAGTCGCCGTCCTTCAGGCACACTGACAGGGCCTTTGACCCAATCGGAACGTTCCTGCTGGGCATACCCTCTTTGGCATATCCCCATCGATTGGATTGGTTGTTTGAACCAACAGGAGCAAATCGAATTGGGCGTAATTTGGCGTGTGTTTGTATCTTTACCTTGCATTAGAGTTGCGTTCATCGTGTTCATCGCGTGTTCCCTCAACCCCCGTCTCAAATCCGTGAAAATCGGGCCACTCCAAGGGTAAATACACAAGGAGACCCATAACACAAACTCTGCAACTCAACGTACAGATCCGTCTCTCTATAAATACTACTTCCTGGCCCACTTGTTAATGTAGTAAATTGCTTATTTTCTTATCTCTACTTGTTGTTCTTGCATGTCCTATTGCTAGGCAGGAGTTTCGATCGACCCAACGATGGTTGTTCTTTAGCCAACGTTGGGTCGAACTTTACTCCAGTCTAGCATGCGTGCCGCTATCGATGAGCAAGCGCTACCGCCTTTTATGCTATTTCTTATCTGTTAACACGTTACGCTATGTTTTATTGCAGCCACGGAGTATCTTCTTCAATCACTGGTCTGCATGTTCGTCGTCTTCTCGATATTTAGAAACATCTGCAACATACGATTTTTCTATTTGTTTTTTTAGTTCTTACTGTATTTCTTTATCGTCCTTCACTCTTTCTTATGATTTCTTGCTTGTGTTTATTATGCGCTTTTCCTGAACAGGTATGTACGTCGAACACGTTGGTACATGCTTAGAGGAGGAGAAAAAAACTTCTATCGACAGACGTATGTCTGATGTTCGATGTGGATGAAGAAATTACGGTCCTTGGCGGCTTCACCGTGCACCGCGCCGCTGCTTCGTGACGACATGCGCATAAGCCTCGGCACGTGAAGCCACTCGCGTCCCGCTACATCTTCTTTCGTCGCATACCACGCTTCTTGCTCTGCTGTTATGGCGGAACCGTGCTCGTCATCACGGCATGCGGAGGACGATGAACGCGGCTTTGAAGACCTAGCTTGGGTTGCCATGTTGAAGACTCTAAGATTAGTTTGCTTACTTGTAGTCTTTTCTTATATTTGCGAGCATATTGTAAACGGGGAGACACGAAAAAATATCGAATAAAATCAATCGAGCAATAAGGACTGTGTCTTATATTTTCATTGTGTATGTTTTTTTGTGTATTTCGTGCGTCTCTCTTGAGTGGTTTGGTCTTCTTTGCTAGGCTTGTCCGTTTCTTTTTCGAGTTGCTCTGTTCACTTGGTTGATCGACGTCGTTTGAATGCTGGCAGCCTCTTATTTTTTGTGCGACTTTTGTATGCCAAGCTGTCCTATCGGTAGCGGTGTCCACACTGTTAAAACTTAAAACCTAAGAGAGAAACCGAAATAAAAACCAAAAACAAAACCCAACAGAAAAAAGAAACTAATAAAAGAGGGACAAACCGAACAAAACCGTGCGAACTAAAAAAAACCATACTTAGCAAAGTTGGCGTGACGGAAAGAAGCTGAAAATCAATCCGGTGCCCGGCCGTGAAACGAAAATGGCCCGACCCATAGTAGTAGACAGGATGCCTGGCTAGGGGTGCCCGCGCCGATACAGACAGCAAATAGGTCGCCCCTCCATCGTGCTATACACCGCCTTTAGCAGGCCCCAAGGAGAAGGACGTGCCACACTTTCGGAAATATAAGACATTCTAGTTTTGTGAAACGAATATATTTAGACACGTTTTAGTTTATAGATTTACTCTAAATCTTTATAAACCTATACACTAAAAGACTTATAGATATATCCGATTTACAAAACTAAAACGTCTTATATTTCCAAACGGAGGGAGTACATGTGCGGAATGGGCACTACCCAAGTTACTCGGACTGCTTGTCTGCTTTGACAATTTGCGTGTAGTTCGTCTGATTCGTGTTTGTGATTGTAGGCCGGTAGCTACGTTTCTACGCTCGCTCGGTTACATACCTTTACGTGAGAGAACTAGTGTTTTTGGAAATAAAAACATGAACGTTTTTAAAAATCACAAACAGAGGGAGGAAAAAAAATGCTAAATGGGCGGGTCAATGCGGTGCGGCACTCGTCGCAATGGGCGGCATATAACATTTGCCGGCCCTCCACTGCACCGTGTCGTCATTCCCCATTCTCAGTCCAACAGCGCGACAAACACTACCTAGGCGAACGCGAGCCCGTTCCAAGAGCCTCAGACCTGCAGGTAGACTGTCGGCCCGCGTCCACGGGCCAGCGCCAACCCACCCCATCGCGGCACCGAGTCCGAGTTGCCTCGCGGCGCTCATTCCGCCGGCCTTGTCCCCGTGCGTGCCGCGCGTACCTGCTCCGCCAGGTCGCCGGGATCCAAGACGCGAGAGGCAAAGAGAGCACACGAGACAGTCGCGGGCTCGCAGCGACCGACCGGTGATCGCAGTTAATCATTTAAAAAAATGAAAACCGCTCTACACCCCGCGAAACCAGGTGTCGTTGGATTGCCGAGACGACGCCTGTTCGCCGACATGCTGGACGATGCAGTGTGCAATGTCAGCGGAGTGGGTTGCGTCGCACCCAACGATTTAACTTGTCTCGACTGCAGAGCAGAGGATGCGCTGCACACGGCCGGTGGATACCTGACAGATGCTCTGACTCCGACCGAGTCAAGTTTTCCGCGCCGGCCTTGGCTGCTATTGGGTGCGGCCGCGTTGCCTGGCTGCTTCCACTTTCTGCTTTCCCTTCACTTGTCACGATTCGCAGCTTCGCGAAAGAGAAATCCCCCTTGATCAAGGAGCACCAAGCTGGCTCACATTCGGCTCGGTGGCAATTTAATTCGATTGATGTGCTAGCTAGCTGCCATGTTTCAAGCTCATGCTCTAGCAGACACTGTATCTACAGCTATTGACCAATTTGACGTGTTGTAACTTGGGATTTGGCTGAGATATTGCTGACAACTTTTGTTGCTGCTTGGGATTAAAACAAAAGCATGCATGGTGCTACACCACGAACACGTCTATAGGTTGATCCATAAATCCATTTACTCCCGCTTCAAACTATATCATCCATCCATCATCGCTGCCTATTGTCATTATCGTCATGTCCACGTTCTACAACTAGCTAATCATCCTCGGGTATAGTGCCGACAAACTTGGCGGTGGAGCGACGTGACCCTAATTCCAGGACTGTTTGCCCCTTTTCGATCGACTTTCCAATAGATATTACGTGGAACCGTACCATATGTTCACTTTTCGAGATACTAAGATACTCACGTATCTCATCAACGCCCTGTCAGGAACTTGCGCATATCGCGCAATGTCGGCTTACATGGGCAAAAGATAAAAATAACCCCTGCCAAAAGAAATTTAAACAATAATCATGTCACGAATTTTTTTTTCACGAAGCTAAACCTTTTAATGCGGGATTTCTTTAACTTCGTAGCACCCTCCTACCCAGGGATGGCACCCACCGGGTTCGGGACCGGGTCCGCCACCCCTATACCCGTCCCGTTTAATTAGTTGGATCTAATTTTTTACCAGATCAGCGATCTGGCCGGGTTCGGGGCCCCAACGGGTACCCGCCAGCGTGTGAGACGGGGGCGGCGTTGGCGCATGCGCGAAGAAAATGATGGGATATTGGGATGAGGTTGATGGAAATGGATGTGTGTATGTGTGTGTTGTCTCTAGGATTCCGTATTTCATCGCGTGCATGTGATTATTAGAGATAGGATTAAGGCTTAGAGTGGGTCTACGGGTCTGCGGGTATGGATTTGCCACCCCCAGACCCGCCCCGTTAGACTTGATGAGAACTTTTTACCAAAACCCTCCCCGTTTAAGGCGGGTACCCGTCGGTTTTGCCGGTTTCGGAGCCCCATTGCCATCCCTACTCCTACCTGTGTGGCACACTCAGGTCCAGCGGTTCAGCGAACTTCTTTAAGGTTATAGGTACTATCCTCTGAAATATTGAACTTCAATTTTTTGTAACTTTTTATCTACAAATCTAACTGACTTATTTTTTTCCTATGGATCACAAATTAGTCCAATGCCACTAATCTAACGATGGTTGGACAAGTTGGACAAGTACGGAATATTTCGTAAATTATTTGCTTATGTCACTAGTCGGAAAACCCATATCTGTGGTGCACGCCCGGTACGCCACAAATGTTAAACCACTGGTATTTTTAATCTGTGGCGCACCCGACGTGCGCCATGGATAAGCCTATCCGTGGTGTATGGGGTATGGTGCGTCACAGATAAAATTTTCAATTTTTTCAAAAAAGCTGGATCTAGATGTATCGTCGTCGGTGTCGCCTCTCCGCCACCTCCTTCTCGTCGTCACATCGCGCCGCGTCGCCGCGGCCACAGCCTACCACCGCAGGTAGATGCGAGAGGTGGTGGCCAAGCCAGTAGGAGGCGGTGGCCGGGGGAGCTCGAGGACGGCTCGACAGAAGGTGGCGCGCATGGGCTATCAGAGGATGGCACGGCCGGAGGAGGGTGATGCGGTCGGAGGAGAGGAGGAGGAGGATATCAGAAGAGGAGAGGAGTCGGAGGAGGAGGAGGAGGAAGAAGAAGACCAGAGGAGGAGAGGAGGAAGAAGAAGAGAGGAGAGGGAGAGGAGGAACATGAAGAGGAAGAAGAGAGGATGAATAGGAGGAGAGGATGAGGAAGAAGAGAGGAGGAGGAGGGGAATGAGAGGGGAAGATGGAGAAGAAAATAAGGTGAAGGGGGTAGGTGGTCGAGGTGGGGATTCAAATTTGAATCCCGACCAAACTTACCCGTGGCGCACCCTAATGTGGTGCGTCACAGACAAGTGGCCTCAATTTTTTTGTGCAGGAAAAATCTTAGTTTTGCCATAACTTTTTTTATTTTCAAAATTTGAGATTCGAAAAAATCGCTAAACGACCTTTAGTAGTTGCGAGCGTATGTAAAATTCCGTGCTCGTCATTTTGATATATTAAAGATTTTTTCTGACAACGTATGCAAAAGTTATGATCGTTTTATCATGCTATAACGTATTTTTTTGCAAAAAAAGTCAAAATTCATATTTATTAATTTTCCTACAAACTAGACCACATAACCTACCTATATATGAAAGGATTCTTTTTAAAAGTCTTTTTCATTTTCTTTAATTTTTTGCCAAACTAAAAGGGCGATCCAGGGGTGTGAGAGGGATATTTTATCATTTGCCACATTTTATAATTTGCCACGTTGACCACCACATGTCAGTGACACATGGTGCGCAAATAATAAAACTCAAAAGTACACCATGGCAAATTGTAAAATCCTCCTGATGTGAGAGCAGATTTTTAAAAACTTATATGTGGTGCACAACTGTTGGATTTACCATAGGTAAGTTTGCAAAAAATCTGTCCCACCCCCCTTATCCGTGGCGCACCAAAATAGTGTGCGTCACGGATACCACACTTAGGCATGGCGCACGCCCATTCCGTGTACCACGGATAGATGGGGGCGACCCCCCGGGGCTGGAACCCACTTAAGCGTGGCGCACCCATTTGATTGTGTGCCACGGATAGGGTCATACCACTGGAGTACCTTTTTGTGGTGCGCCACGGATACTCCACAGGTATGCCAACCATGGATAAGCCTTTTCTTACTAGTGTGGTGGTTTATTTTAAAATGTTTAGACGAATTTGTAAACGAGATTGTGCCCAGTCGTAGTGCACGAGGGTAGCGAAGCTTGAGGTTTGGATAAGTTTGAAGTAATTTAGTGAACATGTAGTGGGAGAATGCAGTAAGCTTAGGAGCTAGCAAGTTCAGGCGATCCTCCTTGGCAGGATTTTCTTCTCCAGGATGGAAAGGCAAGCCGATTGTGGTTGAGAGAAGCAAGTTAGAGGTGTTCAATGATAATTTCAAGCATTCACGGTACGGTGAGGTGGCGACTATTGGGGATGACCATGCATTGTTTTTTGGGCTATGCTACTCTAGATTTATATGTGTGTGTCTTGTACAAGTTGTTTGGAGATTACATCTTCTTGGAGAACCATGCTACGGATTACTTATGACGTCGAAAATTTAAGTTCTTGTAGGTCCTAGAACATGAAAGATGACGTGTCGTCCTCTGAAAGGACAAGGATGTCGCCTAGAGGGGGTGAATAGGCGGTTTAAAACATTTAAGAGAGTGGCTTAACAAAGGAGGAATTAAACTATAGTTTACTTTGTTAAGCACAAAACCTAGAACAACTAGGGTTCACCTATGTGCACCAACAACATATGCTAAGCAAGACAAGCCACTATGTGATAGAAAGATATATACTTCAAGCACGAAGGCTATCACAAAGTAAGGTGCATAAGAAAGAGCTTGGGTACAGAGATAACCAAGGCACACGGAGACGATGATGTTTTACCGAGTTTCTCCCAACAATGAAGTATGTCTCGTTTGGAGAGGGGTTGGTTTCAAACCACCAACGCCACAAAAGGCCTCCCTTGTTTTCCGGTGATTCTCACCCCAATGGGATCGATCCACACTTCCACTATCGGTGCACTTGTCGGTGGCAATCCGGAACCTCTCACAGGATTGGGGCACTTCTCCACAACTCAATTGGAGGCTACCAACTAACAAGCTTGGGGAAAGCTCCACAACTTAATTGGAGGCCCAAGTAATCCACAAACTTGCAATACAACGAAACTATCTAGGGTTCCAAGAACCCAAGAGTAAAAAGTTTCTCACCTTTCACCCAATTGAATCCTCACCGAGAACTTAGACTGATGCACCAAATGCAATGGCAAGAACACAAGAAGTGCCCAAGTCCTTCTCTCCCAAATTCCACCAAACTACAAAAGCTTATGGGGGAATAAGAGAGGACGAACAATGGAGGAAATCCACAAAAGACTCCAAGATCTAGATCTCAAGATGTTTCCTTCACTTAGATGAGAGATTGATTGGTGGGATTGTAGATCTAGATCTCCTATTTAAAATCTCTCAAGAATATGCAAGAATCATACGAGAGATTAAGGGATTGCAAGCTAAAGAAGGTCAACAATGGAGGGGAAAACTTGCAATAAAGGTTAGGGGACCATTGGGGAAGAAGGGCCGCTAAAATAGGTTCCTAGAAATCCAACCGCTAGGCCCAAGAATCGCCCGGTCCGGAGTCTCTGGTGTACCCAAGCCAAACGGGGAAAAACTGGATGCCATTCAGTATGCGGTCCAGAGATAGGCCAGAGATTTAGTCCGGAATCTCCGGTCTTACAAAAACTGGCAGAAAGACCAATACGAAAACAACCATAACTTTTGCATCTAGACTCTGATTTTGATGATTTTAGGCTCATTTTAAAGAGGACAATAAGCTCTAAAAGATCATACATAAAAATATCATAGTCCAGCAAGGGAGGATAGAACCAAATGACAAAAGGTTTGACCTCTCTCAAAAAGATGAACCGGTAAAACCTCCAACATCGAAAACGCAATAGAGAATGCATATGAAATCCGTTTTCGATGAACTAGAGATTGTTATCAATATTAACACAAGCTATAAAACCTCAAATAGATAAGATCCAAATAACAACCAAGAAAGATGATGTCAAGTATGCAAAGGTTTGATCTCCCTCCGGAGGATATGATCAAGTTACTCACTCGAGAGCCCCTCTTGATAGTACGAATATCTATCATATAAACCGGTCTCTCCAACTAACACCACGAGACCAGTAAGAAGGAAATCCTATTAAGAAAATACCTTTGCCTTGCGCATATTCCACTTGAGCTTGGTGACGATGAACTTGTCTATCTCAAGATGGAACACCTTTCTTGATCGCGCTAGCTTGGTGAAGACTTGCAAACTGCTCCCTCGTATTCTACTATGGTAGAGCTTCTATTTTGGGCATATCTTCACATATCCATGAACGCCATAGGATGGCAAGCTTCAAGCAAATGATGACTTTGAGATGGCTCATCTTGAACTTGCACTTCATTTCTTCTTTCTTCATCATGTTGGTGTCTTGAAGGTACACAAGAGATATCACACCATCTTATTCTTCAAGACCCACTTGCCATAGGCTCAGCTCTCACCTGACCAAGCTTTGGATCACTCCTTGAATACCTTGGTCATCACTTGATCTTCTTCACTTTGTTCTTCTCCCAACCTTGAATCCAACATATGGTTCAAGAATTGCCTATGGACAAAAATCCTACAAGTAAAACTCAATGCAAACATAAGTCCATAAAGATTGTCATTAATTACCAAAACCACACATGGGGGCACACATGCACTTTCAATCTCCCCCATTTTGGTAATTGATGATAATCCCTTTGAGTGGGTTTATATAAGGAATCAACTAAACAAAACGGTGTGCTAACATCAAATACAACACAAGTATGTGATGTTAGTACAACCATAATATAGAGCAAACTCCCCCACAATCTATGCACGTGTGGATGAACTTGAAATTCATTGCATATATTTCCAACCATTGCCGGTGGTGGAGTTTTCTCTGTATATTCAAGATGCCATGCAACACACTAATATGCAAAGCACACGAGGCAAGTGTTTAAGTACAAAACTCAAAACACACAACCAAATTCCCTGAAACCCTCTAAAACTTCTCCCCCATTGGCATCGATTGTCGAAATGGGTGAAAAACTCTAGAAGGCCAATTTAGTGAGAGTTCCTCCATATGGTGTGCATTTCTCATAATATGAGTAGAATCAAATACACGTATCCAAACCAGGAGGAAATCAAACTAAACTAAGGATCCAAAGATTGCAAACAAATAAAATGGTGAAGAAGCATCAATGAATGAAGCAAGCAACCAAAAGATCCAAAGAATCACTTCACAAACGGAAGATACCAAAAGAAAGATATATATTATGATAAGATCGACAGGATAGTGATTTAAAAAATATGAGAAGACTCCCCAAAGTTTGTGCACAAATTATAATTTGCATTTGAATACAATATGCATAACATGTCATCCTTGTTCCCTCTATATCATTTAAACCATGAGCACAAGTAAGAGAGAAGATATTGATGGCTCAATGCACGGCGCCCAGAAAAATGTTTGATGGCGGTGTTTATATAGAGCTCGTTGGGAACCCCAAGAGGAAGGTATGATGAGCACAGCAGCAAGTTTCCCTCAGTTATGAAACCAAGGTTTAATTGAACCAGTAGGAGCAAGGAAACACCCCAAAGATGTTACTAGCTGAGTTTTGGCAGGGCGCACTACCGGTGCTAGTAGCGACGTGGAGACCTGCACAACACAACCACAGAACTTTGTCCCCAACTTGCGATGAGGTTGTCAATCTCACCGTATTTTTTGGAAAACAAAGGATTAAACGTATTGAATGGAAAGAAGTAATAGTTTGCAGAAAGTAAACACAAAGAAGTAAACCGTTTATAGATTGTATGTAAAGAAAAGGACCGGGATCCATAGTTCACTAGAGGTGGCTCTCCTTAAGATAGATAACATGTTGGGTGAACAAATTACAGCGGGGCAATTGACAAACACCGAGAAAGCAATACATGCATATACTAATCATCTTGACTCCTTTGAGACTTGATTGGGCATTACAACATTATACATAGACCGCCATCCAACTGCATCTATGACTAATAATCCACCTTCAGGTTATCATCTGAATCCCCTCTAGTATTAAGTTGCAAGCAACAGATTATTGCTTTACAAACTGTGTGTAAAGTAAACAATACGATTGTTTCTATGAACAAAGGATTGTTGTTTTCTCCCTAGTAGCAACAACACATCTAGTACCTTAGAGATTTCTGTCACTTCCCCAGATTACTAGAGGCATGAACCCACTATCGAACATAAATACTAACTCTTGGAGTTGCTAGCATCTACTTGGCCAAGATAGCTACTAACAACGGAAAGCATGCAAGATCACAAATAACAAAGACATGATAGAATCAATAATCAATCTGAAATAGCATCTCAATATCCATCGGATCCCCGCAAACACAACATGCAGAATTACAAATAGATGATCTTGATCACGGAGCTCACCAGATCTAAACATGAAAGCACAAAGGAGGAGAACCAGCCATCTAGCTACTAAATGGATCCGTAGTCCAAGGATGAACTACTCACGCATCACACCGGAGGCTTGCATGGTGATCAAGAAGGCATCCAGGGTGAATTCCCCTCTCCGGCAGGGTGCTGGGAAGAGCTTCAGATCCCTCCCGATCTAGGGATGGAGATGACGGCGGCTATAGACTCTTTCCTAGATTTTTGATTGGGCCCTTAGAGTTTTCATCCTAAGGGCAATATATAGGCGGAAGGAGAGGCCGAGGGGGTGCCGGGAACGGCCAAACCACCCCCTGGCGCGGGCCAGGCCTGGCCGTGCAGCCAGGTGGTGTGGTGGCCCCATGGCCCCTCTCCGTCTCGTATTCTGGCACTTGATGACATCCAGAAAAATAGGAACTTTGGCTTTTGTCCCTTCCAATTCCGAGAATATTCATTTTCTGACTTTCCTGGAACCAAAAACAGCAGAAAACAGGCAGCTAGCACTGTGGCTCTTGTTAATAGGTTAGTCCAAGAAATCATATGAAAAGTACTCCAAAGTTGGAACAAAACACAAGAAAGTGGATAAAACCAAGCATGGAACATCAAAAATTATAGATACATTTGCAATGTATCAGATATTATGATGAGAGCAAATGGGTGTTTAGATGAAAATAGGGAGCTCCCCCGAAGCTTTATGCACAAGAAAGTGCACAATTATGGAATCCTAACTCCCCATAATCAAACAAAACACCAAACTAGAACAAGAAAGCAAATGCGCGTTCTTATGTAAATTAGGAAGGCTTCCCAAGGTTTATGCACCAAATATAATAATTGCTTTGAATGCAAAGTGCATAAACATGGTATCCTTGCTCCCCCAAACTTACATAACAACACAATGGCATGAGAGATCAACTTTCTTAACACCAATGGGTGCCAAAATATGCAAATGAAAAGGTCAAGACTCAAAGCAAAACTTTTGGAGTCACCAAAGAATAAAAAGGGGCACAAGGTGTAGATTCCAAAGCAAAAGGATATCAACTAGATATTGAGCCATAATCATGTGTAAAAGTTTCTAGGTAGACAACAATCACCAAGATATACATCCACAAAGAAACATGTACACAGAAAATGGATACTCAAGAATGAACACGATATCCAAACGAAAGTCATAGATAATGCCAATAACATTTTTGCTAGAAAGCATGGCCAAAGGCTCAAATTTATCTTATTGAACATCAATGACCTTCAGCGAATACATCACAACTATCACAAGGGAAAAATAGATAGTTGGAATGCATTGGGAAAGGCAACAAGTATCATAAAGAACAAATAAACCTTGCAAATTCATCCATATTGCACATGAGAGAGATTGAGGAAATGATTGGCAATAGAATTGCTTGATTGGCATATGTGGGATTGGTGAATCATAAACATGATTTTTATATACTCCCCAAAATATGCATTCATCTCAACTTACTCATATACGATAAGGATGATACAAATTTTTTTGCAAGAACCACAATAAAAGCAACTGAAGGAAATCATGCCATGATGCAACCACAAAGGTTGGATACTAGAAAAGTATGCATGAGAGGGATACTTGTTAATGAGATACCATTGCTAGGATGAAGTAGGTATGCGTTTGTTGATCATCCTAGCTTGCCTCCAATTATCATTTAGTCACCATATCTTCTTATTATTGAGACAAGCATCCAATGAATCTCCAATGTACCTAAGACACATTCAAGTACACAATGGTCCCAAAACTCATTGGGTCCAAAGTATTTAGATACACTACAATACATTGGACAAACTCCACAAAAACATGTGCATATTGATATGAAATGGAAGTTCATGCACATCTTAGGCAAAATAGGATTTGGTGGAGTTTCCCTTATATATTAAGAAAGCAAGCATACCATAAAATATACATTTAGTAAATATGCATGCACAAGACTTTTAAGAACCAAAAGGAGATATAGTTTGAACAACAACACCAAGAAATCCAAGATGGCACACCTAAGTGTGACACGATAACGGTTGTCCAAAATATATCAAGGACCAAATCAACACATAATAGACCCCAAGTTCAACAAATGAACGAGGCAAAAGCCAAAGAGCAAAACAGATAAACAAATTCAAATGCTCAACGATTTATCTCATTCTAAAAGGTCAAAACACGAAACAAGGAATGAAACAAAGCCAACTCCCCAAAAGAGCAAGGTTCCATCAATTAAACCAAACCCTCAACACTTTTCATAATGTCACAAAATACCAAAACAAAAAGATCAAACTTCCAAGAACATAAAGCATGCTATGGATCAAAGCAAGAAACATAAAGAAGTGTTCTAAATAATATAGGATATCTCCCCATGAGTAGTGCATTATGTACGATATTGCTTTTGAATGAAAAATGCACACAAATGGGATCATCACTATAACCTATATTAAGTAAAACATATGAGAATACCAATTAAATCAATATCCAGAAGTAGCAAGGAAATCTTGGGAGCAAGATAAACACTCAAAAACCAATGTGAATATGATCAATAAGTTCTACCATATATGGTGTAAAAATTGTCCAATGACAAGAAGTAGAGAGATAATTTCAAGAGGTATCTTACAAGGATATCCAAGATCATATTCATAACACAAGCATATGGCAAAATATAAGAATTACACTCGATGCTTAGTAAGAGAATCTTGATAGCTCCAAATAGCTACACAATCATTAATGATTAGAGTAACTTGAAGCAAATGGTTTCCATGGAGGATACAGATATACAAATATGAGGAAACACATACCAAGAAGAGCCCACACAAACAAGATCCAAAAGATGAGAAACAATGTATTCAAAAAATTTTGAACTTGTTTGAGCAAATGTGTCACATAGGAGCTAGATAATTATAAATATCAATTCTAAGTGACACAACCTCGAATATTCACATTTTCTAGGCTTGTAATATGCACTAAGCATATGACTCCACCATAATGTGATAAAGCATAAATAACAACACGAGGCAAAATGATCCAAACAGAGATAATTAATGGACATTATAAAACTTGAATTTCTCATGAGAAACATACCACATAGAGACTAGATAATATTGCAATATCAATACTAGGTGGTATTTGATGACTGGAAGTGCACATATCATTTGTAGCTAGTTTTGAAATAAAGATATCGATCCCACAGGGGGCAGGGGTCTGAAGTCTAATAACTCTTGAAATAAATATTACAATAGAAACGGTAAATAAAGTTCTAAGTGACAAGATAAAATGTGAGTATTGCGTAAATAGGTCTTTTGGGGGTTTTGGTACAAGAGCAACAATAAATAAAATAAAACAACTGAACACAGAAAGCAAGTATCACGTATGTAAGAGAGATTGGAACTGCAATAGGGGAAAAGCATTCTCAGGGAGTAGCAGATACACCAATAGTATTATAAGGAGCTAAGGTAAAGATTAATATCATGAACATTCTCACCTATGTATGTGTGGAAGGAACTCCGTATTTGGACAAATAGGCAGCAATCCCTGCTCACATCATCCTCATAACCACAGGATTCAGCAATCGACATCAATCGAATTACTGCACTATTAAGGGACGTAATCCCGTAGGACGTATCCCATGGCATGTATAGTGTTTTGTGAGTTTCCTCGATTTCCCAAGTTGATATATAAGGAGTGCCAACAGATTTATAGTCACTGTAAGTGCTAACACACCTTCGTCTACCAACAAGTAGTTCTCTCCATCAAGTCCCCATGAGAGGCAAATATTGAGAGGTCAACTTCTCTCAACATCAAAATGAAGACAATCTAACACATGGTCACAGCGATGAATATCATAATAAACTTTATCTTATTTCAGTCTCATACTAGGGTTTCTCCATCTCCCCAAGAACTAATGATCTACTCAGACATGGAGGCAATCAACATCATGGCAATAAAAATGGAATCTATCATAGATGAATAGTACTTGTATAAATCCACAACGAGTACGGAATTTTCAACAAGATCTAGACAAGATATAGATGGGATGGATGGACATGGTGGTGATGCAGTGGTGGATGATGAAGATCAATGCCTTAGCCTCCCGGATCTGCGTAGGGCGAAGATGGATCCTCGGTGGATGAGTTCCCCCTCCATATGCCTTCCGGAGGTGAGGTTTCGGCGATTTCTGGGTGTTCTATATGTCGTCTCTCCGATCTAGTTGCACGGGGTGAAACTATTTGAGGAGGCGGTGGTGGCGCCAACTATACGGCAGGAACTATACGGCCAGGAAATTTATTCCCGCCATATAGTTGGTCGTTGAACCGTCTGTATGTCTTGTTCGCTTCAGATTTTCTTCTGATATTATTAATATTAGCCAAATAAGCGATTTATGTTGTTTTTGACTCCTTTTCTCCTCAGTACAACTACTCCAAGAATTGTGTCCATTGGATCCATCATCTGTCCTGATCCTGGTGAAAACAGACATAAAATATGCGCGCGAGCGCCGTAAAATACCAAGATCCTACATCTACAATGCAAAATAATAGTGTAAAACATGATGCGAATATGCACTCATCAACTTCCCCAAGCTTAGACTCTTGCTCGTCCCGAGCAAGTTTAGCTTAATGGATGTGATCCTCATATTCATGAACCTGAGTCGATAAAATAAATGAGGCAGTTGCAGCATGTGTTTATCATATACGATACATAGGAATAAGTTCATGAATAGTACCTTACTCAAACCATCTGAATAGTATCAGCAGGCTTCCATACCTTAGTGATCAATAGTTCACAAAAGATGAATCTCAACATAATGTAAAAGTATCCGGTTCAACCGAATGAGTTAGCGAGGTAGTCCCAAGTTTTTTTAGGATCAACGTATTCACTTGGGATTCAAAATCTCAAAAGTTTCTCTTTGTCATACTACAATATAGTGGTATATGCCTATTTTCTCTTTGCACACTCGCTCTTTTTCTTCTTTCTTTTCTTCTCTTTTGTGTATATGCTCACACTTTTGTTTAAGTGTTGTGCAAAGGAGCTAGCCATACATTCCACTTCATGTAGGAATTCAAAGTTTAACGATCTCAATTATCAAATTCCAATTGTATATGAAGCATTCTTATGACTTGAAGATTCTACCTCAACTTGTTCTCACTCTATTTTGATAACACTTTCATTTTCCTTTGTTTAAGGTTTCTTTTTCAACTTAACTACATAGATAGTTTTTCTCTATAAATCAAACCGTAGACTTACAACATATTGACCAAATTATCTTTATATGTTCCATTAATACCAATGGTGTGGAAGACTCCTATTTCTATCATCAAGTGCAAGTAAAATTATACTCAATCCATTCATATATCCAATAAAACAAGCACAAACTCAATATTCTATATATAATAATAAACTCGGAATTTCATAAAAGGGATCGACTATTCCTGAAGGGAATTCTAATGATGCAAACTTTATTTCTAGTTTGAACTAATGCAAAACTAAAATAGTAATGTAAAACTTATAAGATAGATTACAAGGTCTTAAAGATCTCCCCAAACTTGGAATCAAGCCAGGCGGGATCAAATAATCCCTTGCGATTATTTGATACCGTGATTATTGTAGATCACTGTGGTGCCATGGCACGCAGTATCTTCTCTTCACGGGCCAGCCTGAGATGGAGGGATTGATTGACATCTTCTAATTCTTTAACACGCAGCTTGTAGAAAAGATTATTCCTCTCCAACTCATTCACTTGTTCTTTAATGAACTCATTGTTATCCTGAATTGTTTGTAGCTCCTTAAGACTCATAGAAAAACCTGCTTCGGTTGTCTGCTTAATATCTTTATCAAGTTTGTCAAGATAAAGTCACAACAACCGAAGATGTTTGGGTGTCCCAGGCATTTCCCTGTCCATCTCTTCAATCTTCATCTCGAGGGCCTTCAACTCCCTCTTCTGGTGTGCATTGCCGGTGTCGAGGAACTCCATAGGGATGGCCTTGATCTCCTTGCCTTTCTCACTATTACTCCCAATCTCCATAGGAGCCTTTCTTCTTGGCTTTTGTCCCTTGGTTGCGTGTCCTCACGTGTGAATAAGAGGTGGATTGGTTTCTGGAGATTATGATTAGAGAGAGAGACAATGACAATATATAAGGGGGGTCAGAGATCAGTAAAACTCGCGAGAAACACCAAATTGTTGCCCAAGAAAAGAATCTTAATGAAACAGGGAAAGAAATCACGGATTTGGAATAGTCCTGCCGGGAGCGACCCGTATAGCTCTGGCCGTATAGTTGGTTCTGGGCAGATATTTCCAAATATTTCGAGTCCAGGTCGGTTAAGCCATGACTCGGAACTGACAATAACATTTTTTTAGATAACAAAAATGAAAAGGCAAACGAAAAAGTGTCTGGTAGTTTAACGACCAACTATACGGCCGGAAAATTGGCTCCGGTCGTATAGTTGCGACCGTATAGATACAGACACCAAAAATTGGAAGTGTCTAAGAGTTCAACAACCAACTATACGGCCGGAATTTTAGCTCTGGTCATATAGTTGCGCCCGTATAGGTCCATACATCGAAAACAATTTCATGAAGAAGATACAGAGAGTTTAACGACCAACTATATGGCAGGAGATTTTTCTCCGGTCATATATTTGCGCTCGTATAGTTGGTAAAACCCCTCAGAAACTTCAGAAAAACATGAGGAATTCAAAATCAAAAAATTTAGAAGTAAAATCTGTGAAATCAAATCACTTATCTGAGTAGGAACACTTACCTCGAACTTACCGTTTGCTTATTCGGGGTTGACAAGCTCCTCCAACAACAAAGACTTCTTCTCTTTTAGAGGAATTGACCTTAGTTTATTAAATAATTCTCATAAGCGAAAATCATTAGGATGAAAGTTCCTCTCAATAAGATTGGTGTCTTCCTGGGCAAACATGGACACTGCATCCAACTTCTTTATTTCTTGCCTCTGCATAATCCGCAACTCAAAATTTTGAAGTGAAAGAATCCAACTGATCAGTCTTAGCTTATGGTATTTCCTCTCAAGGAGTTCTTTTAAACCATCACGATCCGTATGGACTCTTACTTTTGCATCAACTATATAAGAACGAAATTTAACACAAGAGAAAAATATAGCAAAGGTTCCCTTTATTCCTTAGGGTAATTCTTTTGAGCACCATTAAGAGTTCTACTAGCATGATGTATAACATTAAATCCGCGACCAATGTGTTGTCCCAGAGTTACTCCTACATCATCATCACTAGCTTCACATATTAAGTCAAAGGTCATATCCTAGATAGGTGGTTTAATGATAGGAGCATGGGATAAAGCATTTTTGATTTTATCAAAGGCTTCAAGACATTTATCATCATAATTAAATCTTACTCCCTTTTACAGGAGGTTAGTCAAAGGTTTAGATATTCCAGAGAAATTACTAATGAACCTTCTATAAAAACCTACATGACCAAGGAAACTTCTTATACCTTTAATATCCCTAGGTTGTGGCATTCTCTCTATGGCCTCAACCTTAGCTCTATCCACTTCAATTCCCTTACCTGATACCTTATGTCTAGGGACTATACCTTCTTTGACCATAAAATGGCACTTCTCCCAGTGTAGAACAAGATTGGTTTCTTTGCAACGCTGCAAAAATCTTTTGAGATTATCCAAGCAACTAGTAAACGAAGTTCCATAGAAAGAAAAGTCATCCATAAATACTTCAATTATCAATTCTATAAAATCCACAAAATAGCAGTCATACATCTTTGAAAAGTAGCTGGAGCATTACATAAACCAAAAGGCATAGTCGGTAAGCATGTAAACCATAAGGACTAATGAAAGTTGTTTTAAGTTGGTCATTAGGATGAACATCTATTTGAGCAAAACCAGAGAATCCATTCAGGTAGCAAAACTGAGTGTGGTTTGTTAACCTTTCTAAAGTTTAATCTATGAACAGTAAAGGATAGTGATCTTTCCTAGTTTCTTTATTCAATTTGCTGAAGTCTATGCACATCCTATGCCCAACAATAGTTCTAGTAGGTATCAGTTTATTGTTTTCATTAGGAACAATAGTAAAACCGCCCTTCTTAGGGACACAATGAATAGGACTTACCCATTCACTTTATTTAACAGGATAGATTATACCTGTGTCTAGTAGGCATACACTTTCTTTTCTTACCACTTCCTTCATTTCATGCTTCAATCTTCTATTAAATTCAGCAACTGGTTTAGCACCTTCTTCCATGAATATCCGATGGACGATTATCATGGGACTAATGCCCTTCAAATCATCCATTGAGTACCCAAAGGCCTTGCGATGCTCCTTAAGTATTTTCTGAAGGAAATATGCCCTGAGAGGCAATAATAAAGTTGTTATTATATATTCCTTATACATGATAGATGTTTATTTTACATGCTAGAAATGTATTGATTCAGAAACATCAATACATGTGTGTTTAATAAACAAAAAGGGTTCCTAGTCATGCCTCTCTTATAGACTAGCTTGTTGATTAACAGGATGATCAAGGTTTCCTGATCATGGACATTGGATGTTGTTAATAACAAGGTCACACCATTGCTGGAATGATGTGATGAACATTCATCCGAAGTATAGCATTACAATCAAGTCATTATGTTTATATTGCTATAACATCATACGAAGTAATATTTATCCTTAGACCATAAGATCATGTTAATTGCTAACACCGGAAGAGTATCTTGATAACATCAAACGTCACACCGTAACAGGGTGACTATAAAGATGGGTTCAGTACTACGTGTTATGTTGAGGCTCATGGATCAAGAGTGGAATTTGTGAATCCAGATGACGGATAGATATACTCTGGGCCCTCTCGGTGATATCACATTAGGATAGCTTGCAAGCAAGTGATGTGATCACTAGAATGTTATATCACGGGAACGAGAAAAGAGTGCATGTCGGTAACGAGATCAAACTAGGTATGGAGATACCGATGATCGAATCTCAGACATGTAATATATTAAGAGACAAAGGGATTTAGTTACAAGCGTTAAAGGTTCTCACGATCACAGGAGTCATCGTTGAATGTGTAGGAGTCAGTACGGATCTCCAGGTCCCGCTGCTGATTATTGATCGGAGAAGGGTCTCGATCATGTCTGCATTATTCGTGAACTGTAGGGTGGCACACTTAAGAGTTACCGGACACCATTTTGGAGCACATATGTTTTAGACGAAAGAATTGCAAAGCGCGGAAATTGTTTCGGGTGAAATTCCAGAAGGTGGTTCTGTATGTGATATTGAAATATTGCAAGGGGCTATATGTGAATGTTTGTTAATTAAAGTAATTAACAAAATTCTGAATAAATTTAATAAAAAGAGTTTTATTAAATGAGAGAGCATTAAATTTGGAGAAATTTAATGCATTTAAAGTGGAGACTTTAAAAGGGAATGTGAAGAGGCATTTTAATGTGGAGGGGTTACCACCACATGAATGGGGGAGGTGAGGGGTCACCCCCCATGCGCCGGCCATGGAGAGAACCCCCCTCCTCCTATATAAGGCCACCCATTCCCTCCTTCATCCACACACCTCCTTGTGAAGGATCTCTCTCCCCCTCTAGAATTATTCGCCCATGGTCTCGGATTAGCGAGATACATGTTCCCGGTGGCATTTCGTCTGGAAGGAGTTGCTGCTTCCGCTGGATCGCTGGAGTGAGGAGGTGGAGGTTGTCCGGTGGCTTGAACGTGTGTGCGAGTGCGGATGCGCTGCTGAGTTGCGGCGCTCGGAGTTCCTCACGATCTTGAGATCGGCAAGTGTACGACTACATCAACCACGAGTTCCTACTCGTTAACAAAACTCGTTGTCTTCAAGGGGAAGTTCTCGTTGGATGTATGTCCATCCGTTGCTTTGTACCTATTAGATAGATCTTGGCGTGTAGTTCACACCGTAGGAATTTTTTTGTTTTCTATGCTGCGGACCCAACAGTGGTATCAGAGCCTAATCTATGCGTAGGTGCTTAGCACGGGTAGTACACATATGGTTGATATGTGGGCGATGATGATCATGTTATTGCATCTTCTATGTATTTTGGATATTGGTGGCATAGTGGGATGAAGCGTCCCGGACCAACCTTACATGTCATCGTACATGAGACCGGTTCCACGACTGACATGCAACTTGTTTTGCATAAGTGGCTGGCGGGTGTCTGTCTCTCCTACTATAGTCAATATCTGATTTACAACGAGTTGCTAATAACTTAGTTATCCTCGTTGTGGTTCATGTTCGTAGGTGAGAACGGTTCTATCTCCGAAAGCCCTAAGCCACGTAAAACTTGCAATTGATAAATTAGAGGCGTCTAGTTTAGATCGTTGCTGGGCTAGTGTATTGATATGGTATTGTTGTAAGTAGATGTATGGTAGATACTCTTACAACACACTCAACGTGTAAGTTCCATAGACCTTGGCCTTACACACAAAGGAATGATAGAGATCATAACACGATGCAAGTGATAGAGATCAAATGCATGGACCATATCATCTCACTTTACACATTAGATGTTAGGATCTTATACTGCTAGTTTGGCGCGTTTGGTAGCATTATAAGATGATCCCTCATTTAGATATCAAGATAAAAATGTGTTCTTTCTTGAGTATGCACCGTTCTATGGATCGTGTTTCGAGACATCACGTGATGATCGGGTGTACTCGAATCTACGCTTTCATAGGAACGGGTGTAAGACAGTTTTACACACGCGAATACTAAGGTTCTTACTTGGCGAGCCTAACATGTACAGACATGGCCTCGGAACACGGACCAAAAGGTTAAGCATGAGTCATATGGTTGATATGATGCCCATATAGATGCTCGCCTTTGAAGCTATATCAACTCACGTGATGATCGGACTTGATGTAGTGGATTTGGTTCATGTAATCACTAAAAAGGCATGAGGGATGTCGTTTTTGAGTGGGAGTTCATTAGTAATTTGGATTAGTTGAACTCAATCTATCATAAACTTAGTCTAAATAAACTTTACAAATTCCGTTGTAGATGGCACCACCTGCTTTTTATTTCAATGTGTTCATGGAGAATGAGAAACTTGCTGCAAATGGTAGCAACTTCACCAACTGGGTTATGAATTTGAGGATTCTCCTCACTGCTGCACAAAATCAATATGTGCTAGATGCGCCGCTAGGCCCCCCACCAGCTCCTGATGCCCCTGACAAAGAAAAGAATGTCTATGTGACTCGCCAGGAGGACCACAACTTAGTTCATTGCGGCATACTGTATGGGCTAGAGCCAGAACTTCGAAAGTGTTTCGAAAATGGCAATACCTTTGATACCATGGGAGAATTGAAAATGATTTCCGATACCCATGCTGTCGTAGAGAGTTATAATGCTACAGAAAACTTCTTTAGCTACATGATGGAGGAAAACAGCTCCGTTAGTGAGCACGTACTCAAAATGTCTGGGTATGCCGATAAGCTTGTGTCCTTGGGAATAACGATTCCCATTGACTTAGGCATACATCGTGTTCTCCAATCTCTGTCACCTAGCTACAAGAGCTTCATGATGAACTATAATATGCAAGGAATGAAGAAGTCTCTTCCCGAGCTTCTGTCAATGCTTAAGACTACAGAAGTGGAGATTAGGAAAGAACATCAAGTGTTGATGATCAATAGGACCACCAGTTTCAAGAAAGACAAGAAAGGCAAGCACAAGGGAAAGAAGGGTGGCAAGTCTGTTGCCACGCCTGAAAAGAAACCCTGGGCTGGCCCTAAGTCTGACACCGAGTGCTACTATTGCAAGGGGACTGGCCATTGGAAGCGCAACTGCCCCAAGTATTTGGTGGACAAGAAGTCCAGCAAGGCAAACAAACGTATATGTGATATACATGTTATTGATGTGTACTTGACTAGTACTCGCAGAAGCACCTGGCTATTTGATACCGGATCGGTTGCTAATATATGTAACTCGGTTCAGGGGCTACGGAACGAGAGACAACTAGCAAGGGATGAGGTCAGGATGCGAGTCGGCAATGGATCAAGAGTTGATGTGATCGCCATCGGGATGCTACCTCTCCATTTACCATCGGGATTAGTTATAAACCTAAATAATTGTTATTTGGTGCCTGCACTAAGCATGAACATTGTATCTGGACTGTGTTTGATGCAAAGTGGTCATTCCTTTAAATCTGAGAACAATGGTTGTTCGATTTATAAGAATGATATCTTTTATGGTCATGCACCTATGTTGAATGGTTTATTTCTGTTGGATCTCGATAGTAATATTACGCACATTCATAATGTTAATGCTAAAAAGATTAAACTTGATGATGATATGTCTACATATATGTGGCACTGCCGTCTAGGTCATATTGGTGTTAAACGCATGAAGAAACTCCATTCTGATGGGCTTTTGGAATCACTTGATTTTCAATCATTTGATACATGTGAGCCATGCCTTATGGGCAAGATGACTAGAACGCCGTTTTCCGGTTCAATGGAACGGGCGACAGATCTATTGGAAATCATACATACTGATGTGTGTGGACCAATGAGTATGTCGGCGCGAGGTGGATATCGTTGTTTTGTTACTTTCACGGATGATTTGAGTAGATATGGGTATATCTATTTGATGAAACACAAGTCTGAAACTTTTGAAAAGTTCAAGGAATTTCAGAATGAAGTGGAAAATCATCGTAATAGAAAGATCAAATTTCGACGGTCTGACCGTGGAGGAGAGTATCTAAGTTACGAGTTTAGCACACACATGAAAGAGTGTGGAATAGTTTCACAACTCACGCCTGCCGGAACACCACAACGTAATGGTGTGTCAAAACGTCGTAATCGTACCTTATTGGATATGGTTCGATCTATGATGTCTCTAACTGACTTACCTCTATCATTTTGGGGTTATGCACTAGAAACAGCTGCATTCACTTTAAATCGCGCACCATCTAAATCCGTTGAAACGACACCGTATGAATTATGGTTTGGAAACAAACCTAAGCTGTCATTTCTTAAGGTTTGGGGATGTGATGTTTATGTGAAGAAACTTCAACCGGATAAACTCGAACCCAAAGTGAAAAAATGCGTCTTCATAGGATACCCTAAGGAAACAATTGGGTATACCTTCTATCACAGATCCGAGGGCAAGGTTGTTGTTGCCAAGAATGGATCCTTTCTTG
Source organism: Avena eriantha (assembly GCA_910589775.1). NCBI lineage: Eukaryota > Viridiplantae > Streptophyta > Magnoliopsida > Poales > Poaceae > Avena > Avena eriantha. The sequence continues at coordinate 278,193,687 of OU342740.1, read as the reverse complement.
AGAAGGAGTTTCTCGCGAAAGGTGTGAGTAGTCGGAAGGTAGAACTTGAAGAGGTTATTGAACCTTCTCTTCATGGAATGGCGAGTGGCGCAGCACCGGAAGTTGTTTCGGAGTTGACTTCACCTGATGAAGAGAGAGCTAATGATAATGATCATGAAACTCTGAAAGAGGACACTACCGAACCTCGTAGGTCAAGCAGGACACGTGCAGCTCCTGAACTGTACGGCAATCCTGTTGTGAATTTCATGGTTGATGAAATGGATGACCCTGCGACGTATGAAGAAGCAATGATGAGCCCGGATTCCAACAAATGGCTAGAAGCCATGAAATCCGAGATGGAATCCAAGTACGAGAACCAAGTTTGGAACTTGGTGGACTTACCTCACGAATAAAAGGCCGTGGAGAATAAATGGATTTTCAAAAGAAAAACCGATGCTGATGGTAATGTGACCATCTATAAGGCTCGACTTGTCGCAAAGGGGTTTCGACAAATTCAAGGATTTGACTACGATGAGACATTCTCTCCCGTAGCGATGCTTAAGTCGGTTAGGATTATGTTAGCAATTGCTGCATATTTCGATTATGAAATATGGCAGATGGATGTCAAAATTGCGTTCCTCAATGGTAAGATTGAAGAAGAGTTGTATATGATACAACCTAAGGGTTTTGTCGATCCTAAGGATGCTAATAAGGTGTGCAAACTTCAACGATCCATCTATGGACTGAAGCAAGCATCACGGAGTTGGAATCTCCGCTTTGATGAGGTGATCAAAGAGTTTGGATTTGTCCAAACTTAAGGAGAGGCTTGTATTTACAAGAAAGTGAGTGGGAGCAATGTGGCATTTCTAATATTATATGTGGATGACATATTATTGATTGGAAATGATATAGATCTTTTAAACAGTGTTAAAAGTTATCTAAACAGCAAATTTTCGATGAAATACCTTGGTGAAGCGTCATATATATTAGGCATTAAAATCTATAGAGATATATCAAGGCGCCTAATTGGGCTATCGTAGAGTACATACCTTGATAAGATATTAAAGAAGTTTAATATGGACGAAAGTAAGAAGGGGTTCTTACCTATGTTGCAAGGCAAGACATTGAGTAAGACTCAAAGTCCGGCTACGGCGGAAGAAAGAGAGATGATGGATAAGATCCCCTATGCCTCGGCCATAGGCTCTATTATGTATGCCATGCTATGTACAAGACCGGATGTGGCACATGCTATTAGTTTGACTAGTAGGTACCAATCTAATCCAGGTTCGGAATACTGGATAGCGGTAAAGAACATCCTCAAGTACTTGAGAAGAACTAACGATATGTTTCTTATATACGGAGGTGAAGAAGAGCTAGTCGCTAAGTGTTATGTTGATGATAGCTTTGACACCGATCCGGATGACTCTAAGTCTCAATCCGGATACGTATTTCTCTTGAACGGAGCAGCAGTTAGTTGGAGGAGTTCCAAACAACCCGTGGTGGCTGGATCAACAACGGAGGCGGAATATGTTGCTGCTTCAGAAGCGGCGCAGGAGGCAGTTTGGATGAAAGAGTTCATTACGGAACTGGGTGTGGTTCCCAGTGCGTTGGACCCGATGGTGATCTATTATGACAACAATGGAGCCATAGCCAACGCAAAGGAACCAAGGTCTCACAAGAATTCCAAACATATTAAGCGCCGGTTTCACTCCATCCGCGAGCATGTCAAGGATGGTGATATAAAGATTTATAAAGTACACATGGACCTGAATGTAGCAGATCCGTTGACTAAATTTCTCCCTAGGGCAAAACATGATCAACACCAGAACTCCATGGGTGTTAGATTTATCACTATGTGAACTAGATTATTGTCTCTAGTGCAAGTGGGAGACTGAAGGAAATATTCCTTGAGAGGCAATAATAAAGTTGTTATTATATATTCCTTATACATGATAGATGTTTATTTTACATGCTAGAAATGTATTGATTCGGAAACATCAATACATGTGTGTTTAATAAACAAAAAGGGTTCCTAGTCATGCCTCTCTTATAGACTAGCTTGTTGATTAACAGGATGATCAAGGTTTCCTGATCATGGACATTAGATGTTGTTAATAACAAGGTCACACCATTGGTGGAATGATGTGATGAACATTCATCCGAAGTATAGCATTACGATCAAGTCATTATGTTTATATTGCTATAACATCATACGAAGTAATCTTTATCCTTAGACCATGAGATCATGTTAATTGCTAACACCGGAAGAGTATCTTGATAACATCAAACGTCACACCGTAATAGGGTGACTATAAAGATGGGTTCAGTACTACGAAGGTGTTATGTTGAGGCTCATGGATCAAGAGTGGAATTTGTCAATCTAGATGACGGATAGATATACTCTGGGCCCTCTCGGTGATATCACATTAGGATAGCTTGCAAGCAAGTGATGTGATCACTAGAATGTTATATCACGGGAACGAGAAAAGAGTGCATGTCAGTAACGAGATCAAACTAGGTATGGATATACCGATGATCGAATCTCGGACATGTAATATATCGAGAGACAAAGGGATTTAGTTACAAGCGTTAAAGGTTCTCATGATCATAGGAGTCATCATTGAATGTGTAGGAGTCAGTACGGATCTCCAGGTCCTGCTGCTGATTATTGATCGGAGAAGGGTCTTGATCATGTCTGCATTATTCGCGAACCGTAGGGTGGCACACTTAAGAGTTACCGGACACCATTTTGGAGCACATATGTTTCAGACGAAAGAATTGCAAAGCGCGGAAATTGTTTCGGGTGAAATTGCAGAAGGTGATTCTGCATGTGATATTGAAATATTGCAAGGGGCTATATGTGAATGTTTGTTAATTAAAGTAATTAACAAAATTCTGAATAAATTTAATAAAAAGAGTTTTGTTAAATGAGAGAGCATTAAATTTGGAGAAATTTAATGCATTTAAAGTGGAGACTTTAAAAGGGAATGTGAAGAGGCATTTTAATGTGGAGGGGTTACTACCACATGAATGGGGGAGGTGAGGGGTCACCCCCCATGTGCCGGCCATGGAGAGAGGGGGCACCCCCCCTCCTCCTATAAAAGGCCACCCATTCCCTCCTTCATCCTCACACCTCCTTGTGAAGGATCTCTCTCCCCCTCTAGAATTATTCCCCCATGGTCTCGGATTAGCGAGATACATGTTCCCGGTGGCATTTCGTCTGGAAGGAGTTGCTGCTTCCGCTGGATCGCTGGAGCGAGGAGGTGGAGGTTGTCCGGTGGCTTGAACATGTGTGCGAGTGCGGATGCGCTGCTGAGTTGCGGCGCTTGGACTTCCTCACGATCTTGAGATCGGCAAGTGTACAACTACATCAACCACGAGTTCCTACTCGTTAACAAAGCTCGTTGTCTACGAGGGTAAGTTCTCGTTGGATGTATGTCCACCTGTTGCTTTGTACCTATTAGATAGATCTTGGCGTGTAGTTCACACCGTAGGAAATTTTTTGTTTTCTATGCTGCGGACCCAACATTTTCATGAGTTTTTCTTCTTCTTGTCCTATAAGTTTAGCACTAATAACATGAAATCTATTTGTATCATCTAAAAATCTGTATTTAAGATTATCTGGTAGAGTCTTCAATTCTGGGGGTGGTAATTCCTCATCCCATCTCTTTTCTGGCTCTTCAAAAGCCACATCAGTTGGAGTCCCTATAATGGGAAGTGAATCGAGTTCATCTTCTAGTTCTTGTAGGGACTTGTCCTTCATAACTAGTTCTTCATAATTTGAGTCTTCATTTATTTCTTCTTCTTGATTACTAAAGAAAAGAGCTGCCATTTCCTCAATAGTTTTCTCTTCCTATTCTTGTATTTGTGGAGGTCTGTCTTTAAATTTGGAAAAGTGGAATTTCTTTTCCGCTACCCCAATCTTAAGAGACACAATCTCCTTTTGAAATCAACATAGGCACCTATATCACTCAAAAAGTTTCTTCAAGATATAATTGGGCAAAGAGTGTCAGCTGCCATATCAACAACTACAAAACCGATAGGAAAGTTTTTGTTGCCAATTGTGACAGTTGCATCTTCAACTACTCCTATTGGAATTCTAAGATTTTTATTGGCTAACATAATTGTCATATCAGTATTTTCAATTGTAGCTTGTTCTATTTCTTCTTTTATTTCTAAATAGAAATCATAAGATATAACATTAACTTTGGTGCCACGATCGCATAGAGCATAATGCGAGGTTTCTTTAAATATGCAGGGAAGAATAGGCTTACTCACATCTTTTACCTTTATTTTACCTTCAACCAATACAGAAGTCTCTCCATCAAGTTCAACTATGTTACAATGTGCGTACATAGCCATAATTGCTTCCTTGGTTATCTCTTCATCTTTGGTTTCTTCCAGATGCTCCACGACTTTTGGCATACTTTCCTCTTCCTTCCTCTCCTGTACCGCCTTGACCTGTTCATATTCAAGAATATGCTTATGTGTAGTGTTAGGGAAAGGCATCTCATATATTGGTTCTAGGGAGGCCAGTGTTTCTTTAACTTCTCTTTTCTTCTAAGGTTCAGGTGGTGGATCATATTTGACCAAACCCTCTTTTGGAGCTTTGATATGTTCTGTAAAAGCTTTAACAACTTGCAACACAAGATCTGAATCCAAATAAGTTCTTTAGATAATTATTTAACATGGCCCCATTTATTATAGTCATGAATACAATCATGTTCTATTTCCACGCCCCCATCACTTCCTAGACCAAAATTCCACGAAACTCTATGATCGTGAATTCTATTAAGTAAAGCCCAAGCTTTAGTTATAGGAAGATTCATAAAGGCTGCTTCCGCGAAAGAGTCTAGTTCAATTTTATTAGGTTCAATTACATCGCCATAAAAGATATGCATAAATACCATTCAGGAAAATCATGATGAGGACATGGACGTAGTAAATCTTTAAATCTGATATAAGCTCTTACTAGTCCTTCATTAGAACAGTTCCTCCAAGTCATTATAAGACGCCTGATTCCAAAAGATTTTGATAATGGATAATGTTTTGCTAGAAATTCGTAGGCTAGATTATCCCAAGTAGTAGTGGCTTCAGGGGTAGAGATCTATACCATGAGAGAGTTGTACTAGTCAAAGTCTGACTAAAAAGTTTAACCCTTACCTCATTAGCAGTATATCTCATCAATTTAAAAGTGCCACATATATCTTTGAAACATGCGATATGCTCGTATGGATCAGGATCTTCTTCATCTCCAGTAAATTGCTTCTTGTGTAGAATACCTAGTAATAGAGGATTTATTTCAAACCCCCTTGTCTTCTCATTGGAGTTGTCTCTTTTATAAATATCATAGGGCTTCCCAAAGTGGTTGAGTGGATTAGCACTAGTCATATGCTCAAACTCCATCATGTTGGTGGAAACTGAAGACCCACAAGTATAGGGGGTGTGTCGCAGTATTTTCGAGGGAAGTGAAACCCAATTTATTGATTCGACACAAGGGGAGCCAAAGAATATTTATAAGCCTTAACAACTGAGTTGTCAATTCAGCTGCACCTAGAAACAATCTTGCTCACAACAGTTTATCAGTAGCAACAGTTTTGTAGTAACAATAGTAAAGTAATAGCAGTAGTAAAAGTAAAGACAGTAGTAACAATTGCAGTAAACAGTAGGATTAAGACGCGGTAGGTATAGGGATGGATGGACGGGCGTTGCATGGACAAGACAGTTCACATGGCAATCAAAACATAGGGCATTTGCAGATAAATAAGATAAAGCATCCAAGTACTAAATAATCATAGGCATGTGTTCCATATATAGTCATACGTGCTCGCAATGAGAACTTGCACAACATCTTTTGTCCTGCCAGCCCGTTTGCAGCGGGGCCACAAGGGAACTACTGGCAATTAAGGTGCTCCTTTTAATAGAGCACCGGAGCAAAGCATTAACACTCCATGAACACATGTGATCCTCACATCAAAGCCATTCCCTCCGGTTATCCCGATTTCTGTCACTTTGGGGCCTTTGGTTCCGGACAACAACGTGTGTATACAACTTGCAGGTAAGACCATAAATAATACTATCACAATGAATCAATAACATGTTCAGATCGGAAATCATGGCACTCGGGCCCTAGTGACAAGCATTGAGCATAACAAGTCGCAACAAAGTCAAAAAGCACTAATAGTAGATACTAGGCACCAAGCCCTAACAATCTGATGCCATTACCTGAACGATCTCATCCAATCCCTACCATCCCCATAGCCTACAGCGGGGGATTACTCACTCATAGATGGGGGAAACATGGATGGTCGATGGAGAAGCGACGGTGATGATGATGGCGATGATCTCCTCTAATTCCCCGTCCCGGCAGGGTCAGAACGGAGTTTCTGGTTCTGAATCGCGGAATCTGGTGGTGGCGGCGGAGCGGAACTCTTTCTGGAAAAACGTCGACCCCCCCTGAGTTTTTAGGTTAGGAGGCAACTTATAGGCGAAGAGGGAGACCGAGGGCGTGCCTGGGGCGGCCACACCACCCCCAGGCACGGCCTGGCCTGGCCCGCGCGGCCAGGTGGTGTGGGCAGGCCCCAGCCCCACTCCGTCTCGTATTCTTGCTCCGTGAATCTTCTGGTGAAATAGGATTTTTAGCATATTTTCCGGGATTTTTCTTGATAGTTGATTTTCTGCACAAAAACTAGACACCAAGGTAATTCTGCTGAAAACAACGTCAGTCCGTGTTAGTTGTATCCAAATCACACAAGTTTAGAGGAAAAACAATAGCAAAAGTATTCAGGAAAGTAGATACATTTTGGACGTATTAGAAACCTGTAACTCAAAACAAAACTTAGAAGACAAAAATAAATAAGCAAAAACTAAAAGACCTACATCGCTTAGCTCCCTGACAACGGTGCCAGAAAATAGCTTGATGACTGCAAATGCACATATCGTTTGTAGCTAGTTTCGAAATAAAGATATCGATCCCACAGGGAGTAGGAGTCTGAAGTCTAATAACTCTTGAAATAAATATTACAATAGAAATGCTAAATAAAGTTCAAAGTGACAAGATAAAATGCGAGTATTGCGTAAAAAGATGTTTTGGGGTTTTTGGTATAAGAGCAACAATAAATAAAGTAAAACAACTGAACACAGAAAGTAAGTATCGCGTATGTAAGAGAGATTGGAACTGCAATAGGGGAAAAGCATTCTCAGGGAGTAGCAGATACACCAATAGTATTATAAGGAGCTAAGGTAAAGATTAATATCATGAACATTCTCACCTATGTATGTGTGGAAGGAACTCCGTATTTGGACAAATAGGCAGCAATCCCTGCTCACATCATCCTCATAACCACAGGATTCAGCAATCGACATCAATCGAATTACTGCACTATTAAGGGACGTAATCCCGTAGGACGTATCCCATGGCATGTATAGTGTTTTGTGAGTTTCCTCGATTTCCCAAGTTGATATATAAGGAGTGCCAACAGCTTTATAGTCACTGTAAGTGCTAACACACATTCGTCTACCAACAAGTAGTTCCCTCCATCAAGTCCCCATGAGAGGCAAATATTGAGAGGTCGACTTCTCTCAACATCAAGATGAAGACAATCTAACACATGGTCACAGCGATGAATATCATAATAAACTTTATCTTATTTCAATCTCATACTAGGGTTTCTCCATCTCCCCAAGAACTAATGATCTACTCACACATGGAGGCAATTAACATCATGGCAATAACAATGGAATCTATCATAGATGAATAGTACTTGTATAAATCCACAATGAGTACGAAATTTACAACAAGATCTAGACAAGATATAGATGGGATGGATGGACATGGTGGTGATGCAGTGGTGGATGATGAAGATCGATGCTTTAGCCTCCCGGGTCTGCGCAGGGCGAAGATGCATCCCCGGTGGATGAGTTCCCCCTCCATATGCCTTCCGGAGGTGAGGTTTCGGCGATTTCTGGGTGTTCTATATGTCGTCTTTGCGATCCAGTTGCACGGGGTGAAACTATTTGAGGAGGCGGTGGCGGCGCCAACTATACGGCAGGAACTATATGGCCGGGAAATTTATTCCCGCCGTATAGTTGGTCGTTGAACCGTCTGTATGTCTTGTTCGCTTCGGATTTTCTTCTGATATTATTAATATTAGCCAAATAAGCGATTTATGTTGTTTTTGACTCCTTTTCTCCTCAGTACAACTGCTCAAGAATTGTGTCCATTTGGATCCATCATCTATCCTGATCCTGGTGAAAACAAACATAAAATGTGCGTGTGAGCGCCATAAAATACCAAGATCCTACATCTACAATGCAAAATAATAGTGTAAAACATGATGCAAATATGCACTCATTAGTATTCCTCATGTACACAGATTTTTAGGATTGTGGAATGCCCAAGCATAACACTCCCCCAAAATGGGATAGTCCATTAATCTCTCACAAGAGCCAAATAGGGTACCAAATATAATCAAGAAAGGCTCCAACTCAAGAAACACACATACATGGTGTGCCACCCACCACACACAAACTTGATTTCTCAAGTTAAGAAATTAGGAAGCACAACATATACAAAACACATGCAAGGTACAAAACTAACACATGCACAAGGGGTAGGTAACTTTTAATGTAAATGAGTTGAGAACATGTTACTGCAAGGAGGAGCAACGAGTATATGATAGAGATGTGATAATCTCAATGACTTGGCTTGAGAGAATATAATTGAAGTTCCCTTAATTCTTCATGATGTAGCCAAGTTTCCAATGCCCTCCAACAAACACCTATTGATCAAGTTTTAGCTTGATGGTCCCCAACCAAGTTGGGTCCTAAGAAGTTAGTCACAATAGGCTTGGCAACCCAAATGGTTCTTATCTTGACACCACTTTGAGCACCAACATATTTTGCAAACATGTTGCCAACATCATCCTTCCTAAGAGAATAAACACCATAAATCATGATTGGGTTGGATGAGGAGTTACCAATAGTGCAAGAGGAAGAGATGTGACCCTTCTCATGACATAAGTATCAAGTTCTTCTCTTCTCAATATTTTCACTTGATTTCTCCATAATGGGAGAATTAGCTTGAATCTTACTGGGAAGTGGCCTTTCTTCAACTTGAGGTAGGCCATGACCTTGAACTAGAGGCCGCTTCCCTTTTTGCATCTCACCAAGAGGCCTCTTCTTCAATGGGCAAGATCTAACACGGTGTTTTTCAATTTTGCACTTGAAGCAAACAACCTTGGCCGAATTCTTGACTTGTTCTTGGCCCTTCTTGTTGTTTCTCTTGGACTTCTTCTTGTTAGTGGGATTGTTCTTGACATTGGATTTGAATCCAAGCCCACTCTTGTCATTGGGGGATTTTTTCACACTCAAGATGTTGTTGAGTGTGGCCTTCCCTTTATGAACCTTTTTCAAGTCATTCTTTAAAGAAGTGACTTGATCCTTGAACTCTTTAATTTCCTCTACATGGTTAGTGTGAACAACAATACTAGAGGAAGTGGATGCTACTTGTTAGAGCAACAAGGCATGAAATGTAATTCATCACAAGATGTAGCAGTGACATGAGTGGATGAATTATAAGGACTAACACATGGAAATATGACATTTGGAAGAGAAGTAGTGCTAATGTCGACACGAGGCTCATTAGATGTTACCTTTGACATAATAGCCCCATGAGCTAATTTTAGCCTATCATAGGAGGCTAGAAGATCCTCATGTGAGCTTGATAGCTTACCATGACTTTCTTCCAAGATCCCATACTTTCTAGTTAGCAAAGCAACTTGAGTCTTTAGCTCAACATTCTCCTTCAATAGATGCTTCACAAGAAATAGAGTTAATAGCACAAGCATCATAATTAATTGCAAGAGGTAAGGGAAACTTCGAAAGCTCTTTTGAGTAAGAGGCTTTAAGTTGCTCATGTGACTCGATGAGTTTGATGAGCTCGCCCTTGATGACCCTAAAGCCATTTTTGAGGTGCTCAAAATCCTCAAGGAGTTTAGCATAAGCAACTTGAATCTCATCATTTTTATTTTTGAGATCACTTGCCACCTCAAGATCTCTATCATGAGATTCCTTCACTCTAGAAAACTCTAGAGCAAAAGTCTCCTCAAGATATTCCTTAGTGGTTTGTTTCTATTCAAGAGCTTCATGTAGATTTGCATTTTTATTAGTATACTGACGCTCAAGGCTACTCATTTTATCAATAGTGTTCTCATGCTCCTCAATTTGTGCTTCTAACTTATCAATATGTTCTTTGCTCTTAATAGAAAAGTCCAAGATTTTAACAAAGTTAGAGCAATCAATATTATTCTTAACAAGAGCATGATAAACAATCTCACCCTTTTCATATAAATCATCAACATCAAGCTCTTCTTCCTCATTATCTTCATCCTCATCATCACACGAGGTATTGGGTTCCAAAGTAGGAGTTACCTTTGAAACCCTAGCCATAAGACATAGGTGGGTACCATTAGAGGATGATGATGAATTATTCGAAGATCCATTCAAAACCTTGTCTTGGCCCATCGAATCTTCGTTTTACTCTACATGGTAAGCAACACAAGCACTAGAGGAAATAGAAGGATTTTTATCATGGCAATAAGACAACACAAGCATATCATCATAAGATTTATCCAAGCCATTTCTACATGATATGCAAGGACTACCAACATAAGAATATAAGGAGTTTTGGGTGTTACAAGTGTTAGATTCCAACGATAGACCATTGCAACTAGATAGAGATGAAGGATGAATAATAGTAAGCTCACTATCCATATTGCAATTTCTATCACCACTCACCATATCATTACCTTGTGAAGAATCACATGTTGGTGAGGTGGTGGAAGATGAGAACTCATCTCGACCGGAAGTGAAAGCAACACAATCATCCTCAAGAATATTGGACACAACATATTTACCTTGAAGTTTTGTCAGTAACTCATGAGCGCTCCAAAAAGGAATTATTGAAGATGTAACTGCATAGCTCAAAAGCATTAACAAGCACATTAGAAGCTTGAGCATCAAGATATAAGTTTTCCTCATCCTCACAAGATAGATTTTCGAAATCCATAGGAGGAGAAAAACCAATATCTACAATATGCTCCAAATTTGGGTCCATGTCCCGAAAATGAATAAGCATATGAGTTTTTCATATATCATAATTTGTGCCTATGAATATGAACATTTCATTATGCACTAATCCCCTAGCAACATCTTTACTCTCAAGGCAGTGAAGCCTAAAATGAGAGACCAGGTTCTGATACCAATTGAAAGGACAAGGATGTCACCTAGAGGGGGGGGTGAATAGGCGGTTTAAAACTTTTACGAGAGTGGCTTAACAAAGGTGGAATTAAACTATAGTTTACTTTGTCAAGCACAAAACCTAGAACAACTAGGGTTCACCTATGTGCACCAACAACTTATGCTAAGCAAGACAAGCCACCACGTGATAGCAAGATATAGACTTCAACCACAAAGGCTATCACAAAGTAAGGTGCATAAGAAAGAGCTCGACTATAGAGATAACCGAGGCACATAGAGACGATGATGTTTTACCGAGTTCCTCACAACAATGGAGTACGTCTCGTTTGGAGAGGGGGTGGTTTCAAACCACCAACGCCACAAAAGGCCTCCCTTGTTCCTCGGTGAATCTCACCTCAACAGGATCGATCCACACTTCCACTATTGATACACTTGTTGGTGGCAATCCGGAACCTCTCACAAGATTGGGGCACTTCTCCATAACTTAATTGGAGGCTCCCAACTAATAAGCTTGGGGAAAGCTCCACAACTTAATTGGAGGCCCAAGTAATCCACCAACCTGCAACACAACCAAATTATCTAGGGTTCCAAGAACTCAAGAGTAAAAAGCTTCTCACCTTTCACCCAATTGAATCCTAACTGAGAACTTAAACCGATGCAACAAATGCAATGGCAAGAACACAAGAAGTGCCCAAGTCCTTCTCTCCCAAATCCCACCAAAGCTATAAAAGCTTATGGGGGAATAAGAGAGGACGAACAATGGAGGAAATCCACAAAATACTCTAGGATCTAGATCCCAAGATGTTCCCCTCACTTAGAGGAGAGATTGATTGGTGAAATTGTAGATCTAGACCTCCTATTTTGAATATCTCAAGAATATGCAAGAATCATAGGAGGGATTGATGGATTGCAAGCTCAAGAAGGTCAACAGTGGAGGGGAAAACTTGCAAGAAAGGTTAGGCAACCATTGGGAAAGAAGGGCCCCTTAAATAGGTCCCTATAAATCCAACCGTTAGGCCCAGGAATCGCCCGGTCCAGAGTCTTTGGACTGAAACCGGAGTCTCTGGTGTACCCAGGCCAAACAGGGACAAACTGGAAGCCATTCAGTACGCGGTCCGGAGATAGGCCAGTGATTTAGTCCGGAATCTCCGGTCTTACAAAATCCGGCAGAAAGACTAATACGAAAACAATCATAACTTTTGCATCCGGACTCTGATTTTGATGATCTTGGACTCTTTTTAAAGAGGACAATAAGATCTAAACGATCATACAGAAAAACATCATAGTCCAGCAAGGGAGGATAGAACCAAATTATGAAAGTTTGACCTCTCTCAAAAATACGAATCGGTAAAACCTCCAACATCGAAAACGCAATAGAGAATGCATATGAAATCCGTTTTCGATGAACTAGAGCTTGTTATAAATATTAACACAAGCTATAAAACTTCGAATGGATAAGATCCAAATAACAACCAAGAAAGATGATGTCAAGTATCCAAAGGTTTGAGCTCCTTCCGAAGGATATGATCAAGTTACTCACTCGAGAGCCCCTCTTGATAGTATGACTATCTATCCTATAAACTTGTCTCTCCAACTAACACCACGAGACCGGTAAGAAGGAAACCCTATCAAGAAAATACCTTTGCATTGCGCATATTGTAGGGGTTCTGCGCATAAAAACAATAAATTTTACTCTATGCCCCTGAACCCCTCAAGCTGCTAGGATTATCTATTAGTAATACAGTAACGGAATGGGCTTTTCGCCAACTTACCCTTGAAGACCGAAAAGCGTTGTCAACGCTCAGGAGAGCATGGTTGATGTAGACAAGCCGAAGCCGACCTCAAGGTCGTGATGAAGTCCTTGCGCTCCTTCTGGCTCCAACTGTTGGAGATATGCCCAAGAGGAAATAATAAAAGTGATTATTATTATATCTTTGTGTTTATGATGAATGTTTACATCCCATGCTATAATTGTATTATTAGGAAACACTAATACTTGTGTGTTTTGTAACATATAAGAGTCCCTAGTAAGCCTCTTGTTGAACTAGCTTGTTGATTAATTGATGATCATGGTTTCCTGATCATAGACATTAGGATGTGATTAATAACAAGGTTATGTCATTAGGAGAATGACATGATGGACACACACCCATAGTAAGCGTAGCATAAGATCAAGTCATTAAGTTCGTATTGCTGTAAGCTTTCAAATACATAATAACCTAATCCTTCTACTATGAGGTTATGTTAATCACCATCACCGGATGGATACTTTGATGACATCAAATGCCGCTTCGTAACTGGGTGGTTATAAAGTTGTCATTGGGTATTCTGAAAGTATGTGTTGAAGCGCATGAACCAAGATTGGGATTTGTCGATCCATAGGACGGATAGATATGCTCTGGGCCCTCTCGGTGGAATGTCATCTAGTTAGCTTGCAAGCATGTGACTAGGTCACAAGGGATGACATATCACGGAACGAGTAAAGAGTACTTATCAGTAACGAGGTAGAACTAGGTATGGAGATGCCGACGATCAAACCTCGGATAAGTATAGTATCGCGTGACAAAGGGAATTGGTTTCGTATGTAAGTGGTTCAATCGATCGCAAAGTCATCGTTGAGTATGTGGGAGCCATTATGGATCTCCAGGTCCCGCTGATGGTTATTGATAGGAGATGTGTCTCTATCATGTCTGCATATTCACAAACCGTAGGGTGACACACTTAAGGTTCGAAGTTGTTTTAAGTAGATATGGAATATGCGTTGGAGACCAAATGTTGTTCGGAGTCTCGGATTGGATTCGGGACATCACGAGGAGATCTAGAATGGTCCGAAGAATAAGATTCATATATAGGAGATCATTTTTTGAGTTAGGAAATGTTCCAGAGTATTTGTATGAGGGTTCTAGAAGGTTTCGGAATGTTCCGGAAGGTTCTAGAAGATATCTTGGAGTTTGCTTGAAAATCAAGATAGGGATCAAGGAGTCCTGGTGGGTCAAGACAAGGATTCGTGGGGGAGGAGGACTCCTCCCCCCACTCCCCAATCCACCGGCCTAGAGGAGGGGAGTCCTACAAGGACTCCCCCTCCTCAAGGCGCCCTCCCCCCCTTAAATAGAAGGGCAGGGGCGCCCCCCTCCTCCACTGCTCCCATAACTCCAATCTCTGCCGCCTCTCTCCTCCACCTTTCTTCTGCACAGGCATAGGCGAAGCCCTCCAGAATTCTCTACTCCACCACCACCACCACGCCGTCGTGCTGCTAGGATTCCGTGGAGAAGATCTACTACCTCCGCTGCTCGCTGGAACGGGGAGAGGAAGGTCAGCTTCGACTCCGCACGTGTGACCGACTGCGGAAGCGCTGCCGAATCGTGGCGCCAGAAGGATCGTCCACTTGACCGACTGTGGAAGCGCTGCTGGAACGCGACGCCGGAAGGGTCGTCCACACGATCTTGAGGTCGGCAAGTGATCGACTACATCAACCACGAGATCTAATCTCGTTAACGCTTTCGGATCTACGAGGGTTTGTTCCTATCTATCTCGTTGCTCATGTCTAATAGATTAGATCTTGGCTTTTATCTAGATTAGATCTGGGTTTTGTTTGTTCTCGCGATAGAAAATTTTTGTTTTCCATGCTACGAACCCATCAGTGGTATCAGAGAGGTATCTATGCGTAGATCTGTTGCACGAGTAGAACACAATGTTTTTGTGGGCGTTGATGCTTTTGTTGTCGGTGTCTTAGCGTGTACTTTGCATCTTGCAGCATGGTGGGATGAAGCGGCTCGGGCTAACATTACATGTCATCGCACATGAGACTTGCTCCACGCTTGACGTGCAACTTGCTTTGCACAAGTGGCTTTGGGGGTGTCTGTCTCTCCCACCATAGTTAAGATTCAATTTACAATGAGCATCTTGACAACACTTGTATCAACGTTGTGGTTCTTGTTCGTAGGTAAGATCGGTCTTATGCGAAAGCCCCAAACCACGTAAAATTTGCAAAGAAAATTAGAGGTGTCTAACTTGTTTTTGCAAGGGTTTTGTGATGTGATATGGCCAACTTGTGATTGTGATTGTATTTGATGTATGCAATGATCCTTGTTGTAATATGGCAACCGGCAGGAGCCTAATGGTTGTCTTTAATTCTGTTAAGACCTGCGTGTCTATTCATCTTGTAATAGCTTTATTCCAAGTAGTTGTAATAGTTGCTGGTGATGATGGACAACCATGAAGCAGCGCCACTGACCTTGACGCAATGCTGGTGATGATGGAGATCATGTTCGTGCTTTGGAGATGGAGATCAAAGGCGCAAGAAGAAAAGGCCATATCATATCACACTAATTATGAATTGCCTGTGATGTTAATCCTTTATGCATATTGTTTTGCTTAGATCACGACGGTAGAATTATAAGATGATCCCTCTCACTAAAATATCAAGTAATAAAGTGTTCACCCTTAGTTGGCACCGTTTCTAAGACTCGTCGTTTCGAAGCATCTCGTGATGATCGGATGTGATAGATTCTACGTGTGCATACAACGGGTGCAAGCCAGATTTGCACATGCGGAAACTAAGGTTATCTTGACGAGCCTAGCATGTACAGACATGGTCTCGGAACACGGAATACCGAAAGGTAGAGCATGAGTCATATAATTGATATGATGAACATGAAGATTGTTCGCCGATGAAACTACATCTTCTCTCATGAAGATCGGACTTGGTGTAGTGGACTTGGTTCGTGTAATCACTAAGACAATGTGAGGGATGTTGTTTTGAGCGGGAGTTCACCTAGTTAGTTTAATAATTAAATTTGAACTCAATTTGTCATAAACTTAGTCTAAACTACTTGCAAATTGTTGTAGATTATGGCGACCCCCTCCATCAATTTCAATGCGTTCCTAGAGAAAGAAAAGCTTAAAAACAATGGAAGCAATTTCACGGACTGGTTCCGTGGACTGAAGATCGTCCTCAGGGCTGGTCAGTTGACCTATGTGCTCGATGCACCGCTAGGTGACCCACCTGCAGATAATTCCACCAATGACGAAAAGAATGTTTTCGCCACTCGGAAGAATCATTACTCCACAGTTCAGTGTGCCATCCTGTACGGTTTAGAAGCGGAGCTCCAACAGCGTTTTGAGCACCACGACCCGTTCGAGATCATTAAGGAGCTCAGGCTAATTTTTGAGACTCGCGCGGCCATGGAGAGCTATGAGGCCTCCGAGAAATTCTTTAACTGTAAGATGGAAGAGGGAAGCTCCGTTAGCGAGCACGTGCTCACCATGTCTGGGTACGCTAAGAAGCTCCAAGAGTTGGGAATATCGATTCCTAATGAATTGGGGATTCACCGTCTCCTTCAATCACTGCCACCAAGTTACAAGAACTTTGTGATGAACTACAACATGCACTGCATGAACAAGACGTTGCCTGAACTGTCGTCCAGGCTGAAAACTGCTGAAGTGGAGATCAAGAAGGAGCACCAAGTGTTGATGGTCAATAAGACCACCAATTTCAAGAAACGGGGCAAGCCTAAGAACAAGGGAAACTTCAAGAAGGACGGCAAGAAAGCTGCCGCACCTGCTAAGAAGCCCAAGGCTGGTCCTAAGCCTGAAACTGAGTGCTTCTACTGCAAGGGTGCTGGTCACTGGAAGCGTAACTGCCCCAAGTACCTGGCGGATCTGAAGAACGGCAACATCAAGAAGAAAGGTATATTTGATATATGTGTTATAGATGTGTATCTTACTAGTAATCGTAGTAGTGCTTGGGTATTTGATACTGGTTCGGTTGCTCATATTTGTAACTCAAAACAGGAGCTGTGGAATAAACGAAGACTGGCAAGGGACGAGGTGACGATGTGCGTTGGAAATGGCTCCAAGGTTGATGTGATCGCCGTCGGCACGCTCCCTCTACATCTACCTTCGGGATTAGTTTTAAATTTAAATAATTGTTATTTGGTGCCTGCGTTAAGCATGAACATTATATCTGGATCCTGTTTATTGCGAGACGGTTACTCTTTTAAGTCTGAGAATAAAGGTTGTTCGATTTATATGAGTAATATCTTTTATGGTAATGCACCCGAGATGAATGGTTTATTCTTACTGAATCTCGATAGTAGTGATACACATGTTCACAACATAGATGCTAAACGAACAAAATTGAATGATAATTCTACATACATGTGGCACTGTCATCTTGGTCACATTGGAGTGAAGCGTATGAAGAAACTCCATTCTGATGGACTTCTTGAATCACTTGATTTTGAATCACTTGAAAGATGCGAAGCATGTCTAATGGGAAAAATGACTAAGACTCCATTCTCTGGAATAATGGAGCGAGCTACAGACTTATTGGAAATAATACATACCGATGTGTGCGTTCCAATGAGTAGCATCGCGTGGTGGATATCGTTATGTTCTCACTTTCACGGATGACTTAAGTAGATATGGGTATGTCTACTTTATGAAACATAAGTCCGAAACTTTCGAGAAGTTTAAGGAATTTCAAAGTGAAGTGGAAAATCATCGTAACAAGAAGATTAAGTTTCTGTGTTCTGACCTCGAAGGTGAATATCTAAGTTATGAGTTTGGCATGCATTTAAAGAAATGTGGAATACTTTCGCAGTTGACACCGCCGGGAACACCACAGCGTAATGGTGTGTCCGAACGTCGCAATCGAACTCTCTTAGATATGGTTCGGTCTATGATGTCTCTTACAGATTTACCGCTATCGTTTTGGGGCTATGCATTAGAGACAGCCGCATTCACTTTAAATAGGGCACCATCTAAATCCGTTGAAACGACACAGTACGAATTGTGGTTTGGAAAGAAACCTAAGTTGTCGTTCCTTAAAGTTTGGGGTTGCGAAGCATTTGTAAATAAGTTAAAACCTGATAAGCTTGAACCCAAAGCAGAGAAATGTGTCTTCATAGGATACCCTAAAGCAACAATTGGGTATACCTTCTATCATCGATCCGAAGGCAAAGTTTTCGTTGCCAAGAATGGATCCTTTCTTGAGAAGGAGTTTCTCTCGAAGGAAGTGACTGGAAGGAAAGTAGAACTCGATGAGGTTATCGAACCTTCTCTCGGATTTGAGAGTAGGGCAGCACCGGAAGATGTTTTTGTGCCGCTTGCACCAATTGGAGAGGAAGCTAATGATGGTGATCATGAAACTTCGAACGAAGTTGCTGCTGAACCTCGCAGGTCAACGAGGGTTCGTACCACTCCTGATTGGTATGACTCTTCCTTGAACGTCATGTTGGTGGACAACGCTGATGACCCTGCGACATATGAAGAAGCTATGGTGAGCCCAGATTCCGACAAATGGCTAGAAGCCATGAAATCCGAAATGGGATCCATGTACGAAAACCAAGTGTGGACTTTGGTGGACTTACCGGATGGCCGTAAGGCTGTCGAGAACAAATGAATTTTCAAGAGAAAAAAAGATGCTGATGGTAATGTTACCGTCTATAAAGCTCGACTTGTCGCGAAAGGTTTCCGACAAATTCAAGGAGTTGACTATGATGAGACTTTCTCACCAGTAGCGAAGCTAAAGTCTGTGAGGATTTTGTTAGCAATTGCTGCACATTTCGATTATGAGATTTGGCAGATGGATGTCAAAACGGCGTTCCTTAATGGTGACATTGAGGAAGAGTTGTATATGGTACAACCCAAGGGTTTTGTCGATCCTAAAGATGCTGACAAGGTATGCAAACTTCAGCGCTCCATTTATGGACTAAAGCAAGCATCCCGGAGTTGGAATCAACGTTTTGATAAAGTAATCAAAAACTTTGGATTTATACAAACTTATGGAGAAGCTTGTATTTACAAGAAAGTGAGTGGGAGCTCTGTAGCATTCCTAGTACTATATGCAGATGACATATTGTTGATTGGGAATGATATAGAACTTCTTAATAGCGTCAAAACCTATTTGAATAATAGTTTTTCAATGAAGGATCTTGGCGAAGCGGCATACATTCTAGGCATCAAGATTTATAGAGATAAATCAAGACGCCTAATAGCGCTTTCACAAAGTACATACCTGGACAAAGTTCTAAATAAGTTTAGAATGGAAGATAGCAAGAAAGGGTTCGTGCCCATGTTGTCAGGTAAGACCTTGAGTAAAACTCAAAGTCGAGCTACGGCAGAAGATAGAGAGAAAATGAATAATATTCCCTATGCCTCAGCCATAGGTTCTATCATGTATGCCATGTTGTGTACAAGATCGGATATAGCACATGTTGTTAGTTTGACTAGCAGATATCAAAGTGATCCTGGAACGGAACACTGGACAACGATCAAAAATATCCTAAAGTACCTAAATAGGACTAAGGATATGGTTCTTTCTTATGGAGGTGATGACCAGCTTGTTGTAAACGGTTACACCGATGCTAGTTGGAACACCGATCCGGATGACTCAAAGTCACAGTCGGGATACGTATTTATTTTGAATGGTGCTGCAGTGAGCTGGAGGAGTGCGAAGCAAAGCGTTGTGGCGAAATCTTCAACTGAATAGGAATACATAGCTGCTTCGGAGGCTGCACAAGAAGCCGTTTGGATGAAGGAATTCATTACTGAACTTGGCGTGGTTCCCAGTGTGTTGGACCCGAAGGCCATCTACTGTGACAACACAGGTGCCATAGCTAATGCACGGGAGCCAAGGTCACATAGCAAGCTGAAGCACATCAAGCTACGTTTCCACGCTATTCGCGAGTATGTCCGAGATGGTGACATAAAGATTTGCAAAGTACACACTGATCTGAATGTGGCAGATCCGTTGACTAAACCTCTCCCTAGGGCAAAGCATGACCAACACCAAACGCCATGGGTGTTCGGTATATTACCATGTAATCTAGATTATTGACTCTAATGCAAGTGGGAGACTGTTGGAGATATGCCCAAGAGGCAATAATAAAAGTGATTATTATTATATCTTTGTGTTTATGATGAATGTTTACATCCCATGCTATAATTGTATTATTAGGAAACACTAATACTTGTGTGTTTTGTAAACATATAAGAGTCCCTAGTAAGCCTCTTGTTGAACTAGCTTGTTGATTAATTGATGATCATGGTTTCCTGATCATAGACATTAGGATGTGATTAATAACAAGGTTATGTCATTAGGAGAATGACATGATGGACACACACCCATAGTAAGCGTAGCATAAGATCAAGTCATTAAGTTCGTATTGCTGTAAGCTTTCAAATACATAGTAACCTAATCCTTCGACCATGAGGTTATGTTAATCACCATCACCGGATGGATACTTTGATGACATCAAACGCCGCTTCGTAACTGGGTGGTTATAAAGTTGTCATTGGGTATTCTGAAAGTATGTGTTGAAGCGCATGAACCAAGATTGGGATTTGTCCATCCATATGACGGATAGATATGCTCTGGGCCCTCTCGGTGGAATGTCATCTAGTTAGCTTGCAAGCATGTGACTAGGTCACAAGGGATGACATATCACGGAACGAGTAAAGAGTACTTATCAGTAACGAGGTAGAACTAGGTATGGAGATGCCGACGATCAAACCTCGGATAAGTATAGTATCGCGTGACAAAGGGAATTGGTTTCGTATGTAAGTGGTTCAATCGATCGCAAAGTCATCGTTGAGTATGTGGGATCCATTATGGATCTCCAAGTCCCACTGATGGTTATTGATAGGAGATGTGTCTCTATCATGTCTACATATTCACGAACCGTAGGGTGACACATTTAAGGTTCGAAGTTGTTTTAAGTAGGTATGGAATATGCGTTGGAGACCGAATGTTGTTCGGAGTCTCGGATTGGATTCGGGACATCACGAGGAGATCCGGAATGGTCCGGAGAATAAGATTCATATATAGGAGATCATTTTTTGAGTTAGGAAATGTTCCGGAGTATTTGTATGAGGGTTCTAGAAGGTTTCGGAATGTTCCGGAAGGTTCTAGAAGATATCTTGGAGTTTGCTTGAAAATCAAGATAGGGATCAAGGAGTCCTGGTGGGTCAAGACAAGGATTCGTGGGGGAGGAGGACTCCTCCCCCCACTCCCCAATCCGCCGGCCTAGAGGAGGGGAGTCCTACAAGGACTCCCCCTCCCCAAGGCGCCCTCCCCCCCTTAAATAGAAGGGCAGGGGCGCCCCCTCCTCCACTGCTCCCATAACTCCAATCTCTGCCGCCTCTCTCCTCCACCTTTCTTCTGCACAGGCATAGGAGAAGCCCTCCAGAATTCTCTACTCCACCACCACCACCACGCCGTCGTGCTGCTGGGATTCCGTGGAGAAGATCTACTACCTCCGCTGCTCGCTGGAACGGGGAGAGGAAGGTCAGCTTCGACTCCGCACGTGTGACCGACTGCGGAAGCGCTGCCGAATCGCGGCGCCGGAAGGATCGTCCACTTGACCGACTGCGGAAGCGCTGCTGGAACGCGACGCCGGAAGGGTCGTCCACACGATCTTGAGATCGGCAAGTGATCGACTACATCAACCACGAGATCTAATCTCGTTAACGCTTTCAGATCTACGAGGGTTAGTTCCTATCTATCTCGTTGCTCATGTCTAATAGATTAGATCTTGGCTTTTATCTAGATTAGATCTGGGTTTTGTTCGTTCTCGCGATAGAAATTTTTTGTTTTCCATGCTACGAACCCATCACCAACGACTTGAGAGCCTCAAGTGCAACACCTCGCGGGTAGTTACACACGTCCGGTGCCTGACGATGACTCCCGCTTCCCCGATCCAGCAGCAGTTGCGGAAGTAGAGCTCCCGGATCCGAATCCCGCAGCGCGACGGCACTCCGCAGTGAAGATGTCTCTCGCTCGCGCAGTCCAGACTTGGGACCACGGTCACGAGAGAGAGGGGGAGAGAGAAAATATCAACTAGAGGTCCTCCCAAAAGTGGGGAGACCTTTATTGATTATTTGGTGTATTTTTCTAGGCCAAATACCCCACTTTACATAGGGGAAGGGGAGGTACTACCTCCCTCAAAGTCCTGGGGTGGGACTAAAGGAGAGGCGAGGGAGGAGGTGGCCGCCAGCCACCTAGTTGGCCCCACGCGGGGGGCTAGGCCTAGTCGGCCTCCCCCTTGCCCCTTCTCCCTCTCTCCTTTCCCCTAATGGGCCCTCTCCCTCCGGAATTGGCCCATTAAGCCTTTTTTACCTTTAATTGATTTTCTCTTTATTAAATAATTATGAATAAATGATTAAATCAATATTTAACATTCATTCACATTATCTAATCTCTGTGGCCATGGAACACCTTCCACCTCCACTCCGGACATCCTCCGGATTTATGGAAACCCTTCCGGTTTTCTCCCTTCTTTTCTTTGGTGATTCCACTGATCCTATAAACACTCTCTAAGCATCATCAAGCCCTTAAGCGTGACACCCCACAGTTCGGGAACACTCCAGACATGGTCGGGACACTCCCGCACCAATGATCGATAGAGGGACCTAGATTTCCATGTGACCCCTGTGCGTTCCACGAAGATCTTTCGTCGTTTGAACCGGGACAGTCGTGTCTTATTCCCTTTGTCATTCGATACTTGCATTGCCCGGGATCTGATCAATGACATCACCATGTCGTGTTCAATCTCGTTACTGAACAATGCTACTTAACTCATTCCGACAAGTGATATCCCCGTGATTTAATCACATGCTGCGCAGCTATTGGATATAACCTCTCCGAGTGGGCCCTTGAGTATCTTCCCGTCACATGGACGGACAAATCCCTCTCTTGACATATATTGCCTCTACGGTTTCCTCCGAATACCTAAACACACCTTTATAACCACCGTTTTACCAGATGGCGTTTGATGCTATCTAAGCACTCTCGAGAGACACTGATTGATATAGCCTCACGGTCTAAGGAATAGTCTACGAGGATCCATTTCTAATCATCGTAACTTGAACTTCGTGACATGATCGGGTCATGATGTTTAGGTTGGGTATTGGTTCATCATCTCATTCTCAGAATGAGATGACCTCATTTCCAACTGGCATAAATGCCACATGATCAGGAAACATGATCATCCGTTGACCAATGAACCAGTGACTACAGTTTCACTGGGAACCCCTGGTTGTTTGTATATCACACGTGTATTGATGTTTCCACTCAATATAGTTATAGCATGATATAAAACTTAATCATAAACTATTTGAAATATGATAATAGTCCTTACTACTATTTGTCTCTAGGGAATATTTCCAATAGTCTCCCACTTGCACTAGAGTACAAATACACTAGCCGCATTTGTTCTCAATCATTGGCACCAAGTATCCGGTACCCTGAACATGCTTGCTCATGGAAGAGGTTGAGTCTTGGGTATGTACTTTACAGTCCCAAATCCTTTGCAACTTACTAATGTCACTTTGATTGACATTAATACTTTATCATCACATGATAGCATCTTTGTGTATGCATCATCGCTATGGCAGTAGAACGAGGCCTGATTCCAGGAGCCTACAGTGACGTTAGATCAACCTCGAGGGCTTTCTCATGGGCACTGTGCCCTGGGACACATCATTCTATGTTAAAAGCGAATTATCCCCACCATAACATTATACAACACTTTAGATGGTACCCTTATCTATTATTATTATAAATGTATTCATCTAAACACTAGTGCACTCTGTGCAACTTTCGATGTTTTTGGTTCACCTCGCTTCCTACTTGACTCTGATTGGTATCTATAGGAGTTTCCAACATATTTCCTTATAACACAACCTTTATGTTTTAAGATATGTTATCCTTTATGGATTTGGAAAATATATCCACAGTTCTCTACTAGACACTACGGACAAACTTAGCTCAACGTTCCATGATTCGAACTTAATCACTTTCAAACATTCTTTATTTGGATTACATATTATGCTAAGTTATCATCATGGTTTCTAAGATAGAACCTATGTCTCAACATAGTGGATGACGATCATCCTTTTCTTTCTTTCAACCATTGATGTTAAACTTAATGCTATTCCTAATTTGAGTTATTAAGGACTAGTTCCTTAATTAACTTCTATTCTGAAACCCCTTTCAGAATCCCTTAAGGAATACTACATAATATCATAATACACCTATTATCAACTTCTACATCTTATAAATCATTATTTATAAGTATTTGCACTGTCATCCTTAACATATTTAAGAATTACTCCTATAAGCTCCCACTCAGAATATGTTCCTACATATTTGAGTTTGAGACTCATATTGCTCCCACTTAAAAATATGTCAATCACATATTGTTTTAGGAAGACTTTCATAGCTCCCACTCAATTTTATGCAAATTGCATATCTCCTTTACTATTTTCAATAAATTCAAAATCCTTTGATCAAATATCAAACTTGGAGATTTACTATGAGATACTAGTACTTTACTAGTTTTAAATCCACTAGACATCCAGCACACATGAATCAAATTCATTTGAATTCATCCAATACTTGACAAATTGTGCTTTTGTCATTCACCCCTTTTTCCTACTATGGCTTTGCAGTCACTTGGGAAAATTCCAAGTAACCCCTTTACTTGTGAAATTCAGCAACGAATTGCTTTCTAATCTCAAGGGAATTTTGCTTTTAGGATTTATCACAATTTAGTTTACCATTATTTCCTTTATAGTTTGTAGGTATGTCATATTCTAAAAATCATGACAAGTGATTCACAAATGTCTCCATACAAGATATGAATTTACATTTTGAATCCTACTTCATATAGTGAAAACAATAGTGGAGGGGAAAAACACAATGATCAAAATCATTGATTCTTTCCTTCCATGAAGGGAATCATTCAGGAACGCTGTCCGTTGCGCTTCTCAACACTCAGATGCAAGGTTTTGAATCCTCATCATGTTTTACACTATCTTCCATTTGCTCCATGATTGAGAAACATCACTAGAAGTGAGCTTTCTCAAGAATGCACCAAAATCCAAGCAATACGAATCTTGCTTTCCTTTTGGTTTGAGCTATGGGTTTTGTATTCAAAGTTTCCAATGAATACACTACAAGGACTTATTCGCTATTGTTTTGGTTATATCGAATAACCCCAAAACTTTCACGAATTCAAATGGTTTACCAGTTCTAATTGAGTGTTAACTATTTCTAAACTAATGGTCTCTACACATACAATACAACGATTTATTTGGTGCCTTCTACTCAACCCCTTTTGATATCTAATATCACATTGTGATGCTTTGTATTTTAACGTTTCAAAACACTTTGCATTCCACAATTTCTTTTATGCCATTCTTATAAATTTGAACTTCATTACTATTGATCAAATCATAGTAATTGGATTCTCTTTTATATTTATACCCTTTGTTGATGAAACACTTTGATCAAACAAATAGTTTCATATTCATGTTTCCTTTGGTAAACTACTTTACACCTCTAAACAATCATTTAATGATAATTACCATTGATGTTAAAACATAATACATCGGATATGTATTTACTTTTAACAATTCTTCAAACACTTTGTATTCAAGTAATACACGGTGTTCAAGTTATTTTGCCGAACTTAGGCATGATTTATATGTGAAAAAAAATCAAATGACTTCCACATATTATCATTATAACTTTGAATTTAAACAATGGTTTCATTCATTAATGAACTTATCATTAAGTTGGGTATTTTAAACAAGGCATTTTAATGTTTTACAAATGTTCATGCATTATCAATCAGTTTCAAACAACAAGGATAATTCACAAGTAATCAAACAAGATATGAACACGCATAGAAATCATTCATAAAAGTAGAACAATTGTTTGTTACAAACTCATATGAATAACCGTCTCACGAAGTGTGAGACACACTAAAGAAGTTCACAATCTCTTGATTACAATAATCATCCTAAAACATAAACTAAATGATAAATGTCGAGGGAGAGTGTCGTTGGCCGTCATCATCATGCTTGCCATCAACACGCAACGTCACCTCCTCTCCAGCAAGCACCTCTCATGAAGAAGGACCTGTTTTCAGTAAAACAGAGCAAGTATCATATATACTTAACACTGCAATGTGTTTGCAAGATTATAACATTATAAAACTGTATATCAAATATATACCTTTGTCGTCGATGATCTGAGCGACATATGGTTCAACCAACACATTCCTGAGATGTGTCATGAACCGGTGGAACTCCATTTCCGTGTCGCCCCTCATTACGCAAGTCCTGACTTGTGCTTGGTATCTTGGTGGCAGTGACCGCAGCACAACAACATTTGCAAAAGAGCCTGAAATCCAGACGTCCAGGAACTATGCTGGCCTCATGTACACATCATGCATGTGCTGCAAGTGGCTGTCCAGTGACGAGTTCTCCTCCATCTTAATGGAGAGGAAGTCTCCCATCAACTCATGCTCCCAGATGCGTGTCTGCTCCACGAAATGTGTCCTAAGCTGCAGCATTACCGAACGAGGGTTGACATCACCCACGAAAGCCCACAGCTCGTCCACCATTCCGAAACGCATCACAACTGAAATATAGGAGGCCATCTCATGACGGAGATAGCGGTCTGATACATTGCAAATGTATCTATAATTTTTGATGTTCCATGCTTGGTTTTATCTACTTTCTTATGTTTTGTTCCAACTTTGGAGTACTTTTCATATGATTTCTTGGACTAACCTATTAACAAGAGCCACAGTGCAAGTTGCCTGTTTTCTGCTGTTTTTGGTTCCAGGAAAGTCAGAAAATCAATATTCTCGGAATTGTACGGGACAAAAGCCAAAGTTCCTATTTTAGCGGAAGACTCACGGAGCCAGAAGCAAAGACGGAGGAGGGCTAGGGCCTCGCCACACCATATGGTGGCGCGGGCTAGCCCTGGCCGCGCCACCAGGTGGTGTGGGCCCCCTGGCACTCCACCGACCTTGCCTCTTCGCCTATAAGAAGCATCCCGATGCGAAAACCCTAAATCGTCAACCAGAAATCCACGAAAAGTTCCGCTGCGCCGCCACCACCGAAGGGGAGATTCGGGGACAGAAAGTCTCTGTTCCGACACCCTACCGGGACGGGGAAGTGCCCTCGGAGCCATCTCCATCGATCTCCACCACCATCTCCATCACCATTGCTGATTCCCATGATGAGGAGGGAGTAGTTCTCTCTCGAGGCTAAGGGTTCTCCCGGTAGCTATGTGTTCATCTCTCTATCTATGCATGACCTTGTTGTGGTCATGAGCTTTGTAATCTATTAGATCTATTCTGCTACTCAAGTGCTTTAATGAATCTCTGATCTCCCCATGTGTGTGAAAGTGACAGCGTGCTCACCATGGTGGCACTTAGGCTAGAGATTACAAATACTTGTTATGAGTTATATTTGGATTTGGATATCTTTATGAAATTGTGGTGTTTGTTGGACTCATCTAGTGCTCAAGGTGACAGTGTGGGGTTTTTTAGATGGGAAAGGCTTACTTTGAGGTGTGCTATTATAGCCCTACCAACGATTAGAGTGTCCAACCGGAGAGTAGTTAAGAGTAGTATCATGAAGATAATATATTTATGAGGGAGTGTTCACTAGTGAAAGTATGATCCCTAGGCCTTGTTTCTAAGCATTGATACACCGTTTGCAATTAGATCTGTTACGTGTTTGCTTGCTTCCATCTTTATTTCAGTTTGCTTTTAGTCTCTTCCACGTCATCAAGTTATTTTCTATCACCGTTACCACTTATAATTATTCATACCACTTGTATTTCACTATCTCTTCGCCGAACTAGTGCATATATACACCTGACAAGTGTATTGGGTGTGTTGGGGACACAAGAGACTTCTTGTATCTTGATTGCAGGGTTGCTTGAGAGGGAATACCTTTGACCACTTCCTCCCTGAGTTCGATAAACCTTGGGTGATCCACTTAAGGGAAAACTTGTTGTATTCTACAAACCTCTGCACTTGGAGGCCCAACAACTGTCTACAAGAATAGAAGTGCGTAGACATCAAGCTATTTTCTGGTGCCGTTGCCAGGGAGGTAAGGTAAAAGGTATTCACGCCGGAGGATTAAAGAAGAAGAACCTCCCACGGCAAACGCCTATTTTCTGGTGTGAGTACTTGAAGTTATTTCCTTTAGATTCTGCAATTTTGTCTTTTTGTTTCTTGTTTTCACTAGTTAGGCTTAATGGAAAACAACAACAAAATTAGAGAGCTTTATAGTATTTATCTTGAGTTAGGACATGAAGTGTTTGAAGAGAAAATTAAAAAACCTATGGAACTTTATTTGCATTCTAATAGCAATGTTGTTAGTATGAATTCTTTGGACACTATTATTGCTAATGCTATGGAAAAGTCTAAGCTTGGGGAAGCTAGTTTTTGTGAAAATGATCTTTTTAGTTCCCCAGCTTTGGAAGATAGCTATTCTATTGCTTATGATGATACCAAAGCTCCAATATATGACGATTACAATGATGAATATGATATTTTCATTCCACCTACTATTGAGGAGAAAATTAATTATGATTACAATATGCCTCCTATATTTGATGACTATGGTGATGAGAATAATGATGATAGCTATTTCATTGATTTTGCTCCCACTACAATCAATAAGAATGACTATGTTTATGTGGGGAGTATTAATTATTTTATGCATGTGGCTCATGATAAGAATGTTTCTTGTGATAATTATATTGTTACTTTTATTCATAATGCTACTGAAAGTTATTATGAGAGAGGGAAACATGGTTCTATGCATCTCAATAATATTAAGTTTCCCCTCTTTATGTTGAAAATTTTGAAGTTGCACTTGTTTTGCCTTCCTATGCTTGTTGCTTTGTGCTTTCATGAGTTGTTTATTTATAAGATTCCTAAGCATAGGAAGTGGGTTAGACTTAAATGTGTTTTAAATTTGCTTCTTGATGCTCTCTTTTACTTCAATTCATATTTCTTATGAGAGCATCTTCTCAAACTATCAAGCCTAACTTAAAGGCATTAAAGAAAAGTACTTATTGGGAGATAACCCAAAAGTTTTAGATGAGTCTTGGAAGTTATTACCTCTGTAATAACCGCTTCTTATCCTTTTTATTTGCTTTTTGTGCCAAGACTAACCTCTAATGAGAGTGAAGTAATGATTGGGAAAGTTGATGTCCCGAAACAGATTTCTATACTTCACCGTAAAAATTACTGAGAGAGACCTGTACGTCGAATTGAGCTGTAATTTTTGTTGATTCTGACCCAGGTTGTTATATAACTTTCGTTAGTTCAACACTTTTTGATTTGAGCAACATAAGGTCTTCGAAAAAATTCGTCTTTACCTGCTGGCATGTTTTGACAGATTTCTGCCATTTTCTGCATTTGCTTCTTGTTAGTTCCTTCTTGAGTTCTTTTGGGGAATTGAGCTTTTTGAGGGAAGTGCTACAGTAGCTAATGTTCTAATGGAAGTTTATTTGGTGTTAGAACTGAACCTTGAGATTTATTTATCTTAAGTGCACTAATGTTGCTAATGAGATTGTGTGAAGTTTTGTATGAAGGAAAAATTTCAGGTGTATGGAAGGAATGAGTAATGAGATGAAGGATGGACTAAAGCTCAAGCTTGGGGATGCCACGTGTGTCACCCCAATAAGTATCCAAGAAGTACAAGCGTCAAAGCTTGGGGATGCCCAGGGCATCCCCTTCTTCATCAATAAAAATCCCAGGTTTCTTCCAAACGTTTTATTTTTATTGTTTCATGCACAGTTGTGTTGTTCTTGGAGCGTCTTCCTTTCGTTTTTTGTTTTGGTTTTTATTTTGCGTGGTTTTCTTAGTGTGCTGAATAAATTGGTTGGACCTCCCCTTTCATACTTTGGTGTTCAAATAAGTCTGGTTTGGATTGGAAAAGAGTAGGAAAGCTCATGCTTATGTGGTAAAAAGAGCTTGTTTTTGACTGTGGCCTATGCTTTGTCATGCCATGCTTGATATTGTTTTGGCTTTATGCTTAGTATTCTTTGCTGTAGCATGACTTGCTATAAACAATTGAGATTACTTAATGTGCCTTGGATGAATCATGCGTTGTTTTAGCATATTAAAGCATAGTATAGTGGTATTCTCCTTTGATGCTTTATTTGGGTTGACTTGGCGCATGCTCACACCATGTTATGACTATCTCAAGTCACCATAGCCTTTATGATCCTTTAGTTTTCAACTTGTAGTATCACTTTATGCTTTGATCAATCATGTTTTGTCGCTCTACATGATTATGGCTATTATTGCTCTCTTAGTTTGTCGCTCCCAGTCTTTTGCTAGCCTCCACAACCAAGTATGAGTTCCACTCATGCATCCAACTCCCTAAACCAAGTTATTCCAAAGAGTCCACCATACCTACCTACTAGCTTATGCTATTCCAAGTATATTCATGCTTTTGTTTACCTTCCACTTGTTATGAGAAAACTAGTGATTAAAGCTCTCACGAACTTGATGGCACACTTTACTTTTTATCTAATTTCTTATGTTTTGTTCCAACTTTGGAGTACTTTTCATATGATTTCTTGGACTAACCTATTCACAAGAGTCACAGTGCCAGTTGCCTGTTTTCTGCTGTTTTTGGTTCTAGGAAAGTCAGAAAATCAATATTCTCGGAATTGGACGGGACAAAAGCCAAAGTTCCTATTTTACTGGAAGACTCACGGAGCCAGAAGCAGAGACAGAGGAGGGCCAGGGCCTAGCCACACCATATGGTGGCGCGAGCTAGCCCTGGTCGCGCCACCAGGTGGTGTGGGCCCCCTGGCACTCCACCGGCCTTGCCTCTTCGCCTATAATAAGCCTCCCGATGTGAAAACCCTAAATCGTCAACCAGAAATCCACGAAAAGTTTCGCTGCACCGCCGCCACCGAAGAGGAGATTCGGGGACAGAAAGTCTCTGTTCCGGCACCCTGCCGGGACGGGGAAGTGCCCCCGGAGCCATCTCCATCGATCTCCACCACCATCTCCATCACCATTGCTGATTCCCATGATGAGGAGGGAGTGGTTCTCTCTCGAGGCTAAGGGTTCTACCGGTAGCTATGTGTTCATCTCTCTATCTATGCATGACCTTGTTGTGGTCATGAGCTTTGTAATCTAGTAGATCTATTCTGCTACTCAAGTGCTTTAATGAATCTCTGCTCTCCCCATGTGTGTGAAAGTGACAGCGTGCTCACCATGGTGGCACTTAGGCTAGAGATTACAAATATTTGTTATGAGTTATATTTGAAGTTGGATATCTTTATGAAATTGTGGTGTTTGTTGGACTCATCTAGTGCTCAAGGTGACAGTGTGGGGTTTTCTAGATGGGAAAGTCTTACTTTGAGGTGTGCTGTTATAGCCCTACCAACGATTAGAGTGTCCAACCGGAGAGTAGTTAAGAGTAGTATCATGAAGATAATATATTTATGAGAGAGTGTTCACTAGTGAAAGTATGATCCCTAGGCCTTGTTTCTAAGCATTGATACACCATTTTCAATTAGATCTGTTACGTGTTTGCTTGCTTCCATCTTTATTAATTTTTTCAAAAATTTATTTCATTGATATAATCTAAAATTCAAAATGGGTTTAATTGGTTAAATTCAAAAAGTTAATCAAATAACTTCGTTACCTAATTATTACCTAAATAATTACCTAAATAAGGATATTTAGTAAAAAAAAAGGTTGAATCTTTTTACTTTCTATTCATTTCAGTTTGCTTTTAGTCTCTTCCACGCCATCAAGTTATTTTCTATCACCGTTACCACTTATAATTATTCATACCACTTGTATTTCACTATCTCTTCACCGAACTAGTGCACCTATACACCTGACAAGTGTATTGGGTGTGTTGGGGACACAAGAGACTTCTTGTATCTTGATTGTAGGGTTGCTTGAGAGGGAACACCTTTGACCACTTCCTCCCTGAGTTCGATAAACCTTGGGTGATCCACTTAAGGGAAAACTTGCTGCTGTTCTACAAACCTCTGCACTTGGAGGCCCAACAACTTTCTACAAGAATAGAAGTGCGTAGACATCACGGTCTTTCTGCTCCTCTAGGGTCTCAAGGTCCTTGGACAGATCCAAATCCATCCCGTCGAGTATGTAGTCGACCACGTCGTTCTCGCTAAGGAGAACATGGAGACTGGCAACCCAAATGGAGAAGTTCGATCCATCTAATCTGAGCTTCTCTCCTTCTAACCATTCAATTGTCAACACGAAAGGTCCCATCTACATTTATAATTGCAAGAGGAATTTAGGCTAAGTTTATAATTATATGAGTTAATAATAACTCCACTCAGAAACACCTATCCCCAAAAGGGTTCCTAGTGATAACACGACCCCTGTCAGCCACATCTCCCCCGATCATCACGCCCATCAATGTGGGTTCAAGGGTGGACGCTAAACGTCGGCCACATCATTCATGCGACTCGTGCTCGATCTTTCGACCATCCGCGTTCTGAGGCCATGTCTGTACATGCTAGGCTCACCAACTCAACCTTAGTGTTTTCGCTGTGCAACATGGCTTGCACCCACTATATGCGAACGTAGATATGTCTGACACCCAATCATCACGGCCTGCCTCATACCGAAGAACTTTCTTGGTGGTGCACACGAAGGGGGAACACAATCGTTGGTTATTTTAACAGGGATCATCTTATTAGGCTACCGTCGAGTATCTAATACTAGCACACAATAAGACATACAAACAATAACATTGAATGTAAATGCTATGTGATATGGTCCTTCACGTCGTGATCTCCATCCGCTGTCACCGAGTTTCGACGCCAGGGTTCCGGCGCCGTAGACACCAGGGTACCGGTGTCATTCCGGCGTGGTAGTTCGTCACCTCCGTGACTATCTACTACTATGTAACAAAAGGTAATCACTTTACCTTTGCCACAACCATATCACAAAGCAACGCCCCCTGCAAAATAAAGTTAGACGCCTCTACTTTATCTTTGCATGTTTTACGTGGCTGAATGGGCTTTCGCACAAGAACCGTTCTTACCTACGAACTATCAGCACAACGCTGATCAAGTAGTTGTCTGTACTACACCCCTTTCGGGGCCCTCCATTGCAAATGGTATACCAACTAATGCGAGAGAGACAGACACCCCCCTAAGCCACTTTATACGGTACAAGCCGTATGTCAAGCATGGACCAGTCTCGCGAATGAACGCGTAAAGTCGGTTGGGGGGCACTTCATCAAGCATTACTGCGGTATACACAAGTACACATGGGAGGGTAACAACTAAAAGATCAACGTACACATGCTACATCTCGTGTGTTCTACCCGTACTAGCATTACTACACATAGATCTAGCTCTGATACCACTGTATGGGGTTCCGCGCATAAAAACAATAAATTTTACTCTACGCCTCTGAACCTCTGAAGCTGCCAGAACTTACCCTTGAAGACCGAAAAGCGTTGTCAACGCTCAGGAGAGCCTAGTTGATGTAGACAAGTCGAAGCCGCCCTCAAGGTCGTGATGAAGTCCTTGCGCTCCTTCTGGCTCCAACGACTTGAGTGCCTCAAGTGCGACACCTCGCGGGGAGTTACACACGTCTGGTGCCTGACGATGACTCCCGCTTCCCCGATCCAGCAACAGTTGCAGAAGTAGAGCTCCTGGATCCGAATCCCGTAGCGCGACGGCGCTCCAAGATGAAGATGTCTCTCGCTCGCGCAGTCCAGACTTGGGACCACGGTCACGAGATAGAGAGGGGGAGAGAGAAAATATCAATTAGAGGTCCTCCCAAAAGTAGGGAGACCTTTATTGATTATTTGGTGTATTTTTCTAGGCCAAATACCCCACTTTATATAGGGGAAGGGGAGGTACTACCTCCCTCAAAGTCTCGGGGTGGGACTAAAGGAGAGGCGGGGGAGGAGGTGGCCGCCAGCCACCTAGTGGGCCCTGCGCGCGAGGGGGGGGGGCTAGGCCCAGCCGGCCTCCCCTTGCCCCTTCTCCCTCTCTCCTTTCCCCTAATGGGCCCTCTCCCTTCGGAATTGGCCCATTAAGCCTTTTTTACCTTTAATTGATTTTCTCTTTATTAAATAATTATGAATAAATGATTAAATCGATATTTAACATTCATTCACATTATCTAATCTCCGTGGCCATGGAACACCTTCCACCTCCACTCCGGACATCCTCCGGATTTACCGAAACCCTTACAGTTTTCTCCCTTCTTTTCTTCGGTGATTCCACCGATCCTATAAACACTCTCTAAGCATCATCAAGCCCTTAAGCGTGATAGTCCACAGTTCAGGAACACTCCAGACATGGTCGGGACACTCCCGCACCAATGATCGATAGAGGGGCCTGGATTGCCATGTGACCCCTGTGCGTTCCATGAAGATCTTTCGTTGTTTGAACCGGGACAGTCGTGTCTTATTCCCTTTGTCATTTGATACTTGCATTGCCCGAGATCTGATCAATGACATCACCATGTCGTGTTCAATCTCGTTACTGAACAATGCTACTTAACTCGTTCTGACAAGTGATATCCCCGTGATCTAATCACACGTTGTGCAGCTATTGGATATAACCTCTCCGAGTGGGCCCTTGAGTATCTTCCCGTCACATGGACGGACAAATCCTGCTCTTGAGATATATTGCCTCTACGGTTTCCTCCGAATACCTGAACACACCTTTATAACCACCGTTTTACCAGATGGCGTTTGATGCTATCTAAGCACTCTCGGGAGACAGTGATTGATATAGCCTCACGGTCTAAGGAATAGTCTACGAGGATCCATTTCTAATCATCGTAACTTGAACTTCGTGACATGATCGGGTCACGATGGTTAGGTTGGGTATTGGTTCATCATCTCATTCTCAGAATGAGATGACCTCATTTCCAACTGGCATAAATGCCACATGATCAGGAAACATCATCATCCGTTGACCAATGAACCAGTGACTAGAGTTTCACTGGGAACCCCTGGTTGTTTGTATATCACACGTGTATTGATGTTTCCACTCAATACAGTTATAGCATGATATAAAAATTAATCATGAACTATATGAAATATGATAATAATCCTTATTACTATTTGTCTCCAGGGCCAACACATATTACACTTGATCTTGATGACGACGATCTTGTCTATCTCAAGATGGAACACCTTTCTTGATCGTGCTAGCTTGGTGAAGACTTGCAAACTACTCCCTCATATTCCACTAAGGTAGAGTTTCTCTTTTGGGCATATCTTCACATATCCATGAACACCATAGGATGGAAAGCTTCAAGCAAATGATGTCTTCGAGATGGCTCATCTTGAACTTGCACTTCATTTCTTCTTTCTTCATCATGTTGGTGTCTTGAAGGTACACAAGAGATATCACACCATCTTATTCTTCAAGACACACTTGCCATAGGCTCCACTCTCACCTGACCAAGCTTTGGGCACTCCTTCAATACCTTGGTCATCACTTGATCTTCTTCACTTTCTTCTTCTCCCAACCTTGAAGCCAACATATGGTTCAAGCATTACATATGGACAAATCCTACAAGTAAAACTCAATGCAAACATAAGTCCATAAAGCTTGTCATTAATTATCAAAACCACACATGGGGGCACACATGCACTTTCATCCTCCCCTCTTCCAATGACCATGGAGTTTGTGACATGACTCTTCCCTTGAGAACTAAAGATAATGTAGAAGAGTGAGATCCCTCCTAGATGTGAAATGTATTAGTACTTGTTTATGATGCTTTTAGCGGGTGGAGATGCTCGTTGATCTTATGATACTGTTTATAGCATTTTGGTTATATCCTTTTAGTTGTATAAGCTTCGGCTGCTGTGCAAATGTTGTAGGGATGCCATGTCACTCACTTAATCTCTGTCCTTGAGCAGGACATATTAGCTGTTTTGTTGTTATGTTCTTACAATGGTATGGTGATGGCTCTGAAATATAGCCATCTACGTCCACATTTAAATTGGATATTACTCATATTCTTGATGAAATATCTCTCTAAACCCTGCCACTAATGCTAATATTTAGAGGGGTATGTAATCCTTTCTTTTATATTTTTCCTGCACAGATAATGTCGTTTAATGGAGGGAATCACTACATTAAAGTCAAAGAGACGAGATTTCCAACAACTAGAAGAAACCAGGAACCGTAAAGCGGAGGCAGACACTGTAACGACCAACTATACGATCAGAGAATTTTTTTTGGCCGTATAGCTCCGGTCGTATAGTTGGCGTCGCCACCGTTAGGTCAAACAAAACAACTTTCGTGAAGGGACCCCTATATAAAGAAGTCTCGGGCGATGAGAAAACAAGCCAGACCTCGCTAAAAAGTCTCTGCCACAGATCACCAGCCACCTCGTGATCTCCAAACCCTTCTCCATCTCCATAGCCATATTCCACCACTTGTAATAGTCGATCTCTTCTCCGATTGACGACATTGTAAGACTATTGCTATCAATATTATGATTTTCATTACAATGTTTATGATTGTTGATCTCATGTCTATGTGTGAGTAATTCTCCTTGGGCTAAGGGCTTCGGCCTAGCCATGTAGCAATTGTGTATGTTATTTATCATAGACGGGATCATGTATTAGTTTGTATGACATGATGATTATTGTACCTCTCTTGCCTAAATCAAAGGACTTGTTAGGTACCCAAGACCCCAAGGGTTGAGCTAGGTATAGGGAGTATGAATAATGACTGATCTGTAGGTTGGGAACCCCAGTGACAGAAGGGATAGTACGGCTGTATGTGAGGGATTTGCTTGGTATTAACGATGATATCACTATGCATATCATAAGTTCTCTTTCTTCTATGGATGAGACTAGTAGGTTATTGCTATAAGTGGTTGCAGAGGCAATAGCAATTATGGATGCACTTCCCACATATAATTTATCTTGCTCTAACAAGTACATGCATACTTTATTTCTGTCTTTTATTCCCATCAGATGTTTTGCACAGCTACAGGTGATACCGAATGCCCTAGGCCCTCTCACTCCATCATCGATAACAACAAAAAGACGCAAGATGTTAGTACCGGTAAAAACACAAAAGAAATTCTAAAACTCTCGAAGGTCCGTTAAAGTAACTTCACTATGTATTTGCTTCTCGAGGATTGGATAACCTAGGTCTACTAGGGAAAAAGAAGCTATACTACATCCGTAATCCGGATCGAAGGTATAATATGGTTTCACTAATGAAATTTCAAGCATGTTAGAAATACCAGTATTCGCTAACAAAAATATAAAAATAACAATGGCTTGTGGCAAACAAGTCTAAACAATACAACCACCCCTAGGCACAATCTCGTTTACAAAGTCGTCCAAAAGTAAACTAACGATAGTTCACGAAATACTATCTACTTGTCCAACCATGATCTGACTAGTGGCACTGGAAATATAATTTGCGATCCAGAGGAAAAATAATCACGTTAGTTGGATTTGTAGATCTAAAATTACACTTCTAAGTTTCGGAGGGTAGTGTCCCTGGCATGGGAGCAACCCAAAGGGCGTGATTGGTAGCCCGCACATCCTGAAAACAACCTGCCGAATGCAATATTGGTTGCTCATGCTCCCTCCGCGTTGGTGTGTGCGTCAAAGCACTCCAAGGCTAGGCCTAGCGGAAACACACAAATCAACAGTTTCCCAAGAGCCAGGTCACGTGGAGCGCAGAGGTAGCCTTCCCCTACATGCGTGGAGAAGGAACATGAGACAACTCGTTAGTTTGGGAACATGTGCCATAAAATCCCCTCACCCCCACTCCCTTGTCTCACCTTCATGTCACATCACGCCGGTGGTTCCTCGACCGCGATGACGCAAGGAAGATATAGATGACGACCTTGACTTCGATAGCGACCTCGATTAGAACTCATCATTGGAGTCCTCGTGCAACACTTCCTCGACTTTTTCATCGATCCCTCGGCAATGGCGGTAAGCCCTACAAACACCCTCACATGGTATTTTATACTATATATCTGAAGGTAAATGGTTTCTAGACTGCTATTAGATGACATGCACAGTAGATCTGCTAGGGTTAGATTTGGATTCAATACTGTTCTGAATGTGCTTCGATTTCTGACATTGCTTCAAGGTGTTTGGTTTCCTGAATCTAGTTGCTCGATTTAACTACCTTGGGTTGCAATTGCATATGATTAGTTCCGGACTTTACTCTACACGCTTAGATTGAATCCCCATTTACTGTCTGCCTCCGCTGATGATTAAAATCTAGCACTTGGTCTTTCTCTGTGATAATCTTCATTTAACATGTGTTCTGCTCAACCATGTTTATTGTTCATGCCATTTGTTAAGTGCTAGATTATCTCAGTGATTACTTAGTGCTATGTATGTTCAGTCGTACCTAAATATATGAGGCATTGTGATATCTTTTCTTCCTTTGACCAATGATTAAAATGGCATTGGATAGATGATGCTACCGAAGCTAGTGTTATATCCAGACAAAATATTGTGCATATACTTTGATTCACTAACTTCATCCCTGAAAATTCTCCTTGGTAAGTATATGAGCTACTAATTATCTGTTTTCTTAGGACGATAATTAAAACCTAACACAACCATTGTTGACGAGGTGATGTATATCGACCTAGTGTTGTGTAGAACAACATTTCTTTTCGTGCAACTTGGTTGATACAGATTCATATCGCTGACTAGCATATGCTATCTTAACATGGGGCCACAAATTATTGTTTGCTTAATTTCTTGATCATTGATTGATTCTGCTAATGATTAAAATCTAGTACCATATTGGTGCAATGGATGATTCTATCATACCTTATGCATTGTACTAGCACTCCTCATTATGCGTTTCACTTTGTATGGTAGAACCATCTGTTTGCATTGGGTCTGCTTATTGCACGAGGCACACTACTTATTCATTATTTCTATATAATCATATGATATTTTTTTTGCAGCCTTTCATGATAGAGTTGGTGTTATTGGACTAGAAGGTGTGTACAACAAGGTTATGCATTTCTTCTTGTGCTTCATTTTTTGATGCTTTGTTTGTTGCACTGCTTCACTATTGTTGTTTTTATATAGATGCTGCAATTTGGAGTCCATGTCGAGATTCTGTTGGAAGAGGGCTCCAATAAAAGAGCTAGGGGGAGGCCACCAAGTGTTGGCCATTTCCACGAGAAAGTGTCGCCAACACACTTCTACAAGGTGCTTATGACTTCTAGGATATGGATGCTCCGTCTCCTAGGTGCCTTCAGGCCATACCAGGGCCACTGCCAGGGATGGTGATCGTTAACACCATCACCTGATGCTATTGGGAGATGAACATCAAGGAGGTGAGTGGCAAAGCCCGCCTCAGAGCTGGATGGACTGATTTTGTTGTAGCTCACAACCTCAAGATCAGATACCTTCTTTTTTTAAGAAGATGAGTGCAAAGGAGTACAGAGTGGTCGTCTTCGACTACTCATGCTACGAGGTGGTTACTAGGTGCCCTGAGCACCCAGAGTGTAGCAAGAGGATCATCGTGCACGATGTTGAGTGACTAGACTAAGTAATGTTGTATGGTAGTTGGTTGTGCCATGTGATGGCTGCCTAAGTAGATTGTGATCTAAGTATGGTTGTGTCCTGTGATATTATCTAAGTAAGGTACTATTCTAAATATGGATCTAATGTGTCTAGCACCGCTAAATTGCTGATGTTCTTGCTGCTGTACATGGTATTGCTTGTTATCACAGTTGGTCCATGTTGAACAATCAAACACACATTCATGTGAGCATCCTTGAGCCTTGAGCTAGACAACCAAACACACGCTGGAGTCTGGACAACCAAACACATGGGTATGTGTTTGGTATGCAGCACACAAAACAATCGCACCCACTATCTATGGGCTCTCAACTCTCCCCCATACAACACCCAACACAGAATTTTTTGGCCCGTAATGGGGGGCATCGACGCGGTTTTTATTATGGAGAGGCGCAGGCGCCCAGTCGTTTACCACATACACACCTCATACTCAATTTCACTTAAAAGTTTACATTAAAATCAGCTAAAACCCAACTACGACGGCGAGAGGTTCTTCTCTCACCAGGAGGGTGCGGTGGCGGCGGTCCTCTAGCGAGACTCCTCAACTCAAATAGAGATTTGTAGATCGCTAGTTGTGCGTCGAACTCCTCCTTAGCTCGGGCACGACAGGCGCGTACGGCGGCATCGCCGCAGTATCTACGCGGCGCAAAGATGCGACGTTATAAGATGTCGTTGAGTTCTTGTAGCTGGATGTACTCCGACAAGAAAACATGGGGAAAAACATCCCGCCCATAAGGCTCGCCGTTGGTTCGGTAGCTAGCCCTACGGGTATGGGCGGCCGCGGCTCCAATGAGTCCTTGGAGCTGAAGGAGGCGATCTCAGCCAACTCCTTGTTGTTGGCGTTGTCAGAATCGTCGGAGGCAACCTAGTCCTCAACTTCAGGGTCGCTGTGGTTAGAGCCATTTGGGTCGGGTGGGTGAGTTGGTGGAAGACAACGCCCAGGCATGACGACGCTCCTCCTGGCGAAAACAACACCTCCGATCGCCGTAGATATAGCTGGAAAGGGCATGGAAGAGAGCTGTGGTGAGGGCGGTGTGGATCTGTGGGTGGCAATGGTGGCCGCCCTAGATATAGCGGGAAAGTGCGGGAAAGCTAGGCGGGAAGCGTTGGAAAGGGCAGGAATAAAGGGCGCGCCGCCGTGTGGCCGGTCAATAGGGCACGTCGACTCTGAAAACGAAGCACTTGTCCCACTGCCAGGGCTAGCCCGCGGTGTTTTCAGCTCCATCCGACATCACCGTTAGCCTCCCTGTGGGTTGGGTTCGGCCTAGGGGCACCGATGCCAAAATAGGCCGCGCCTACATGAAAAAAGAATTGGGGGGCCAGGCTGGACGCAGTTTTGAGCGTCGGCACCTCCGATAGCCCTTTAGGAGGCTTTAGGGCCCCCAAGTATAGATGCTCTAAGAAAATGGCCATCAAGGCAACCAAAGGAAGGGCAATACGTGGCCTAGAGACCGTTTTCGTGTGGCCATGTCCCTAGCGCCTGCATCCCGGGAGCACTAAAAGAGGCCCAAGCAACCACTCACGCCCTATGTGACTTATAAAATTTCGCTAGACTGCCGGGCCGGATGTGCCACGCTGTAGCGTCTATTTCTACCATGCCGAGTGTAGCGTCAAGAGAAAAGCCGCTACTTAAAACAGAAACTCAATTCGTCTCATGCGTGAAAATGAACCTAAATATTCGAAAACATATTTTAAAATGTGAAAAAAGCAGAAAAAAAATTCGACGTACATCCCGATATTTTATGTCCGCACACAAGTTTTCGAGCGAGGGAGAGAACATATTTTGTGATCTGTGTAAAAAGACAAATTTGAGGCTCCAATATGTATTCATAGATATTTTTTTGTCATTTTATGCAAGCCAAATAAAACGTTCTTTCCTCTTGAAAATTTGTGTGCGAACATAGCATGTGTCCATGTAAAAAATATTAAGATTTTTTTAAAATTTTAAAATTTATTTTAATTGATTTTTTACGATAGATTAATATGCACTTGTGAGTCAAAACACCTTGTCTAATTTTTTTGAATAAAAAAACCATCTCTAATTAAAATTGTTAGTTTTGTAAAATTCACAGGTTTATTATTGAAATTTCTTTTGGGTAGAGATTATTTTTATCGTTTTTTGCCTTCTGGCATGAATTGGGATTTTATGACAATGATGGGCAGGGTGTGGACGTGGGCACATCACGTATACAGTATAGGCCATGTGCGACGGTCACGCTCTAGTACACCTGCACCCGGCTGCGTGCTGCATTCGTCTGCCACATCGACCGATCACATGCACGATACTAGTACGATCCACGGGTGGATGGATGGACGGAGCTGTCAGCTGTGTGACATGAATGCTCGTATCGCAGGCGATCATCGATAGGCGTTTCCGTTTGGAACATGCCGACCACCTATAAAATTGCTTCTCGGGGAGACAGTGGCCGGCTCCGCTCCGGTGGGGACCCAACAGTTGTACCGCTATTAAGAGTGACAAAATATGCTAATTGCGCGTGCAGGCAGTAAAAAATCGCAGTGATTGCGAGACCACGACTTGTCCACGAGCGCACGCGGTCCCGTGAATTCTGCACTAATTTTCTCCCCGAGGATAGAGCAATCAATGAAAATCTTTGTACGTATTTGGTTTTGGAAGAGATACAAAATGAGCAGTTTCGTATAGGTCCTTAACTTTGTCGTCTAATTATTTTTGACAATGCGCTGGTTTTCAGTAAGACAATAACTGACAATAAAGTTTCGGTAACAATAGTAGTTGGTACACAAGAAATGAAACTACCATGTACCAAACAAGCAGACTTCGATGGCTAAGAAATGTTCTTATTTCTGACTCGTTAAAGTCTATGACATAGTGTGAGCGTGATGTCTCCTTCGTCACCAATAATGTCACTTCGTATTCATTTTGGACCGATCTCTCGCAATCACCGTGTGTTTGAGTGATAATACTGGAGTACATCAGATATTTTAGGTTCTACCACTGTTAAGAGTTTTCGGTTACCTGGAAGAGAGAAAACTCAGCGTACAAGCCAAGTCAAATATTGTGGAGAAAACGGTCTGACTTGGCTACTTAATCATGTGATTTGTCGTTGGGAGTAGCTAAACCATAATTTTCGGAGCCGCCAGATGTCTTTCTTTAGCTAGAATCATTTCTCCAAGCTTGATAAG
This sequence comes from Avena eriantha, assembly GCA_910589775.1. Classification (NCBI taxonomy): domain Eukaryota; kingdom Viridiplantae; phylum Streptophyta; class Magnoliopsida; order Poales; family Poaceae; genus Avena; species Avena eriantha. Next base: position 278,150,895 of record OU342740.1, on the reverse strand, counting down.
TCCATGCCCATGTATACATATAACCTCTAGTTATGCATTTATGATATTAGTTATCCATAGAGTGAAAATTCTTCTAGATTAACCATATTCATGGTGAGTTATAATTACCCGTAGAATGAAAACCTCTAGAAGCTTTGAACCCTCTTTTCTGATGTGTGTCCATTGGGCAAGGTGTGAAGGGAAGATCGAGGTTCGAAAATACCAGCACAATGATGAGGAATGAAAGGGATGAATAAGAGAAGTAAGGACACGATAGTCGTCTTGCCGATGACGCCCCGAGAGAACTTCCACATCCTATCTAATAAAGCAAGCAAACTGCTACAAAAGGGTAAAACCATGCTTAAAGTCTGATAGATGAGATATTTTAAGTTTTACTAAGTAGGAGTAGCATAATGTGTGTCCTAAATGCACAACTGCGATCACATGGCGTAAAGTTTGTCTAATGACATTTCGTGGCATGGTAACATATCTTAATTCCACCAAATGTAATTTTTCAACTGAATTTAAAATACAACCTAGTACCTCTACGAATGGGACTATCGAAGCGTGATAGAGCAACTGTTATTGGTACTTGGTGATATCTTGAATAGCAATCGGAGGGGTGGGGTGTGGTAGGTGCTTCATTATTCCACAAGAAAATACGATGAGTAATGATTTCATTCTACTTTTGTTGGTCTATACTACTACTACTACTACTACTTTGCATTCTATTTTTTGTACCTCACGCGGTCACACCCATTGTCCTACCGCCTTTTTCGTTGAGGACATTCTATTTCGAAGTTGTTAAAAAAACCAGGTGGCAGAGACGGGAACACGGTCGTCGCATTGGGCCCACCAAATCCCTCTTTCGTAGGGCAGAGATACCATGTGGCTGGCCTTTTCCTTTGGAAGCCCTCGCTTTCTGACGCTGGTCGTTTGAACTTTGGCCCTCGTTAAAAAACTGACCTTGTCTTGTCCTCGGCGAAGTTATATCAGCGCAGCGGCGAGCGACTCCCATCTGCTCCCGTTCCCGTAGCAACTTTTCTCGCACACCACACCCCGTGGGGGTTTAGGTACAGCCATTAACGCGGCTGAGCACAGGCAGGGCGCCGGAGGACGGAGGAGCAGAGCAGGGATGGGCGAGAGCGAAGGCGGCGGGGAGGGGACGCGGGCGCTGGACCAGACGCCGACGTGGGCCGTGGTCGCCGTCTGCGCCGTCATCGTCGTCGTCTCCATCGTCCTCGAGGGCATCCTCCACCACCTCGGCCAGGTACTTCCCCCAAAGCCTCCTTCCTTCCTTCAGTCCCCCATCTCCCCCCTCGCTGTAGAATCGATCTACTCGTTCCTTGAGAAATATTTCACTCACCATTGTTTGAGTGCCTGCAGTTGTTCACCAGGAGGAGGAAGCAGGCGCTGTTCGACGCTCTGGAGAAGGTTAAATCTGGTACGGTTCGACACGATCCCCGCCCTGACGTTTGTCTCGTGCCGCGCGTAATCGGCGGCGGCGCCGATTGTCTGTCTCTGGGTGAAGAGGAATCTGACGGGTGTCGAGGCTTACCATTTTGCAGAGCTCATGACCCTGGGGTTCATCTCGCTGCTGCTGACTATCACGGCGAGGTACATATCGCGCATCTGCATCCCGGAGGGAGCCGCGGACACCATGCTGCCCTGCCACCTCTCCGGGAACTCGGAGCACCAAGAGCCCGAGGGCCACGGCCGGCGACACCTGTCTGAAGCTCCGACCAACTACACCTGCCGCAAAGTGAGTAGCTACTACGCGGTCTAGTACACATTATTCAGCAGCAGGGTTTGTCACATTTGGGTGCCGGCCCTTGTTTGGATGAATGCATCGGTTCTTTTCGTTCTGCTGCGTTCAAATTGCATCTTCATTCCTCAGAAATGTCAGGACATTTTAAAAGTGTGTTGTTTACCTGAGGAATACCAATGCGGTTTCAGGGTACGGTGTCGCTCGTTTCAGCCGATGGGCTGCACCAGCTGCACATCTTTGTCTTCTTCCTGGCCGTCTTCCATGTCACCTTCAGTGCTATTACAATGTCTCTGGGTAGAGCAAAGGTAAGGCCAATTTCTCAGTTTCCATACAGATACAGGTGCCTGCTCTGAATTTCCAAGAGCAAGATTACAAGCTTGAAACCACTCTGCAATTTTCTGCGCAGACGCGGATATGGAAGGAGTGGGAAAATGATACTTCCTCCATCACCTATGAATTTTCGTCAGGTAGTGTCTAGAATTCTCCATTGATTAGGTATATTTTTCATAGGCTTTAACTGAAATGCGTAAGCAGCATGCAGTTTTCAGTTCGTTTCTTGTTATGCTAGAAGTAGAATCCATGGTCCACATAGAAAAGAAAAATTAATCACCTAAGCTGATACCTTTTTAGCATCTGCTGATTTCCCAACTTTTGTGGGGATTTTTTATAAGCTGCTGATACGGTGATACCCATGGTCCATGGGTTAATTTTCCAGATCCATCAAAATTCCGACTTACTCACCAGACATCTTTTGTGAGGCAGCACACAAGCTTCTGGAGCAAAAGTACAATTATGCTCTATCTCGTAAGATCTCTCACGGCTCCTCATTACAATGGTTATCAAGTACTCCCTCCGTTTTAAAATATAAGATGTTTTAGCTTTGTGAAAAGAGTGTATCTAGACCTCTTTTAGTGTGTAGGTTCATCTAGATTTGGAGTGAACCTAGACACTAAAAGAGGTCTAGATACACTCTTTTCACAAAGCTAAAACATCTTATATTTTAAAACGGAGGGAGTAGCATATATCAATTTTTCAAAGTAAACTGCAAATTTAAATTTTCGGATTAATATGCGATGTCCAAGCTTTGGATCTATATGACTCAGGAATAATTATTGCTACATTTCTACTGAATATTAAATATCTGTTATAGTACTTAGCATTCTACATTTCTACAGAAACTGAAATATCAGTTAGTACATACTACCTCCGTTCCTAAATATAAGGTGTTTTGCTAGGCTGAAATAGCCTACCAAAACGTCTTATATTTTGAAACAGAGGTAATAACACTCTATACTTTACCTAAAAAAAGAAAAAGAAAAAATATCAAATATCATCAGTTAGTACTTACCAGAAAAAAATCAATTCGTACTTACCGTTCTACATTCCTACTGAATATTAAATATCAAAGGTTTATACTTTATCATGTGATATATGCCCTGTAGAAAATACTGAACAGGAGCCCTTTTACAAACAAATTACTAAAATAGGAGCTTCTTTTCCAAGAATATACAGTGATTTTTTCACAACAGAACCATAAGCTACACCTACGTGTTAAACTGTTCCAAATAAATTTAAAGCATCCGCATGATTTTTTTCCGCATTATGTATCTAGAAATGCTTTAGCTCAGGAGGATAGTATGCTTTGATTTTACACAGGCGAGCTTCTTTAGGCAATTTTTCAGATCTGTTCGGAGGACAGACTACCTTACTTTGCGGCACGGATTCATTGCTGTGAGTGGCTTCATATTTACCAGTAATTTCCTGTTATTAGTTTACACTGCTGATTTATCTTTGTATAGGCTCATTTATCCCCAGGGACTAGGTTCAATTTCCGAAAGTACATCAAGAGATCTTTGGAGGATGATTTCAAGACAGTTGTTGGCATTAGGTAAGGAAACCTATGAATCATCCTTGTTTTATCTTTCTATTAACTGAATGACTCATCTGTGTCATCATTTTCTTATTAGTCCACCTTTATGGGGTTCTGCTCTTGCTGTCATGCTCTTTAATGTTCATGGTGAGTTGTAATCCTATATTTTGTTGGAGTTCCTGTGCAATTTGGCACGATATATTTTCTAAGACACGAACATCTGTGGGGTGCTTTCTGTGAAAATATGTTTTCTTTTCTAATTTGGAATATATATTCTTCAGGATGGCATAACTTGTTCTGGTTCTCTACAATTCCGCTTGTAGTAAGTTCTTGCTATTGTACCTTTTATTGTATCATGTTTTTATTCATGTTGCTAAGTTCTTTTGTATATGTAGGTGATTTTAGCTGTTGGAACAAAGCTGCAGGCTATAATTGTAAGGATGGCCGTTGAAATTACAGAAAAACACACAGTTATTCAAGGAATGCCAGTGGTGAAACTCAGCGATGACCATTTCTGGTTCGGGAAGCCTCAAATGGTTCTTCATCTTATCCATTTCGCATTATTCCAGGTCAGTTAAAGGGCCAGAAAAGGCCCCTTATCGACCAGACTAAATTATTCTGAAAGGACGGATCTGCATTAATCCATATAGTATCGATTCTCCTGCTGAATAATAGCGGTAAATTGAATTGGAACTGCAAGGTTGCAGGATAGATAGCAGTCGTAACTAGAGAATACTCGTTTCATCGTCTGTAATAACTTGATCCGTAGCCTTCTGGACGCAGAAGGGAAAGGCTGCCAAAAGTTCTAATAGCTGTTCTTTGTTCTTGCAGAATGCATTTGAACTAACCTATTTCTTCTGGATTTGGGTAAGACTGCTATTGACACTTGGAAGAATTTTCGATGGTACTACTCTGTTAATACTATTTTGATGATAACTATAACTTACACGCAGTATGAATTTGGGTTGAGATCCTGCTTCCATGAGAACTTTGAGTTCATCATTGCAAGAGTCTGCCTTGGGTGAGCATCAAATACTTTATCTTCATACTACTGATTTATTCCTCAATCATACTAACTATGTCTGTTCCAACTCATGTGTGCAGGGTTGTCGTCCAGTTTGTGTGCAGCTACATCACCCTTCCACTACATGCTCTTGTATCCCAGGTACCAATTCACATTGCTCGCCAATGTTCACTAGCTATCCCAAGTTAACTTTCTACTGACACTTCACATTGATCATCAAACCGTCATCACAATTTATCCATAAATTTGACAAACAACCTGGGAATCACTGCTCTCCAGATGGGATCGCAGATGAAGCGCACAATCTTCGACGAGCAGACGGCAAATGCCCTTAAGAAATGGCACAAGGCGGTCGTGAAGAGGAAGCAGCAGCAGCAGAAGGAGTCATCACATGCGCCCTCCGAGACTCCGACCACAGACACAACAGAGGCAAGCCGGCTAAGCGAGTGCCAGTTCGTCGAGGTGGCGCCGGTGCAACGTCACCTTCACCGCTACAAGACCATAGCACATGTTGGCACCACCAGGCCGCTCTCAGACTCGGAATGCTCTGACACCGAAGGCGAGACACAGACGAGGTACCTTATCCCGCCCACGAAGCAGAGGAGCCTGGATTCAGAGGTGCGTGTGGATGTGGACCCTGCGACTCCGGATCACCACGATAGTTTCTCCTTTCCGAGGCTGCCACATTTTCAGAATGTGCCGGAGAAATGACCAAACGGTAGTCGGTCGTTGCTTAGGAGTACTAACTTGCTATACGAGGTTGTGTTTTAGATTAGAAGATCAGCATACTGTTGAAGTGGTAGGAAAGTGCATGTTTTGACTAGTAGTCCAGGGTACCATTTGAGTGCATGAGAACTTCGCAGGAACTATATAAGTGAAAGAAGTCTATTTCCGCCTTGCTGACGAATAACCTTTGCTTTTCCTTTGGTTACTTATCATTTGAGAGCATCTCAAGCAGATCTCTCGAAATTTCTCAACTCCGGGAAAACTGCTTTTTTTGAGGAGTCAAAGGCATATAGGATATGAATATCTCTCAAAAATGCTTTATTCCTCAACCTCCCCCCCCCCTTTTTTAGGGAAACTCCTCGAACCTTTGAGGGAGGTCCTTAAAACCACCCTCTTCGCTCCGTCCTCCTACTTGTAGGGAAATTTAAGGATCTCCCATCTCCCTCTTTTCGCGAAAACGCAAAAGCTTTGTGTTTTGATGCATTGATAAAAAAAGGAGTATACACAATGTACAAGCTCAAAGAAGAGCCAACACCCTCGCCATACAACTCAACCCAAGGTGCTTAGACTAAGGGAGTATGTGACGTAGCCCTCGTGTTCCCACCTCAACCCAAGATCTAGCTTCCACCTTGATTCTGTCCATGAGGGAGGCCACCGATGGGCTCGCGTTGTCGAAGATCACTGCGTTCATGTGCTTCCAAATCCACCACGCCGTGAGCATGATCAGCGATGAGGTACCTTTGCGTAGCTGTGCAGGGGTGGATCGCACCGCAAGCGACCACCAGTCCGCGAAGTCGCCTTCAACAACAGGGGGACCTATCGTGGATCGGATCCATGACAACACCTCATACCAGATCGTCCTCGAGAAAGGGCAACCGGCAAGGATGTGCGACATCGTCTCAACCGATTGGTCACACAGCGGGCACATCGGTCGGTGCGGAAGCCGGCGTCGCTCCAGCCTCTCACCCGTCCAACATCTGTCTTGACACGCTAGCTAGATGAAGAACTTCACCCTCGGTGGCGCCCAAGACTTCCAGTTTAACTTCCAGGAGTTTGATCCCAACGCCCCTAGGAAAAGTGCGTCGTAGCAAGACTTGGAAGTATACTGTCCGTCGGTCGTCCATCGCCAGACCAGCTTGTCTGGCACATCCGTGAGGATCACATCCCGAAGCCCTATCCATAGTTGGACATATTTCCAAAGGGCAAGTGGGTTAAGTGCCCTCGAAATGTCGCGATCCAGCTCCGGTCAACCAGCGCCTGCCTCATCGTGCGGTGCTTCTTGGGGTGTCGTGGGATGAGCGCGAATAAATCCGACGCTAAATCCTCAATGCTCCTCCCGTTTAGCCATTTGTCCTGCCAGAATAGGGTAGTAGAGCCGTCCCCTAGAACCATCATCGTAGACGCGTCGAAAATCTGGCGCTCATCCCTAGAGAATTGCATATCAAGCCCGCGCCAAGGTCGCAAGGGGTCGGTCCGCATCCTCTAGAGCCAACGGGTGCGGAGGCTGGTAGCCATGCGAGCAAGGTCCGGGATCCCCAAACCCCCAAGCGACAGCGGCCGACACACTCTATCCCAGTTGACGTGGCAGTGTCCACCCTAAGCTTCCTTCCGGCCCACCCACAGTAATCCGCGCAATATCTTCGTAATCTGCTTAAGGGCCTTCTTGTCTAGGGAAAGCACTATCAGCTGGTGGAGAGGAATCGCAGCGAGCACCGAACGAATTAGGGTCAGCCACCCTTCCCTAGGCATCATGGACGCGTTCCACGTGGGCAGCTTATCACTACAAGGATTGTGTTATTGTATGAGCTTCTAATAGTGACCGTGGACAAAATCGTCATAGAGTTATGACGATTTCATACCAGATGGTCGTAAGCCATTCCGGAGGTTCAAACCCATAGAAAATTACGACGATTTTGCTCAGAAACGTCATAGTTTCATTAACTGAAATCGTCATAACCTGACATATGTAGCCTACGATGTTATTTGCAGCTCACTATGACGATTTTAAAATCGTCATAGCATCCAAATTAGGATAGGTTGAAATGGTTAGTGGGCCACATCAGTGGTTGCACCTAAGTATCTTGTCTATGTGTCAGTTTTTGACTACGTGTCATATCCATGTGACACATGATTACCCAAACTGACATGTGGGGCCAAATCTGACCTCACACAGAGCACACCAAACTGACATGTGGGTCTCAAATCTGAGATGAGAGAAGGACCCCACCAAACTAACATTCGGGGCCATCTCATCTTGGATCGGCTACCCAGATTTTTATGCCTTGTTGATTATTTCCGCAAAAAAGGAACTGCCAGGGATTCGACAACGCGACCATCAATCAAGATGATCAACTCGTGCATGACCACCACAGCAGTCGATCGTTCGTGTCAATCCAACTGAGCTCGCTCCTATTATTTCTCTTCTCGTAGTTGGGCCTTGGCCATAGCGAATGAAGCACCGGATGGCCAATAGCGGATGGCGCACCGGATGGGCCTCGGCCCACGTTACAGAGTTGCTATTGAGGCCAAACATGGCCTATCGGAACTTTGGTCCTAATAGGTTTTAGATTATTACTATTTTCAAACTTTTAGAACGTTTTGAGTAATTTCATCATATATTTTTGCATACAATCTCGGATTGAGGGGATCCAAAAATCAATTTGGTTCATCTAGATGAGATAAAAACTACAGTGTTAATGAATTCTCATGTTTACATTGTTTGGTTGACTTTTAGTTTTTTTTCTTATGTTGATTTAAAAATCCAGTCAAAACAGAGGGTGTGATCGTTCGTTGGTAGGGCTGAATCTTGCAAAACTCTGAGTGGATATCTAATAAAACAGCATATTATGAGTCTAAAAATTACTTTTGAAAAAAATTATGAGCACTATATCATGTACCTATAGTTTAAACCGGACCCACTTCCTACCGATTCTACAGGCATTTGTCTTTTTCACCAGGGGTGGACGGAAAGGTTTTCGAATCCTTGGTTGGGACATTGTTCCTGTAAGGTGGTCTAGTATTTGTTAAAAATGGGGTGGTAGCATTTTTGTATTCATCTTTTGGTGTTGCTTCACAAAACACCCCGATTTTGGCACTCGGAAATAGAAAATGGTTTTTCCATGCGACGAAAAAGAAAACTTCATCCTGCAACATTGTTCGCCATCCCAATATGCACATGCGTGCACAAGATGGGCACATTATGAGAAACTAAGCCACGATTCTTGGCATAACATTCGTTGTTTGGCTTGAAACCCATGAAACCTCGAACATGATAGGTCATTTCTATGAAGATTCTTTTGAGATGCAATCAATACATCAAGTTTGGTATTTTTTCTTACAACCATATCACATAATATGATACCACGTGAAGTATTTATATCGTTAGGACCATTTTTGAATTTCTTATGCCCGTTTTTGAATTTTTCTGTTTCAAAGTATGGTCAAAACGTCGTGCATGAAGATAGGGGATGAGGCTCGCTAAAATTGCATTGGATCTATCTAAAGAAACATCATATTGTTAGTCTAAAAATGATTTTTGCAAAAAATTATGAGCATTATATCATGTACCTGTAGTTCAAACCGGACCCACTTCCTACCGATTCTACAGGCATTTGTCTTTTTCACCAGGGGTGGACAGAAAGGTTTTCGAATCCCCGGTTGGGACATTGTTCATGTAAGGTGGTCTAGTATTTCTTAAAAATGGAGTGGTAGCATTTTTGTATTCACCTTTTGGTGTTGTTTCACAAAACACCCCGATTTTAGCACTCGGAAAATAGAAAATAGTTTTTCCATGCGACGAAAAACATAACTTTATCTTGCAACATTGTTCGCCATCCCAATATGCACATACATGCATAAGATGGGCACATTATCACAAACTATGTCGCGATTCTTGCCATAACATTCGTTGTTTGGCTTGAAACCCATGAAACCTCGAACATGATAGGTCATTTCTGTGAAGATTTTTTCGAGATGCAATCAATATACCAAGTTTGGTATTTTTACTTACAACTATATCACATAATATGATACCACGCGAAGGATTTATATCGTTCGGACCATTTTTGAATTTCTTATGCCCGTTTTTGAATTTTCCTGTTTCAATCTATGGTCAAAACGGCGCGCATGAAGATAGGGATGAGTCTCGCTAAACTTGCGTTGGATCTCTGAAGAAACATCATATTGTGAGTCTAAATATGTTTTTTTGCAAAAAATCATGAGCATTATATCATGTACCTGTAGTTCAAACTGGACCCACTTCCTTCCAATTCTGCAGGCATTTGTCTTTTTCACCAGGGGTGGACAGAAAGGTTTTCGAATCCCTGGTTGGGACATTGTTCATGTAAGGTGGTCTAGTATTTCTCAAAAATGGGGTGGTAGCATTTTTGTATTCACCTTTTGGTGTTGCTTCACAAAACGCCCCGATTTTGGCACTCAAAAAGAAAATAGATTTTCGATGCGACGAAAAGGAAAACTTCTTCCTGCAACATTGTTCGCCATCCCAATATGCACATGTATGCATAAGACGGGCACATTATCACAAACTATGCCGTGATTCTTGCCATAACATTCGTCGTTTGGCTTGAAACCCATGAAACCTCGAATATGATAAGTCATTTCTGTGAAGATTTTTTCGAGATGCAATCAATATACCAACTTTGGTATTTTTACTTACAATTATATCACATAATATGATACCACGCAAAGGATTTATATCATTTGGACTATTTTTGAAATTTTTATGCCCGTTTTTGATTTTTCCTGTTTTAAGCTATGGTCAAAACGGCGCGCATGAAGATAGGAGACGAGGCTCGCTAAACTTGCATTGGATCTCTAAAGAAACATCATATTGTGAGTCTAAAAATGATTTTTGCAAAAAATCATAAGCATTATATCATGTACCTGTAGTTTAAACCGGACCCACTTCGTGCCGATTTGGCACGCATTTGTCTTTTTCACCAGGGGCGGACAAAAAGGTTTTCGAATCCCTGGTTGGGACATTGTTCATGTAAGGTGGTCTAGTATTTCTGAAAAATAGGGTGGTAGCATTTTTGTATTCACCTTTTGGTGTTGCTTCACAAAACGCCCCGATTTTTGCACTCGGAAAATAGAAAATAGATTTTCGATGCGACGAAAAAGAAAACTTCGTCCTGCAACATTGTTCGCCATCCCAATATGCACATACATGCAACGTATCATGTCTATGCGACGGTTTTCGGTGAGCACTCTGGAGCGAGTGACACTTTGGTGGAAAAAAACCCTATGAGATCATCTGCAACCAATCAAACTACAGGAAACAACCACCCGTGGATTGTCCATCTCAGCCTAATTTGGACCGTTCAAGCACATCCAACGGCCACCGAAGAAGCACACAACATCCAGCAACCTACTCCCACCTCCACCATCCACCACATCGCACCAACTCCCAGTCCCCATTCCCTCCCAGCCGCATCGCCCTCTCCCGAACCCTAGCATGCCCGAGCCAGATCCGCCGCCACCCACGCCCCTCCCTCCCTTCTCTGCCACTCTCGGACCCTCCCACCGTAGACCCCCTCCTATGGCTCAATGCGTGCCACCACGACGTGGTCGTCACAACCATGCAGGCATCCAACCACTGATTCCTCCACCTTTCCATCTTAAATTCCCCATCCATCAGCCGCAGTAGAGAAAAATCTCGCTCGATCCACCAGCAAGCGACCAATCCATGGCTCTGCACGCGCTCAACAACACGCTGATGGCCGGAGTGTCGGAGTGGCCCAAGAATACCGCCAAGGTATCAACGCCCGCCGTCATCGCTGCCGCCCCCGCGGAGGGCGGAAGGAAGCGGAACGACGAGAACACGGCGTCATGGGCCAAGTCGACCTTGCGGCGACGGTGGAGTAGGCCGTGGAATCTGACGGCATCAAGGCGGGTCGGGTCCTGCTGCTCATCTATGCTGTCCTCTCTAACTAGATCATGTTGGCGCGCGTTGCCGCGCCCGTCGATTTTGATAATAAGAGGACAAAAAGTTTAGAAGCATGCAGAGTGAAGTTTATGAATAAACTACTTATTTGTACCACTTAGTGGTTTAGGCTTTGTCAAGCAATAAGTTGCAGAAAAAAAGTCACTTCATTGCTTGATAGATCATATACATTGTTACAAGGACTATACAAAGTCCACACTGCAACAAAAGGAATACATAGAGTTTAGCTAGCACATGCCACAAGGTTGAGGTTTCATGAGAATAAGCCTGCAAGTCTTTGTATTTTCTTTCCAAATTGTAAGGTCCAGGAAACATCACAGCAAAGACATTTGACCAATCATACCGGTGAACTTATTTCAGTACCACTACAACATAACAAATGACATTGCTTTATGTTTACTTCGTTAGGACTCTTCTTTCTCATAAGCAGATAAGAGAAGCCACATTTGGTGGTTTGTAAGCAAAAAGCAACACTCCTGATGTTGCTTCAAATGTATAACTCGTGGCATCCCATGGCCATTTGTGAAGAAAATAAGTGTGACCAATCGCTAACTTTTTTTAGAGAAAATCAGTCACCCACTTTCTTCAGGTGGCATCGACCACTGTATCTGCTTTCTGAACAATACTTTTCTGCAAACTTAACACTGTGTAATACCTCTGGAATAGCTTGGGTCACATATCTTATGTGAATGAATTATAAAAAGCAATCGATCCATATGAATTATTTACTCATAGCCTTAGGTGGCTGTATATGGAAGTAAATTACATGAGTACATGCTACACACCAACTACATAGTTCGAGAAACTATTGAAATAGATATGTGTGTGTTTTATTTCAGCAACGAGAGAGAGCAGAGCAGCACAAAATTTATGCTCGATGAGCAGCTTGCCAAGGGCCAACGGAAGCACGACATCAACACAAGACCCATTGAAAATGGGTAAACAATGCGAAGAAGCGGCATCATGCGGGTCGGCGAGCTAGCTGCGTGGGTGCCGAGATAAAAGAACTGAACCTCATCCTCAAGTGACAGCGAAGAAACATATGAATGGCAAGAATTTGCAGATCGGAAGAGTTGAGATCGGATCAGACCTGATTTGTTCGGGTTTTCATGGTCGAGCATATCAGATCAGATGAGTTGAGATCGGATCAGACCTGATCTATTCGGGTTTTCATGGTCGATTTCCTGTATAGACCGTGCTGATACCCGTGGATCCCGGTGGGATGGGCAATCGGCATGTGGTCAATGGATTGCTTGTCCTTGTCCTCCAGCTCGCACCTTCAAGCGAAGACAGGACACCATGGAAGTAGGGCGGAAGTGCTACAACCAGTCTTTGACGCAAGCACGCATGGGGACGCCGGTTCCACCGGTGCCGCCACCGGATTAATGACAGAACATAAATTTGATGCACAGAGGAGCTGTCTACGGGATGCTCGGTCCAAGCGGTACTTTAAAGAAATCTGACGGCCAGGAGTAGTCAAATGGCACGATCCGACGGTTAAAAATGTCCAGATCGTGAGGAAGCTCCCTCTTGTCCCAGTTTTAATATCCCTAATTCCCCGCCTCCTCCCGGCGATCCTCCAGCAACTGGTGCAGGCTGACGACGGCTTTCGGTTGGCGCGGTCCAGTCGGCGTGCCAATGGGGAATCAGCATCCGGATCCTATGGTTCGAGTCTTCTATTGTCGTCATCGCTGGGATAACTGACGGTTCCTGCTCCGATTTGTTTGTGGCTCACCTACATCCGTTGCTGCTGCTGTCAAGGGATTTCAGTTCTCAGGTATGCAATATTTCCCGTTGTACCAAACATGATGCCATCCTGATTTGCAAAATGGGATTGACAATCATCCACTGTAAGCTACCCATGTATTAGAGGGTGTGTTCTCGATCCAAATCTAGTACTAGTAGATGTGGTAGCCAGATTATTACTAGGGAAAACACATCGGCTTATAACCAGGGCGATGTGAATGTGTAGAGCTACCTTTTACTCTTATTTGATTCCAGCCGATGGCTTATGGATGTGGGAATTCAAATGCATACCTAGGGACAAGGACAAATAAATAGGATATGTACCTTTTCTTACTCATATACAAGAGATGCTTAGGAATGAATACAAAATTTGCATTAGTAGTAAAATGGAAGTCATTGATGCATGATCTTTTTATTATTGCTGAAGTAAGCATAGCTGCAAATGGATCACAACTGCAGTAAATAGACACTGACATTGCTTGTGAGATCATGGATGTACTAGGTTATGTTTATTTGTAACTAAAACATACAACTACCTGTGTGTGTATCCTTGCTGTATCTGTGGGGATTTATTATTATTGATGAAATTCTTGTGTTCTGAATATGGGTGCATTAGACTTAATATCAGTATTTCTTGTATGGAAGAACAAATACCAACTGTGTTTCAGCTTTGCATCAGTATTTCTTCCAAACTGAATGTCTGGTTCATTGATATGTATGCAACACTGCACTACAACTTGTGCTCTTTAATAAAAAAAATTCCCTAGTATCCATCATGTTTAAACTAGTCTGTGATTAGCTCTATACATTACTTTCTATGAATATTTTGATTCTGTACATAAAAATTATCAGCTAAAAGATATGCCAAAACACCTTCAACTAGTATATGTGTCGGGCAATTCTGTAGAGCTACTAGTTGTACTTTTGAAGCAAATTGGATGTTTGATTAACTATTTTGATATTGCTTGTATGATCTCGGTTGTTTGTTTATGGGTGGTAGGAAAAGGTGCAGTGACTACCTAGAGCTGGAGAACTTCGAGAGCCTTGTCTGGTAGGGTTTGCAGTCTTTTCTCCAGCGAGATGGCGGGGCGGCTGCAGGTATCTTCTCTTGTTGTTTGGTATGATTCTTCAGCTTATTACCTTGCAGCGAGAATAAAACCACGTGTCTCTTGTTTTGCTGCTTTCGTGTGCTTGGTTTGTGATGTGAAAGTAGTAGTTGTTACATATCCTATATATGTGTGCACACGTGACTGACAAGTAAATTATGATGTTGATTTTCAAACCTGGGTGATTGTTGTGAGCTAGTACATGCCTTTAATCAGTTTGCCTCTTTGCAATTTATTTGGTAAACCAGTTTCAGTTCTAAACGTACTTGGACATTTGCATGAATATTTTTTCAACAGTTCTCTAGAGATTCATTAAGTGTTGAACTGCATCTTATTGTCCTTATTCAGTCCTGGTGCTTAACCTATTCTCCTTTGTTTTGCAGATTTCAATTGGACAAGGGAGCATCTATGATCATGTTCTTCATACGAAGATTAGCAATATGGATGTGTAATTGCTGTGAGCTGGTACTTCTATTGGTAGTGGCTGCGAGATGGAACTTGCTCGGTGAACTTATTTTGTACTTGATTATTGTGACCTAGATGCTGGTTGTCTTAACTTTGTTGCTCTTAATGATCTAATTGGTGTGAATTGAAAGTTCTGCTGATGTATATATTTACTTAATTGGTACTTGTTTCAAGTGATGATTCGTTTGTATATTTGCCTATTGTTTCGAGTGTGGGCTATTTGAAACTGGACATGACAAGGATGTGGCTAGAACATTTACTGTACTGTAAAAATTTCACAGCCCAATGTCGTATGTACTGCATTGAAAGCCCACATCCCAAAATAATCTGTACTGAAATAAAAGACCACGGCCCAAATAAAACCTAAATTCAGTAGTATATATATCTCATAAATAAAAGGCTGAAATTGTGGATTGTCAAGAGGCCACGAGCCAAAACTAAAATGGATCGTCAAAAGGCAAAGGCCCAAAATAAGAAGGATGTGAAAAGGAAAAGACCCAAAAGATAGCTAAAGGAAAAAGGCCGAATTGTTGGGCTCGGCTCATCTCGGTGACCAAAATGGACCAGGCTGAATTCACGCTACAACGATTTCATTTCGCCATAGTTTTGCCACGTAGGATTGCCCACGTAGGATCTAACTTAGCCACGCTAGATGGCCCATGACGATATTAGATCGTCATAGACGTTATGCCGATCCAATATCATCATAGATGATTATGACGATTTTACCAAAAACGTCGTTATAGTTCATTTGCGACGCCCAACTTTCGACGATCTCAAAATCGTCATAGAATCGTCATAAATGGACTACTATGACGATTTTGTGACGAAATTGGAAGGTCGTATATAGCCAAATTCCTTGTAGTGTATCCGCAATCCGGTCAACCAGAGGCTAGAAAGCCTCCCCCGATAGCCGTCGAATGGCGATGAGGATGCCAAGATATTTGACGGGGTATGGTGCCAATTAGCACCCCATGACCCCCGCCGCATCGTCGGCTACCTCCTTCGAGCAGGCAATCGGAGATACCGATCATTTCGTGAAGTTCATGTGTAGCCCTGAGGCGTGTCCAAAAAGGTCTAGAATGCCGCGAACTGCACGCAGCTCCGGCTCATCCGGATGGCAAAAGATCACCAAGTCATCCGCATAGAGCGAGATCAAAGTCGTCAGCTCCTGCCGCGCGAGCCTGCGCATGATCCCCAACTCGGTGGCCTTACCCAACAACCTATTGAGCATGTTCATGACGAGCACAAACAGCCCCGACGACAGAGGGTCGCCCTATCTCAAGCCCCTTCTATGCCAAATAGGGGGGCCTGGCTCGCCATTGAGCATCACCCTAGTGCTAGCAGTGGACAGGAGGATCGCCACCAGCTCGCAGAACCTCGGACCAAAAACCATCCGACGGAGCACCTGGAACAGGAACCCCCAGGAGACGGAGTCAAAGGCTCGTGCGATGTCCAGCTTAAGCATCATCCTTGGCTCCTTAAGCCTGTGCAGCAACCTAGCTGTCTACTAGACCAGCATGAAGTTATCGTGGATGCTTCGCCTCCTAATGAATGCGCACCGATTGCGGTCCACCAACGATTCCATCCTGGGGCGAGCCTAGTCGCCAAAGTCTTCACCATCAGCTTGGCGAAGATGTGGATCAGGCTGATGGGGCGGTAGTCATCCAAGGCTGCCACATCAGGACGTTTGGGCAGAAGGACCAATAGAGCATGATTCAGGCCTTGAAACCCTCGTCCACACACCGTGAAGAGATTGTCAAAAGCTGCCACGAAGTCAGCTCTGACAGTGGACCACCAACACTGGAGGAACTCAGCCGTGAATCCATCCGATCCCGGCGCCTTCCCATGGGGAAGCCGCCTCACCACCTCCTAGATCTCCTCCTTAGTGAACGGGGCCTCCAGCTCCGACAGGTCCTCCGAGTGAGTCCCTAGGAAGTCCAGGTCTAGTGAGAATTCCCGGTCTATTGAGGTTCCCAAGGGTCCCTGGAAGTGTTCGAAGGAGGCCTCGGCCATGGCTGCATGGTCCGAAGTGACCGCGGCGTCAACCTGCAAACTACGAATTACGCTCTTCTGCTGCCTAGAAGCATGTTGGTGAAAGAACGATGTGTCCACATCACCCTCTCTGAGCCAAGCGATCTTGGCCCATTGGCGCACCATAGTGTGTTCAAGTGAGGCCAACCCAAGGTAGGTGCGTTTCAGGTGTGACCTTAGGCCACACTCATCCGAGGAGAGATGCCTAGACTCCATTTCTATATCGATCCGCAGGACAACTTCCCGCGCTATCATCAGCTGCAGCTTCACGCACCCCAGCTTCTTGTCGCTCCAACTCATCACCTGGCGTGCTGTCCACTTCAGCTTGGCCGAGAGACATCGGAAGGGGTCCGGGTCCCCCTTGATCACATCCCAGGTGGATTGGACCACCTCCCTAAAACATCCAGCTTCATCCAAAAGTGCTCAAATTGGAAGCGCTTCCTACCAAAGGATCATGTAGTGCAATCAAGCAGTAGGGGGCAGTGGTCTGCCAAAACCGTCACGAGACAGCTCAGGGTGCAGCTATTGACCAACTCCTCCCAATCAACCGTGACAAACACTCTATCGAGCTTCACTAGGGTTGGAGTCTCACACTCATTCGACCAAGTATAGCGGTGCCCATGAAGGTAAACCTCCTTGAGTTCGCAAACATTCAAGAAATGCCTGAACCTGCCCATCATTTGACGGTGGAGGTTGTCGTTGTTTTTGTCCTCATCCTGGTAAATCATGTTGAGGTCTCCGCAAAGGACCCAAGGACCCGGGTGAGACTGGCATATAGTCTGTAGCTCAGCAAGGAATGCGATCTTCTCATCGTCCCCTGCGGGCCGTAGACACACATCAACCACCAACCTGGTGCCCCCTCCATAGGTGGTCACCTTTGTCGTGTCACTATTCACATCTATATGGGTACTTTCAAGCTGCACCAACCTACTCTTTCATGCCACGATGACCCCCCTCGTGTCGATAGCCGGCAAGCAGAAATAGTCATCAAAATCCACGCCTAGTGTCTCCATCACGATAGAATGGGTTAGAACCGAGAGTTTGTATCTTGTAAGCATACAATAGACGCACCCGTAGTATACTCTACACTCTTAACACCGGCCCTACATGTGCTTCCGTTTAGGCCTCGCAGGTTACACACCATAACCTTAGGTTCGTAAGACATTGGAAATCTTTACACCCTAGGTCAATGGAACCACGCAGGTCACGCTGTGACGAGCTAGCCACCCGAAGTCTCCACGAGATGTTGGGAGCATCCTCGAATCGTGGAGAGCGACCATCCATAGAGCTCTGCTACTGCTTGGATCATGTCTTCCGTGAGCGGCAGGTCGTACATCCTGTGATACGCTTCCAAGACAGCCTCGGAAGGCGCCTCATCCCCTGAGATAAGCCCCAGCTTCCTCATGAGGTTGCGCACCACCTTCATCTCAGTGTTGAGCCTCCTCGGCCGGTCGGCAATCCTTTCTTATCCATGATTTTAGAGGTAGATTCTCGTTTTAGGCCTGATTGTAATACACGCAACCAAACATGAGGTATGTCATCTGGACCTGTCCTAGGCCCAGTCGGGCTTAGCATGATGGATAGTCCCATGTAGGCTATAAACACATTGTTTTTGGCTTGATGGAGTTGGAGGAAGAAAATGGGAGTTTGAGAATACAGACCTTTGATTAGTTTCTTCTTGCGGTGGATCCTTGTTTGCATCTCTCCATCACAACTATAATTCAGGCAAGGGAGAGGGAATGAGTCTCCCATATCCTAAGAGGATCTCCACCATCATGCTGCAAATCATAGCCGGCACCACTATTGTCAAAGCGCTATGGGGCATGCCGGCATAGGGTAGTTGTGAATAGGGAGGGGCACCGACACACCCAATACGGTCGGCCCCAATACAGATTCTACCTAAAAAATGGACAATACATAGAAATTCAAGCCAACCCTAAATCTAGTCGATTATATCGCTACCATCATCCTTGTTGTCGCCATTGACCTGGTCCTCGGTGACCTCCATCGTGTCCCCGCTAGCTTCCTTTGTGTCCTCCTCATCAGTGTCGATGTCCATGATCCCAGTGGGTTTGCCTCTCTCATGAACACCTCATGGTGTGTCGCGCAGCCGGGCACAGACCAGAATCATCGCCATCCCTTGGTGTTGCGCATTTGCGGTGGGATATCTCCCTAGTGTGCGCCCCACATGGCTAGGGGCGCCTTGTGCTCCTTAGTGAAGCGCTTTGGCCAGTACTCGTGTTGGGAATATGCCCTAGAGGAACATAAATGTTATTGCTATTCTCTTATTTATAATTGTAGTTTATCTTTTATGCTATAACTACTCTCTGTCTTGATTGTGAGAATCAAAGGGAAACTTAGTAGGGCATGACTAGCTCATTATTGTCAAAGATGCCATTTGACAATGAGACCATATTGTTATGGCTTATCAAGGATGTTGAACTGACCCAAGTCAAAACGATCTACTAAAATATAAGCATCACCATTCAGTTGTTGGTATATCATTGTTGTTGTTGTCATATCACTCCGCCCTTTGACCATGAGGATATCAGTTGTCCTTCATAGTGGAAGGCATGTCCTAACTGCTTCCAAACGTCTCCTTTAACTGGGTGGCAACAAAGGATGCTTTCGGATATGTTGGAAACTATGACTAGGCACAAGGTAGTCCGAGATGGGATTTGCACCTCTGTTGATTGTGAGATACTCTTGGGTCCTTCTAGATATTATGGTATCACCAATACGTATGGACATACACAAGGTGATGAGACTCACCGAATACTAGAATATGTGAATGAGAGAAAGAGCAACAAACGGTAATGAGGTCAATGTGGTATAGTAATCAACAGTTGTATTACGAGGATACCCAATTGTCTTACCTGGGGATTTTCATGTATGTGATGCAAAGGGATAGTAATGACATCAATAGGTTCATTCGAGTACTCATGATTATGTGGGAATCATCATGGGTGTTCAGATCCCATTATTGATTATTGTCCGGAAAGAGTTATGCGGACATGACTACATAATACCGAACATGTGGGATCACACACTTAATGATTTTGTTCTATAGAGTGAGTAGAGCATGTATGTAAGTGAGAGACGCTCCAGAATCATTCCGTATTGTTGGGACAAATCTCAAGATAAAACCAGAAGAGTTTCAGAGTCACAAAATAGTTCCAAGAGGGAAATCAAATGCCCTTGTGAAGCTATGGAAGGGGTATGGCGCCTGGGCTGACGATGGCCCACCTAGGCTGGTGCATGGGGAAACCATGCCCATCAGGTATGGTGCCTTCAGCCACACACATTCCTAAAATGGTGAGATCCATTTTAGGAAGGTTCTGATCTAACTGCTTGTTGTGATTTGATTTGATCTAGTCATTATGGGAAGATACTATATCTTTTATTAAAGGAATTATATGATATTAGAGTCAATAATAACACATAAATGTTTTGGCCGAATCTATTATCCATGCCACCCTGATTCTTTCTGGCCGTGGGATTGATGACGGGGAGGACACACAGCGACATCGCAGTAGAGTCAACTCTCTTGGCGATGTGGGACTTACGACATGGGATTCCCTACCATGGACGGAGGGAAGGGGCACGAGCAGGGGCGAGACCCCCCATCGATCCGCTCGACCCTAGAAAAAGATACGCCATATCGGTAGTTTTCTGGGACACGAGACTAATTCGCCCCTCTGTCCCGTGTGTACACACGCATGTAAAGCCTCATAAACGGCATGCAGGTCCAAGTTAATTGGCCAACCTGAAGCACTAAGTTCAAGTTAATTAATATTGTTTTTATAGGCCTTGTACGAAACGACATGCAGGCCCAGCTTTGTACACGGTATAGCAACTCCAGACGACACGCTCGCACAATCAGATCAGTTGTTTTTTGGGTCTCTACTGCACGGCTGCGCCTCGCGAGTCATGCCTGTGCCTGTATACGCTGACGGCCGCACCTTCCCTGCCACTGTTGCCCGCTAGCAGTCTTCCCTCGAGGGCTCCAATCCAGGTTTTTCCGATTACTGTCTTATACTCTTATTACTAAACAGTTGATTTGATCATGTCTAGATTTCGTTAATTTTTAGCTCATCTCTGATCATATAACAGTCAACACTAGATTAGTTGATTAGTTTGTCTATTTGTGCCTTATAAACTAATTAGAAAATTTGGATTGTTCACTTATGTTTGTGTAGACATGAAGAGCAAGAAACCTGACATTAAAACTTTTTTCAAGCCAATTGGCTTGAGTTCACAACCAGATGTGCAACAAGGTGAAGAGAACAATCCTAATTCAGCTGATGTGGGTTCATTCTCCATCTCATGGAAAAAATTATGCAGATAACCGATGTCTTGTGTGTCAAACTTCAAAACAAAACTTTGAATATTGCAAATGCATTGGATATTGTTTCTAACACAAAGGTACTGCTTGCTGAATTGAGAGAAGATGGATGGGAAAGTCTTATAAAAGAGGTCGAAGAATTTTGTTTGAAGCACGAGATTGATATCCCGGATATGAATCAAAGTATGTATCTTCTCATATGTTCCTATATTTATTTAAGATAAACTTTAGACATCTAGTCACTTACGTATTGTTAAACGTACTTGGTAGTGTATAAATAAATTATTTATGCTTCTTTCATATATGTTGAAATTTAGGTATGTTGATGTGAAGAAATCTCGAAATAAGCATGACAACACCACAATACTCCATCACTACAAAGTAGATGTATATAATGCTGCAATAGATCAACAAGTAATAGAGTTGAATGATCGATTTAGTTCTTAAGTAACCGAGCTTCTAGATCTTTGTACATCCTTGGATCCAAGACATGATAATTTTGACAAGTCAAGGATATGCACTCTAGTGAAAAAATTCTATCCTGCTGATTTTTCTAGAAAAGAGAGAGATAGGTTGGAGTGCGAGCTACCATGTTTCCAGCTTGATACAACCAACCATCCAGAGATCAGAAATTGCAAATCACTTGCAGATTTGATAAAAGGAATAGTTAAGATGGAAAAAATCATCTGATTAACCAATGGTTGAGAGGTTGTTGTGGTTAGTGATAACTCTTCCGGTGTCAACTGCAACAGCAGAGCCAGCCTTTTCTTCTATGAAACTGGTCAAGACACGTCTTCGCACTAAATTGGGAGATGATTTTCTTTGGGATTGTGTGATAGTGTACATAGAGAGGGAAATAGCAGAAAAGTTTAGTGTTGATGAAATTATTGAGACCTTTGATCTTCGCGCTCGTAAATCTGAGTTCAAATTGATAGATATGTAACTTCATTTGAATTGTAGAAAAATTAGCATACTTTGATTATCTAGACCTTATAATTTTTATTGTGTTGTGTGAAAAAAATTTATACAATTTTGATGCATCTACTCTCAGCCCTCCTATATCCATTTTCTGGCTCTGTCCCTGTTCCCTACCCCAAAGAGTGAAGGGGTTATGTGGCTAACATGGGCATACCTTACAGATACCCGAGCTTGGTATATGCGGTCCAGCATTGAAGAAGCCCACGACATTGCTAAGGCCCAACCAAGATTCGGGTTACCCAGGAGACTCCGACTGCAAAAGACCTAGCCTATCTATATAAAGACTAGGAGGGGGCGGCGAGGAGGACAATACACAACCCTAGTTTCCACACCATCGCCAGATTGCATCTGCTCACCCCTGTAACTTTCGGCTCCTCGATAATTCCAAGAGCAGACAAGCATGAGTAGGATCCTCTATGAGGCCCGAACCTGGGTAAACCTTGCGTCCCAATGTGCTTGTTTGCTAGACGATCGATGCCTCCAGCGATCCCCACTTCCTCGAACCTAAGTCCATCTGCGATGGACATTGATGAGTTAACCCCTCGTCAATTGGCGCCATCTATGGGAAGCGGGAGTGCTGATGTTGTGGCTTCCTTGGCCCCATCAACTGTGATCTACGACTCCACAGCAGCGGAGACTCGCCTCCTCTTCGATGCCTTCGACTTCACCATCCACACGCCGGCCACTCGCCCGGATTTCGAGTCCGTGGGTGATGGGATCGGCCTGACGATCGGGAGCTTACGCTTCCAAGTTGGTCGGCTAGGCACACTTCACCTCCCTGACCAGCTGAAGGTTTCCGCGATTGCTCTAGCATCGTGGTTTCCACCGCCGATCGGCACCCTGAGAAAACTCAACACCCCGACATCAGTCAGAAACACGGACAGCAATAGCAGTTGCGAGTCCGATCTGGGTGATCTGGCAATAGAAGATGGAGCCTACAGCTCTGGATCTGAAAGCTACGGGAGCAACAGCCTCCCAGCCATTACATGTGCGCCATTATCAACATGGGCGGAAACAACGGCACTCGGGACAATACCGACACTGGCGGTGGAATCCCAGTCACGAACGGTGGCCCCGCCAACGAAGCACCCACCAACAATGGGACAGAAGGGCCCACCCTAGAAGATCAGCCGAGTCTCTTGGCGAATGAGCAAACCCGAGAGCGCGTACTGATAAAGCTCAACAACGCTGAGTGGGCTCATTGCAGGGAAGCTCTACGGGGCAAGCCCTACCTCCTAACTCATCGCAAGACATGTTGATGGGTTATCACTGGATGCTCAAGGAGGAGTTCAAGCGCCAGCAGCAAGGAATCGCCTAGCTCGATGCATGCAGAAGGGCGGCGAATGAGTCGAGCCTTCGGCGAGCTCAGCTCTCTTCCATTGGAGGATCCTCCTCCAAGGGTAACGATCGTACAACCGCCAAGAGACGTTCTCGACTGGCTCACCTCACCGATAAGGAGCAAGAAGAGGCTGCACAAGTCCTCGACTTCTCATATATGATGGTAGATACGCGGGGCAATGTGCTCCCGAAAACACTGTAGGCAGCGGTAACATCGGCCACCATGTACTTGCTCAATAACTAGCCATCGACTGGGGACCTGCGGGCCATCATGCACCGATCTACGATCGCAGGCCTGGGGCTAGTCGAAGCTGCCCTCATCAAGGATCAGCATCAGAGCCAAAGAAAAACAAGGCTCCGACCAAGCGCTAATCTTCCCTCTCCTCCAGCAACGATAGCCATGACTTCTCGCGACGACGCCGCTCGCAACGGCACGACTACGACTACGACGCACATGATGACATCACACAATGCAAAGTAGACAAGATGCGCGCGAGGCATGCCCGTTCGATTGACTTGAAAGATGACGGGATAGAGCTCTACGGAGCCAGCTACTTTAGCAGAGCCATTCGACAAAAGTGAATGCCAAAAAGGTTCAAACTCCCATCGGAGAACCCAAAATTCGATGGCCTCCAGGACCCAAAGATCTGGCTGGAGGATCATATTTCCCCCGTCAGGCTACATGGTGGAACCACGAGCACAACAATGCAATGCCTCTAGCTACAACTGCAAGGCACCGCTCGTGCATGACTCAACAACCTCCCGCGCGGATCGATTCGCAGCTAGGATGAGCTGGTCTACAGTTCGTGCGAAATTTCAAGGGTTCGTACAAAAGGCCCGTATAAATCGAAGAATTAAGAGGCTGCTACTAGAAGACCGGCGAGTCGCTGCTCTCATAGATCTAGAGATGGTCCATCATCAAAACTCTGCAGAAGACATCTCCGAGGACCACGCAATCGACGCGTTCAATAGCGTCCTGTGCCGCAGAGAGCTTAGAGAAGAGCTGGGCCGCTCAAAACCCAAGACAATCGACCACCTGATGGAAATTGTGAATAGGTGGGCCGATGGAGAGGACTCGGTGAAAAACCGTGTCCAATCAGATGATGACGAAGACCTCGGGCACAGACGCGATCGCCGAGGAAAACATCGAATGCGCGGTTACGAGGACCGCGAGGAAGTGGACATGGTCGCGGCTAGCTACGCCGACAAACACGATGACAACAACCGCAACAGCAGATACCGCAATGGTGGATACCGCGAGAGCGGGAAAACCACGCAAGTGTGGCAACACCGCACTCGTGACGAGGCACCTGGAACATCTATCCAGGACAAACTGTCGGGACCATGCAACGTGCACTTCTACATCGACAAGAAAAAATCTAGCTACCTTCTAAAGGACTGCCGCGAGTTCCTCAATCTTCACGAAGGCCTAGGCCAGATGAATCGCGACGTGATAAACCAGGGCTATGGAGCTGCCCTGGGCGCTGTGGCTCATGGAGCACCTCCACCGCCACCCGGGCCACCACCACCTGCAGCTGCGCCTATCCAAAACCATGGAGACGAGCCGTACCTGCGAGCACTAGGAAACATGGGGATGATCCAAAAAGGACGCCCATCAAATCGGGTGCAAAAATCAATCACCCACCAAGTCAATCTGGCGGTGAATTCTCCATCCCCACCACTGAGTACCTCAGTGGGAGCGAGTCCTGCATTACTTTTGACAAGCGCGATCATCCATGTCAAGTACCTCGCCCAGGCCACTGTCCCCTAGTGCTCGAGGCACAAATCAGAGGCTTCAAGATGAATCGCGTCTTCATGGACGGGGGCATCGGCATCAACCTCATATTCGCAAGTACCTTGTGTGCCATGCAAATCCCTCTGTCATGTTTGGAAACTTTAGACACAACATTCCACGGCATTATCCCAGGGAAGGGCTTGTACCCCTGAGCAAGATCAGTCTGGATGTCATCTTAGGACTGCCGACAAACTTCTGGCGTGAGCGTATCGAATTCCAAGTTGTCGACTGGCCCTCACAATATCATTGCATCCTTGGACGCGTCGCGCTCGCGAGGTTCATGGAGGTGCTACAATACGCATATCTTCAGATGAAGATGTCAGGCCCCAATGGCATTATCACAGTCAACGGAAGCTTTGTGAGGTCCGACAACTACGACAGAGAATTCAACAGAATCTCCTAGTCTTTCGACATGAAAGAGGAACTGGCGAGGTTGAAGGAGTCAACAGACAACAGTCTGCCTCCTCTTAGCAAGCCAAGCTCACCCGACCAATCCTTCGACACATCGATTCACACCAAGGCGGTCCAGGTCCACCCAATGTACCTGACCAAGACGACCCTCATCGCCAACAACTTGAGTTCGGCATAGGAACTCGCGCTCATCAAATTCCTCCGTGAGCACTGGGAAATCTTCGCCTAGTGTCCAGCAGACATGCCAGGAGTTCCTAGGGAATTCACCGAGCACTCACTAAATGTGAATCCTAAAGAAAGACCAGTGATACAGACGATACGTCGACTATCTGAGCCAATGGCCAAAGCAGTCGGTATGGAAGTCAACTGACTCCTCGACGCTAACTTCATACGCGAGATCAAGGAAAGCACTTGTGTAGATAAAATCCCATGCTCCTTCCTAAAAAGGACACGAATATCCTACGAATGTGCGTGGACTTCACCTCCTTAAACAAACATTGCCCAAAGGATCACTTCCCATTGCCGCGGATCGACCAGATCATCAACTCCACCACGGGTTGCGAGCGCCTCTGCTTCCTCGATGCCTACTCAGGCTATCACCAGATTCGAATGAAGGAGGAAGACCAGGAAAAAATGGCGTTCATCACGCCCTTTGGTGTCTTCTGCTACACAACGATGCCTTTCGGGCTAAAAAATGTAGGGGCCACCTACCAACGGTTTATGCAGTCCTGCCTCAAGAGCTAGCTTGGCCGTAACATTCATGTCTACGTCAACGACATCATCGTCAAAACCAAGGAGGAAGCCTCGCTACTCGACGATCTTCACCAGACCTTCGACAACCTCGACCACTACGGGATCAAGCTACATCCGGACAAATGCGCCTTCGGCGTACCATCTAGGCAATTGCTTGGGTACCTCATTTCCGCGAGGGGGATCGAGACCAACACAAAGAAAATAAAGGCCATACCGGCCATGGAAAATCCGAAGAATGTAAAAGGCGTCTAGCAGCTAGCTGGGCGAATCACGGCGCTCAGTCGATTCATCAGTCGAATGGGCAAAAAGGCACTGCCTTTCTACCAACTCCTCCGCAAGGCCGATGAATTCAAATGGACAGACAGAGCACAAGAAGCATTCAAAGACATCAAGCGTTGAATATCCACCTTGCCGGTGTTGGTAAGAATAGGATCCGCTATTGTTATACATTTTCGCCACCAACCAGGTGGTTAGTGTTGGAAATATGCCCTAGAGACAAATAGTAGTAAGAACTATTATCATATTTCATATAGTTTATGATTAAGTTTTATATCATGCTATAACTGTATTGAGTGGAAACATCAATACACGTGTGATATATAAACAACTAGGGGTTCCCAGTGAAACTCTAGTCACTGGTTCATTGGTCAACAAATGATCATGTTTCCTGGTCATGTGGCATTTATGCCAGTTGGAAATGGAGTCAACTCATTCAGTGCATGAGATGATGAACCAATACCCAACCTAAACATCGTGACCCGATCATGTCACGAAGTTCAAGTTATGATGATTAGAAATGGATCCTCGTAGACTATTCCTTAGACCGTGAGGCTATATCAATCACTGTCTCCTGAGAGTGCTTAGATAGCATCAAGCTCCACTTGGTAATACAATGGTTATAAAGGTGTGTTCAGGTACTCGGAGGAAACCGTAGAGGCAATATATGTCAAGAGCGGGATTTGTTCGTCCATGTGACGGGAATATACTCAAGGGCCCACTCGGAGAAGTTATATCCAATAGCTGCACAACGTGTGATTTGATCACAGGGATATCACTTGTCGGAACGAGTCAACTAGCTTTGTTCGGTAACGAGATTGAACACGACATGGTGATGTCATTGATCAGATCTCGGGCAGTGCAAGTATCGAGAGACAAAGGGAATAAGACACGACTGTCCCGGTTCAAACGACGAAAGATCTTCTTGGAACGCACAGGGGTCACATGGCCCTCCAGGTCCCTTTGTCGATCATTGGTGTGGGAGTGTCCCGACCATGTCTGGAGTGTTCCCGAACCATGGGGTATCACGCTTAAGGGCTTGATGATGCTTAGAGAGTGTTTATAGGGTCGGTGGAATCACCGAAGAATTGTAGAGAGAAAACCGGAAGGGTTTTGGTAAGTCCGGAGGATGTCCGGAGTGGAGGTGGAAGTGTTCCATAACCATAGAGGTTGAATAATATGTGAATGAATGTTAAATATTGATTTAATCATTTATTCAGAATTATTTAATAAAGATAAAATCAATTTAAAATGTCAAAAGGCTTAATGGGCCAATTCCCGGAGGGGAGAGGGGCCATTAGGGAAAGGAGAGAGGGACAAGGGACAAGGGGGTGGCCGACTGGGCCTAGCCCCCCACACGGGGCCCACTAGGGCTGGCCGGCGGCCTCCCCTCCCCCTCCTCTCCTTTAGTCCCACCCCGGGACTTTGAGGGAGGTAGTACCTCCCCTCCCCTATATATAGTGGGGGTATTTGGCTAGATAAATACACACAATAATCAATTAAGGTCTTCTCACTTTTGGGAGGACCTCCAATTGATACCCTCTCTCTCTCTCTCTCTCTCTTGTGGTCCCAAGTTCGGACTGTGCGAACGAGAGACATCTTCACCGCGGAGCGCCGTCGCACTGCGGGATTTGGATCCAGGAGATCTACTTCCGCAACTGCTGCTGGATCGGGGAAGCGGGAGTCATCGTCAGGCACCGGACATGTATAACTCCCTGCGAGGTGTCACACTTGAGGCACTCAAGTCGATGGAGCCAAAGGAGTGCAAGGACTTCATCACGACCTTGAGGTCAGCTTCGGCTCGTCTACATCAACCACGCTCTCCTGAGCATTGACAACGCTTTTCGGTCTTCAAGGATAAGTTCGCAAAAAAACCCTCCTGTTACTATATTACTAATAGATAGGTCCTAGAAACGTCAGGGGTTCAGGGGCGTAGGGTAAAATTTATTATTTTCATGCACGGAACCCCTTTAGTTAGTACTGTGCTCGTAGTGGAACGAGTCTAAAAAAATATAGTCCACGGGGTGCAACGCCCAGTCTACTACCTCAGCGAGGTGCTCACACCAACAAAACAACAGTACCCGCATTACCAGAAGCTGGCATACGACATCTTCATGACAGCTAGGCGACTACGCCACCACTTCCAGGAGCACCCGATCATTGAACGACGCCCCGCTAGGACACATCTTCAACAACCCCGACGCCACCGGACGAGTCGCGCTTTGGGGGATCGAACTGTCTCCACGAGACATCACATACGAGAAGCGAGATGCGATCAAGTCTCAAGTACTCCCGAACTTCCTCGTACACTGGATGGAAAACCAGCTCCCCGACAAGCCAGACATGTCCTATCTATGGACAATGCACTTTGACAGATCCAAACATAAAGAGGGAGCTGGCGCGGGCGTCATCCTGACATCGCCACAAGGTGACAAGATGAGGTATGTTCTGCGAATGCAGTTCACCGCCTCCAACAACGAAGATGAATACGAAGCCTTAATCCACATGATGCAGATGGCAAAAGCCTGCAGCGCAAAGCGACTCGTCATCTACGGCGACTCCAAACTGATGGTGAATCAAACCATGAACTAGTGCGATGCTCTGAGCGGCAACATGATCGCCTACTGCGACCTGTACGACGCACTCGAAGGGGACTTCGACGGATGCAAACTGTGGCACGTCGGCCGCGAGAGCAATGTCGTGGTGGTGTCACGGCATATGCCATGGATAGGCTAAAGGTGGGGACTAATATGTGCTAGGGGAATCTAGGGAGGGATAGTGAGGTGATTCCACACACAGAAGTTTGTATTTGATTCACTTCCAAGGTTTACAAGTGCTCCTAGAGCCGTCTTGGGGAGAGGAGGAAGAAGGGACTCTCTTACTCTTGCCACTTGCTAACCCGTACAAGACAGACCCGTAGAACCTAAAATTCACCAACCAACCCCTTCTACAGAGGCCCTAGCCCTCCTTATATAGGGGTGGATAGGTCTCCACTTAGGGCATACATAGAGGCATATTCCAGGGAATATGCCTCCTCCCAAAATAGTAAGCCGACCGGGTTACTTTCTCCCCGCGTCATCCATGCAGAGGCTACGTGAGCCTCTGCGGCGCTTGCGTCACCCGACATTGGCCTTGTCACCTTTGTCGGCCACGCCTCGCTGGTCCTGCCTCTGTCCGCTTCGCTCATGCCGTGCGTACTAGGGCTACTTTTGACCAGCGAGATTCCTTCCTTCTCCTAGAAG
Source organism: Avena eriantha (assembly GCA_910589775.1). Classification (NCBI taxonomy): domain Eukaryota; kingdom Viridiplantae; phylum Streptophyta; class Magnoliopsida; order Poales; family Poaceae; genus Avena; species Avena eriantha. The sequence goes on along the minus strand of OU342740.1, from coordinate 278,121,077 downwards.
CTTGACATGACCCGGATCATAGTAGATCCGGCCACACCCGTTCCTGCATGAAAGCTAGATACATCGTTCCGACTTACGGCTTAAGTCGGCTGAGACCCAGTTAGGTGGACATCCCCTGGTCCGGGTTACTTCGTGATTCGGCCTGCCTTGAGGTGACCCGGCCAGCATCCGCTTTGACCTTGCTGAACCTCGGCAAACTCGGCATTTATACCCCGGCGTGACCCTACCCGGGGGTATCCCCCCAACATTAGTCCCCGAAGTTGGTGCGGTCTTAGCTGCCTTGGCCGCTAAGGCCGCATCAGGTTCCATTTCACTGAGCTTAGGATCTTATTTCTGAGTTATCTCCTTATCTCGAATCCTATGGATTTACTTTCCCTTGGCACATTTCAAGTTTTCCCTTGCTAGCCGGGTTACCACCTTATCTCGGATTCTATGGATTTATTTTCCCTTGGCACATTCCAAGTTTTCACTTGCTGGCCGGGTTACCATATTCTCATCCGGGTTGTTCTTCCTTCTCTCGTACACTTCCCCACGTGGAGGGTAATCATCACATTGCCTCATTTTAAGGGCCAGCCATAGTAACCGCCGCAGTTACTGTCAGGAGTTACTGTGCGCACGTCACATCATGCCTGCCTCCTCGTTAACTGCATCAATGCGTCACATCATGGGATCGTCTGCGTCCTGTGACCTTCCGTGTGGCCTGATGCTGATTGGCCAATCGGGTGCGTACACGGCCACACCGTGTGGCGTAACCGCAAAGCACGATCCCACTTCCGCCACGAGGGAGTGGTTAAATAGGGGAGGGGCATGCCCCTTAGGTCTTTTCCCCCTTCCGCGCCCCTCTGCCTCCAGTTCCTCTTCTTCGTCTTCTCCCGCAACAGCGCCGCCGCCACCGTTTCCAAGTAGCAGCGCCGCCGTCGCACTGCTTCCCCACGCCTCTGCGTCGGCGCCACCGCTGCGCACCTCCTCCGCCACGAGTCGCTATCAGTCTAGGCCGTTGCCTCCCACCGCCGCTAGCGCCAGCGAGGGCAACGAACTCGAGATGACAGAGGAGGAGCTCGCCGTCGCCAATCAAGAGATGGAGGAAGACGCCGCCACGGCGGACCGTGGTGCGTGGGCCAGATCCTGGGTCTGCCAGGATGACCTGGACTGGCTCTTCCGCACCAGGCGCATCCCCGCCGGAGTCACCGTGCGCCTCGCCTCCGCCGAACGCGCCCCCTCACCCAATTCGGGTGAGTACGTGGTGTTCTTGTCACATTTTCAGCGGGGTTTTGGTCTGCCGGTCAATGATTTTTTCCATGACTGGCTGAGCACCTACGAACTCTAGCCGCACCATCTTCCTGCCAACGCAATCACCTCTCTCTCTGCTTTCGCCTCCACGATAGAAGGCTATGCCGGATTATGGCCCACGAAGGAGCTATGGATCCGGTTCTTCGGCCTTCGTCGTAATGTAATTCCGAATGTTAATCTTGATCCGGAGGACAAGCAGCTTACTCAGTTCGGCGCTGCGTCCATTTCACCCCGGAGATTCTCCTTCTTTCCCCGAGTTACCGGGCTGGACTCCTGCAAGGGATGGGCCTAGACTTTCTTTTATGTCTGGAATGCTGGCACCGAAGACTTGATCCGGCTGCTCCCCTATGTTCCGGGTCCTCCTAACCCGGAGTTGTGGGAGGCTGTCCCCAAGAAGCCCACGGCCTTGGCCAACCAGGTCAATAAAAGGTTCACGGAACTGAAGAAGCTTGGGTTGCGCAACGAGGACGCCATGATCACGTTTGTCCGCAACCGGATCTCCCCCTCTAGAAGCGCACTCACAAAGTGTGTCACATGAGCTGGGGCCACGACCCCAACCGGACCTCGTCCTTCGAGTTGCGCAACATAGAGATCTATCACCGGGTCAAGGCTCTCTTCACCACACACAAGGACTTCTCCTCTTAGTGGACGTGGGGAATTGAGCACTTTTGCCGTGATAGGCCTCCTCCCGCGGTAAGTTTTGTGCCGCAAACTTTCTCCGAATTAAACCTTATGTCGGTCTTTGTTGTATTTTTAACTCTGTCGTCTGTTCTTTTCCTTAGCTATTCCTTTAGCAGACCCTAGAAGATGGCACCGATCCCACCCTTAAGTGGGCGCCTGACCGGGAGACCTCATACGAGGAAGAGCCAGATCAGGAGATGTTCCTTCCGATGACCGACGCTACGAAGCGACCCACCGGTAAACCCTCTTCCATTAGAGATTGGCCCGATGATGAAGATGACCCGGATGTCGAGGTGATGGAAGCTGTTGACGATGTCCCCCTTTATTATGCTTTTCCGGCATTAGCTAACCCCGGTGGGAAGATCCATGAGGACCCTCCCCTTGCCGTGGGTGACCCTGTTCCGGTTGCACCGAAGAAGAAGCGGGGAGCTGCATCAACTTCTTACTCCGGACCTTCTCAGCCCGCCAAAAGGCGAAAGAAGTCCGGAGACAAAAATGCCTCCAAGCCAGCAGCCAAGGCCCCAACACGAAGAGCTCGAAAGCCCAAGGAGCCCCTGACCTCGGACGCGTAAGCCTCTTTTCCCTTAGCCACTTACTTGCTCTTGTACTATTTTAGTTTCTCATCCGATATTGTTTGATTTGACAGGGCTGCGGTGGAGGTCCCCTAGAGTGGGTCTGGCATTGCTTCGCCGCTCCGACCTTGCCCTTCTCCCCCTCGTGGCGACGAGTCACGCCCACTGAGCCCTATTCCAGAGGGTTCTGTAGCTGCTCCGGGTTCTGCTCCACCTCGTCAAGAGGGGGGCAACCTTGAAGCGGGGGAGACTGGCTCAGCCGAGGCGGTGACATCCACAACTTCGGCTCCGCCGCAACCAGCTATCACCAAGACTACCTCAGCACCAGCGCCAGCACCAACTCCAGCACCAGCACCAACTCTGGCACCAACACCAACTCCAGCAGCAAAAGCACCAGCGCCAAACTCCTCCGCCTCGTCCGAGACTTCTCAGTCTCGGCAAGAAAGTACCCAAACAGCTCCTAAGGGAAAATCTGCTGCAACCACTTCCTCCTCCCAGCAGCCCAAGGGAAAAAAGGCCCCTGATGCCGCCAGGACAGCGTTCGTCGAGGCTGGACAGCGCACTCTCGCGTCCATGCTTCCCAAGAAGCCTCTAGCACCAAAGGATGTCCCTGCCGAGCCAACTAATGCACAACAGATGGTTTTGCACACCAGCCCGGCCCTTGCCTTGGTTGAGAGGAAGGAGGCGCATGCGAAGGGCTTGGTGGCGCCCCATATGCCCACCGGCGAGTGATACCCTCTGACCCTTATTGAATTCGTCAACAATTGGAACAAGGCGGAGTTCGTCCATGACGATGATCTCCCGGAGAGGTTTGGCCCCGCCGAATTCTCCGCCCAAATGAACACATCCGCTAAGGCAATCAACCTCGCGGGTCGGATGATGGAGGTACGTCACTTCCCCTTTACATGCTGTAGATAATGATGACATAACCGTTAGCCCCCGAGCCTCCGGGGGAGTAACTTGTTACTCGGCCGGATGCTCCTTAGAAAACTAACGTAGCTCCGTGATAACTTCCAATATGCACACACCTAGAGCCGGGTTAAGTTCCACTTGGCCCGCATTTTGATAATTTCAAATATGCACACACCTAGAGCCGGGTTAAGTTCCACTTGGCCCGGATTTTGATAATTTCGAATATGCACACACCTAGAGCCGGGTTAAGTTCCACTTGGCCTGGATTTTGATAATTTCGAATATACACACACCTAGAGCCGGGTTAAGTTCCACTTGGCCTGGATTTTGTACACTTCGAATATGCACACACCTAAAGCCGGGTTAAGTTCCACTTGGCCCGGATTTTGATAATTTCGAATATGCACACACCTAGAGCCGGGTTAAGTTCCACTTGGCCCGGATTTTGATAATTTCGAATATGCACACACCTAGAGCCGGGTTAAGTTCCACTTGGCCCGGATTTTGATAATTTTGAATATGCACACACCTAGAGCCGGGTTAAGTTCCACTTGGCCTGGATTTTGATAATTTCGAATATGCACACACCTAGAGCCGGGTTAAGTTCCACTTGGCCTGGATTTTGTACACTTCGAATATGTACCAAGCTAAGTTATATTTTTGTACTCTTTTCAGGTGACCACCGATCGCCGGAGTGCTGAGTTCCAGCGTCTCCTGGACACTCACAAGATGCTACGCGCGAAGCAAACTACACTTCTCGCAGAATACGAAAAAGGGGTAAATTCCTTCCTTGGCATCTCTCCATTTTTCTTCATTTTCTTCTGCCAAACTAACCCATCATTCGGTTTCCGCAGCTGGGGTGGAGGCTGAGAACAAGCTTATGAGGAAGAATCTAGATCAGATCAAGGGTAAGTTACTTTTGTCCGACCTTGCTACGCTTTCCATCTCCTTTCCTCCTTGGCTCGGCAAACATTCATACCTTGGCTCTACCGGGTCAATACACTATTTCAGCATCTCTTGAAGATAGTGTGCCCGTGCCTGATATGATGCTGCATTTTCTCGAACAAGCAGGGCAGCATCAGGCCGAGCTCAAGAAGAAAGAAGATGAGCTTGCCCTCCTCCGGACCAAGGATGATGAGATCGCCAAGCTTAAGGCCGAGATGAAGAAATTGAAGGCACAACATCAATCCGAGCTCCAAAAGGCCGGCCAGGACTATACCGAAGGGCGCGAACGCCTCAACCTCCAAATTTCTAAGGACCGAGAACTTCTTTAGGAGTCCGACGTCAAGCTTGATTCGGCGAACGCTGAACTTGCGCAGCTTCGCAAAAGACGTGATGACTGTACCAGGGAGTTAACTCGGGTCCTCAGCCATATTTCACATAAGTTCTTTTCCCTTATCTGGCATACTTCTCCGGGTTACTTCATATGTCTTTTCTTTATCTGTTTCTCTTATCTCGTTTTCAGGCAAATTTCCAGAGGGCACTGCCATCGCGAGCGCTGCTGTTGCTGATTTCCGCCGGGAGAGGGGTACTCCCATTGGGCCTGACACTCAAGAGATTCCCTATGACATGGAGGACCTGCTGGTCAGCCTGTCATCTCGCGTGGAAATCATCAAGAACTATGGCAAGGATATCCTTGACGCTGCAGTCCGAGTCTTCAACATGTTTTGGCCTGCAGAAGACACTCCAGAGGGAACCGCACTTCTTGTTGAAAAATTCATGGAGTGCGAGACCTAGCTCGACCTTTGGAGGGAATCCGTTGGGCGCACCACAGCTGAGACCGTTCTCCACTACGTACTCACGTGGTGCGAGAAGATCGACCTCAACCTCTTAACGCGCATGCGCACCGGATCCAAATGGACCAGTGACCCGGAGTGGGTAGCTCGGCGCAAGGCTTGCGCCCACAGCCTCATCGAATATGCTCCCATCCATGAATGGACCGAGGGACCGAGCTTCCTGGAAGCTGCTGGTGATGAAAACGCTGAGAACATTGAAGATGGGTTGGATGAGGACGAAGAAGGCAATGCCTCAGACATTGAAGACAGCGAAGATGACGCCGAACTTCCTCCTCCTGCTGCTCCTTAAGTGAAAAAACTTGAAAGTTTATCAGATCCACGGAATGCGGGGTGGAATTGTATCCAGTACACATGTGATATTTTGCTACTAAGTTCCTATGCCGGATTAACTTGGGCGTAGTCCCCGAGTTTCCTTTTCTTGTTTGTCCAATCTTTTGGCTCGGCTCGTGTATACCTTGATTCGGTTTTACGACTTACAAATCCGAGCTTCAAAAATTGTCTTAACAATACTAGGAAACTCTTAGGCTTAGCTCAAAATAATTCAACATAATAAACTAAAAACATACAATGTTAGTTCGAAAAACAAACGTTGGCTCGATTAAGTTCTTTTCCTTAGTCGTTTTTCATGTGCTACGCAATTCCAAACTTGTTCTCTTGCTTGCCATGAAGCCAATTCTTGTTGGACAGCAGCAATTCGAAGAGTTGGGTTTTTGGTGCTCACACATTACTAATCCAAGTTAATTACAACAACTTATTCCAGCTGACGCACAAATAACAAAAGACAACAAATATTATTAAGGCAGTCCCCGAGTTACTGCTCGAGGTGCCAACATTTCATTGATAAGCTCATTGCCGGCATACATACCGACACATGAGAAGACTCGGATACATACACTTCTCTGCTAAGTGTAGAAAGGACGAAGTAGAGCTACATTCCACGGACGCTTAGATTCCTCGCCGGACCTGTCCGCCCTGTTCTTTTCCTGTGGCTTTGCATCTATAAGATAATAAGAATCATTGTGCAATGCTTTGCTCACAATGAATGGCCCTTCCCATGGAGGAGATAATTTATGCATGCTGGCAGTATGTTGTACCAATCGGAGTACCAGATCGCCTTCCTGGAAAACTTGGGGGCTTACTTTCCGGCTATGATAGCGTCGGAGATTTTGCTGATATATGGCGGATCTGGATAATGCCAATTCTCTCGCTTCTTCCAGTAGATCAACATCATTTTGCCGGGCTTCTTGCACTTCGGCTTCTGTGTATTGGGTGACCCTAGGCGAATCATGCTCTATGTCGGCTGGTAATACAGCTTCTGCCCCATATACCAGAAAGAATGGCGTATAGCCTGTTGATTGATCCGGAGTTGTTCTCAAACTCCATAGTACTGCTAGTAGTTCTTCTATCCAGCACCCCGCTGATCTCTGCAGCGGCTCAATGAGCCGGGGTTTTATCCCGGATAATACGAATCCGTTGGATCTTTCCACTTGTCCGTTTGAAGCGGGGTGAGCTACCGAAGAAACATCCAACCGGATCTTCTTATCCCGGCAGAAACGAGCAAATGCTCCTTCCACGGTGGGCGCCAACTGTCGTGGTGGTGTCACGGCAGATGCCATGGATAGGCTAAAGGTGGGGACTAATATGCGCTAGGGGAATCCAGGGAGGGATAGTGAGGTGATTCCACACACAGAAGTTTGTATTTGATTCACTTCCAAGGTTTACAAGTGCTCCTAGAGCCGTCTTGGGGAGAGGAGGAAGAAGGGACTCTCTTACTCTTGCCACTTGCTAACCCGTACAAGACAGAACAGTAGAACCTAAAATTCACCAACCAACCCCTTCTACAGAGGCCCTAGCCCTCCTTATATAGGGGTGGCTAGGTCTCCACTTAGGGCATACATGGAGGCATATTCCAGGAAATATGCCTCCTCCCAAAATAGTAGGCCGACCGGATTACTTTCTCCCCGCGTCATCCATGTAGACGCTACGTGAGCCTCTGCGGCGCTTGCGTCACCCGACATTGGCCTTGTCACCTTTGTCGGCCACGCCTCGCTGGTCCTGTCTCTGTCCGCTTCGCTCATGCCGTGCATACTAGGGCTACTTTTGACTAGCGAGATTCATTCCTTCTCCTAGAAGCTTGACATGACCCGGATCGTAGTAGATCCGGCCACACCCGTTCCTGCATGAAAGTTAGATACATCGTTCGGACTTACGGCTTAAGTCGGGTGAGACCCAGTTAGGTGGACATCCCCTGGTCCGGGTTACTCCGTGATTCGGCCTGCCTTGAGGTGACCCGGCCAGCATCCGCTTTGACCTTGCCGAACCTCGGCAAACTCGGCATTTATACCCCGGCGTGACCCTACCCGAGGGTATCCCCCCAACAAGCAATAAGGAGGCGGATATACTCGCCAGCATTGTCTCCACTTGTGCCCTAGTGCCACTTGGAGTATTTTTAGAGCATCTGCTAGTGCTCCATCAAGCCAAAGGCTCTAGAGCATACAACCAGCATGTCAAAAGACTCGGGGGCTACGCCACCCGACGAGCCAAAGGCACTTGAGGACATGGATCCAGATACGGGACTCGAAGGACCCATGGAGGTCATGTTGATCGAGCCATCCTGGACACAACCATACATCACATACTTGCTCGGCAAAAGGTTACCAGATGACCCGACAAATGCAGGTCACATAGGACGACGATCCAAGGCTTTCACCCTCATCAACAGCGACTTGTACAAGCACAGCATCACAGGAGTCCTTCAACGATGCGACTCCAATAGAGATAGAAGAGCCATCCTCCTCGAGATACATGAAGGCACTTGCGGCCATCACGCCGGCAGTCGTGCCCCCGTCGCCAAAGCTGTGCGAGCTGGATTCTACTGGCTAACGGCAATGCATGACGCCAAGGACATCGTCTAGCGATCAACACTTGCCAATGATTCACCGACAAACCGCACGCACCTGGCGCAGAGCTCATGCCAATACATGTGGCATGGCCCTTCGCGCAATAGGGACTCAACACGGTCGACAAACTCCAGAAATCTTCACCTGGAGGATACGTCTACCTCCTCGCCGCGGTCGAAAAATTCACCAAGTGGATCGAGGCCATGCTGGTGACAAACCAATAAGGGACCATCGTGGTTAAATTCTTCGAGTCCATCGTCTTCCGGTTCAGGGTGCCGCATAGCATCATCACGGATAATGGAATAAACTTCACCTCGAATGAGTTCCAGGGCTTCTACTAAAACCTGGGAATCAACATCAGCTATGCCTCAGTGGCGCACCCTCAGACCAATGGTCAAGTTGAAAAGGCCAATGGCCTCGTCTACGGCAACATCAAGAAAAGGCTCCTCTGGCCATTGGAAAGAGCTGCTAGGTGCTGGCCCGAGGAGCTACAGTCAGTACTATGGAGTCTGCGCACAACTCCAAACAACCCCACAGGCTATACTCCGTTCCTCATGGTACACGGTGCTGAGGTGGTACTACCCGCATAAGTGCACTACAAGGCCCCACGGGTGGCAGCATACAACAAGGCAGAATCAACCCTCACACTCGAAGACTCCGTCGATCTCCTCGACGAAGCACATGAGATTGCAGTGGAGAGATCTACGATCTACCAACAAAACCTCTGCAACTACCATAGCAGAAGGCTACGCCCAAGGTCCTTCGTCGAAGGAGACCTGATCCTACGACTGAAGCAACAAGGGCACCTCAAGCTCGAGTCCCCTTGGGAGGGACCTTGTGTGATTACAGAAGTAATCCTAGGTGGCGCCTACTGCCTTAAATACCTAGAAAGTGGAGTCGCATACTCCAATCCCTGGAACGTTGCGCAGCTGCATTGTTTCTACCCTTAGATGTTTTTACTTTACAAATAAGGCTATTCAGTTAGGCTACTTAGCCACACATTGTATCCCCTGATATTCTGCGAGTAAATAACTCTAAGTGCCTCCAACTTTGTGTTTTCTATTTTACTTAGAATTACATCACTCACGGGCCGCGCCACCCTTTCCACCTCGTTACACGAATAAAGCAGTAGCCTGAGTAGCTGACGTACTATCAATCGAACCTTTGGTAAAACCAACCCAGCTGCAACGCACCTGACAGGTTGGAAAGGTACTGAGATGAATATGCGTCAGGCTAACGAAAAGGAACTGCAGAGTACAAGATACTCAAAAAATATAGAAGCTAGCAAGATTTTACATATAAATGGGTAAGAAAACACCCAATGCACTTATACGAACTTTACAAGACCTATGCATCTATGTGCAGGTCCATACTACACTACTGCCATAAAAGGAGAACATTGGTAAGCTCTTCGATCAGCTCGATGATATCTTTGGCTGGCTGATCAACCGCCCGATAATGTGGCACCATGTTCCATGCCATTCCTTCTAGTGGGGGCGGCGGTCCAGCGGCAACAGCTGTGAAATCCATATGAGGCCGATGTAGACGAACAAGCGCCAATGCAGCCTTGGCACCCGTGACTAACTGCTGACGCATGCACTCGCGGACCGCGCTGGCATCTTGAAACTTCTTCAGCAAAGCTAGCAAGCTTGAAGGCACCGCATCCAAGGGGAACATCGCTTGAAAAATATGCTTGAGGCACGACTGCGACTTCTTCAAGTAAAGTAGCACTTGCGATGCACGGTCCTACATCGTCGCCAACACGATTGCACGATCGCGATCAACCCAAAAGTACCCACTAGCTTCTGGCTGCTCCTGGGTCAAGCAGTTCAGTCAAATGGTGACTCGATCCCTCTCATCCTGCGGATGACGAGTGCTAACAACTACAAAAAGTAGTGCAAAGCGTAAAGACAAAGAGCCGCTGTGAGTGGCTAAGAAAGGATAAGAAGCTAGAGAACTAACACTTAAATTGCTCATTCAACTAAGCCACCTCGCCCAGAAGGTACTTCTCGCGCGCACTGGATTTTTCAGCTTTCAACTTCCATACATCCGCGCTACCATGGATCATGGGCATCTCTTGCTCCAAATGTTTTATGCGGTCACGCAATCGAGAGATCAGTGACAGCTCCTCCACCTTTGAACGTGGACGTACTATAGTTTCATTGGTGGGAGGTGAGTCAGGTGGACCACTCGAAAGACCCTAGTACAACCAGAGAAAGAGGCAAAATAAGACCAACCATTCATAAAACAAAAAGAAGAAAACATCCAAGTTCAGCAAGTCTCAAAAGGGGTATCCCCACAAGGCACAATTCAATAAGAGGGAAGCTAGATTATTACAAAAGGCGGCTAAGCAACATTCTACAGCTACTCGTTGGCACTCCGGTGCTTCCTCAAGTCTGTGGCAGTCTCCGACGCCACATTCTTCTCAGCTACAGCCTCTGATATCGTGGCTTTTGCCGTGTTCAACCGCCGCAGCTCCACCGAATACTTGGCGAGTGTCTCAATGAGCCGAGGCCCATATTTATTGCAACTAGTGGCAAAGGGAGCAAACACTACCTACTGGCCATCCACGATGATCGGCATCGCCGAAGAGACTCTGCTAGCGCTCATATCAACACCATGAGCTTGCGCCATCGTGAGTCCCATGGTCGCTCCAACCCCCCACTGAGTGTTCTTGAAGTCCATGGGCACACCTCCTGCGAAGGACTCCACCAAGCCATCGAGATCCTCGATCATCTTGGCCTTGGGGACCATCTCCTCTCGAACACGCCCAAGCGCGCCCTTGGCCTTCTCGAGCGAGTCCTTGACGGAGACGCTGCGGTCTTCGACTGTAGCCACAACACTGGCCAAAGCATCCGAGCGGGTCAAAGCCTAGGCATCAAAATCCATGCCAACAGCATCTGCAGAACATGCACATGAGCACAACAACATACAAGCAAAGTACATGGCAAACAAAATGATGCAACATCGTACCTGAGAGTGCCTTAGCAACAGAGAAGAGTTGTTCTACGAATAATTTGTCCCTATCAGCTGCGGAGGAACGCAAGTCTTCCTCGCGTTTCTTCGACTCCTCAAGAGCTTCGAGCGCCTTGTCGTGTTTCTTCTCCACCACAGCAAGTCCCTTCTAGAGGGAATCGACGTGACGCAGAAGATCATTATGCTCACCCGCAAAGGATAAATGGCAAAACTTGAGCTCGCCAGCTTCTGCACAAGCAGAACAGAGAAAAAAAGTGTAAACTCACCTTCGAAGGCACGATGATGGGTTTCCAGCGAAGCATGCTGATGGCCCAAGAAAATGATTTGTTCGGCAAGGCGAGTAGATTCCTTCAAGATAGGCTACAAAAAGAAAAGCATGAGCATCAACCAAATTTCGACTATCAATGAGAAGAAAACTCATGTGTTCCTCTAGGGACTCCGATGTTTCCTTCTGAATCAACGTCTGGGCAACCATCTAGTGCCCCCAGCATGGGAGGAACTCGAAGAATTAGCACCGGAGTGGGCCACCATCAGAGGAGAAGGAGATCGCACCGCCATCTCCTTGTCTTTGGAGTCCGCGACTCCGGTCTCCTTGACAAAGCGACAGTCATCGGACGATGACGATGCTGTTTGAGTACAAAAACATCCAGAACTACTTCAGAAGAACATATGTTGGGAAGAAAAGACGAACTCACAAGAATATAAAAGCATACCCTTCAAAATTATCGAGGTCGAAGGAGTCCTCGAATGACTCCTTCGGTATCCTCAACTTCTTCCGCGAAGGAGGAGCCATGGCGCGCACATGCACGGCAGGAATTGGCTCCTCTGCCACAGTAGGAGGACCCTCCGGTGTCGTTGGTGAGGAGGCATCCAAATCCTCGCTTTGGGAGCGCTTGCGAGTCCCATGCCCACTGTACCCGGGGGCTTCCTGCTCCTCCCCAACAGGGACGATGGAGCCCGACTCATCCTCCTCTTCCGCTTCGCGCGGGACTACTCCCTCGGGCTGAGGAGGCAGCACGGTGGCCACTTTCTAGTCCTGGCACAAGGAAAAAAGATCAATATATAAGGAAAATATCAGGCAATCTAAAACAAGAAAAGCTCACAAAGAGATCCACCTCAGGTGGCAGATGACTACATAGAAAGAAGGCACGGCTGAGTCCCCAGGGAGCCTCTCCTTGGCTATGTACCTGGTCAGCAGTCGAAACATCTTGTCCACTTCACCTGGAGAAATGTTGTCTGGCGAGATGCGAGTGGCATTGTCAACGCCAGTCCAGCAGCTAGGGATGTAATCGGATCAGATTTCCTCTCTACCATAACCTATTCCATATGTCCCGATGGATTCAGACCCGATCGGATAATGATCGGTTACAGATTCGAATACGGATATACTACACCGTGGATGCAGAATGGAAATAGAACGGATTCGGGACATAAAAAGAAGTAATCGGATCGGCACATGCATAAGTAGATTGACAACAAAAATTGATTGATAAAACAAGTTTAACAAAATACTAATGGATTCAACAATTGTAACATGATTGAATGAGTAAATATAACTTGACCACATGAACAAATAATTCGATGTGTATGAAATAACACAGACACAAGAGCTAAAATAGCACTGACGCATGCTTAAGTAACTCAATATCCTAACAAGTTTGGACTTTATATTCGATAAATTGACTATGTAAGTGTGTAGATGTTTAACGAATGAACTAACCAACTCACTAATTATTATTCATGTTTTATTAACTCCGATGTTTCGGATGAAAAATCGGATTATTCGGTGTAAATCCATCGGATAATCCTAAATAATTTTTGGATACGGATATGCGGGTGCTAATACGCATACCATATCCTATACCGTTTTTGGGTGTCAAGTTCGGATCCGGATATCTTTATCTGTCGAATTCACTCAAATCAGATATGGAGTCTCTAAAATGGGTTCGGAAACGAATTCAGTGCGGAAATTATCCTAACCGCTTACATCCCTACCAGCAGCAATTAGATGCACCCTACCCTACAACGGCTGCACTCAATAATGCATCTAGGTGCAAATGAGGTTTGTGCCACCTACTTCCTTGCCTATGCGGCGTTCAAGGTCACATACCCGTTGGTACAGAGTCTCTGTTTCCTCGGCTTCTCTTAGCATCACCGTGTTCTTCCACGACCTCCTTCTCTTGCATGCTGCCACTAGATCAAAAGGTGCGAGTCCGAAGTGTTCTTCATCAACCTTCTGGTCGTGAATCTAGAACCACTTCTCCCTCCACCCTTGGACATATGCATTGAAGTTGATGGAGAAATATGTGACATTGGAGTCGACATGAATCCCACAGCCTCCTATATCATAGACTACCGACCTAGAGCCCGACTGGCGTTTCAGTTTGAAAAGTTTTTTGAAGAGCCCGAAGTGTGGCTCAATTTCGAGCCAGCACTCGCAAAGGATGATGAAGCAAGCGATATGAAGGATGGAGTTTGGGGTCAGCTGATGGAGCTGGATCCCATAGAAGCAGAGTAACCCCTCACAAACTTGTGAAGGGGGAGAGAAAGACCACGAATGATAAACGCGAGGAACATCACCCGAAATCCGGTGGGGGACTGGGTATTACCTCATCGCCGGGAATTCGGTAGTCATCTTTAGGAGTAGGGAGAGCACCATATTGGTGCCAGTTGAACAACTCGGTGTCCTTGATGGTGGTTGGCCGCCAAGATCCATTCGTGACGCACGTGCCAGTGCCCTTCTTCTTTCTAGCCGCAGTGGCAGTGCTGGTACCCGTGGCGGCGGCGCCGTTCTTCTTGGCTGCAATAGTGGTGGCCACAGATCCAGCGGCAGAAGCACCTTTCTTCTTACCCATCTAGTGCATGCGGTGGGAGCGCATAAAGTAGCTGGGAAAGGTGCGGAGGCCGTCCAGCCGAGCAAGGAGGTGGGTACAATAGAATAGCAAGGAGCAGCAATGGATTCAGCACGCAAAGGAAGAAGATGAGTTATGGGGAAAATTACCGCATAGGCAACCCCTTCTTAATCTCACCAGAGATGCTATCCAACTGCCAGCAGTACACCAGCCAAATGCGTGGCACAAATCGATGTTGACGCGTGGCAGTGTACACCACGAACCATCGCTCCACTCCTCCCATTACGCGCGAGAATCGAGGAGATGCAGTTAAAACTGAAGATTACGTATGCTTGGTAAAATCAAAGTCAGAAATGGGGCCCTAATTTTCGTCACGTCACGTCAAAACCTCTCATGCAGGCAACTGAGATCATCTCATCGTCAGCACCGACGTCATTAACTCTAATAGGAGCACCTTCTGACTACTCTAGTCCTTACTCGAGTCTTCGACTCAACCAAACACTCCGGGTCTACTCCTAATAGGAGCGCTGGCCGCGCACCCGATGAACTCTATAGACTTCCAAGTATTATGACAATGTGTTTTCCTCTCAAAACCTTTCACTCGAATCAACGATTCGACTATGGACTCAGGGTTATTCCCACAGGGAGGCGCTGGAAGCATATTCTACAGCAGTCGCAAAATATTTATAGTCCCCAGTCGAGTCTATGACTCGAATAGGCACTCGGGGGCTACTCCCATAGGGAGCGTTGGCCGCACACCCTATGATTTTTATATACAAATGTGTGTTGACTGCGTCCACACTCAAAAGCATCGGCGACTCTGCCTCATATTTTCCCCATAAAGAGACTACATCTCCTGGGCCACCCAAATCATCTCCGTGATGACAAAATTCGGATGCCACGCTTGCAGCATGAACATAAGACCTGAAGAAGGCCTGGCAACGCACCTGCTGTGCTCTACCAGAAATAATCCGTGCTTGCAGGTACGATGAAATAAGCCTTGACGGACGTGTCGAGTTCTCACACTTATAACACTGGGATTCGACTCTATAAGACCTCCACAGCCTGAGTCGAATTACGCCAGCACTTTTCCTAATTCAAGTCTGGGGACTCGAGTTTGAGTAGATTGCGTTGTTTTGCCCTAAGGCAGTTAACTGATCCCGATACATCAGATGAATTAGGCATGTATATCGACAATCCCTATGATACAAATTAGAGCACTCGAAAACATGCTCGATTGTGCACTTGAAGGCTTCATAAGTCTCCACTCGAATTTGGGATTCAACCAGACATTCGGGGGATACTAACATGGGCATACCTTACAGGTACTAGAACTTGGTATATACGGTCCAGCATTGAAGAAGCCCACAACGTTTCTAAGGCCCAGCCAAGATTCTGGTGACCCAGGAGACTCCGACTACTTGCAGCACACGGCAAACTTAAGATATAAAGTTTAAAGCGAAAACCCTAACCTATAACCGACTCGGCCTGCTATCCCGAGACCTATCCTATCTATATAAAGGCTAGGAGGGAGCAGCGAGGAGGACAATACACAACCCTAGTTTCCACACCATCACCGGATTACATCTACGCACCCCTTTAACTTTCGACTCCTCGATAATTCCAAGAGCAGACAAGCAGGAGTAGGGTCCTCTGCGAGGCCTGAACCTGGGTAAACCTTGTGTCCCTATGTGCTTGTTTGCTAGACGATCAATGCCTCCAGCACTCCCCACTTCCTCGAACCTAAGTCCATCTACAATGGGCATTCATGAGTTAACCCCTCGTTAGTGGTAGAAAACAATTTTTTCCTATGATAGAATAGACCTAGCTAGGATCTATCTACGAGTAAAGGTGTAACAGAGGGGGTTTCAGTAACATACCATTGTAGACCAAAAGCGTTTAACGTTCTGGGAGGAACATGGATGAAGTAGTCGATGTCGTAGCCAACCTCAAAGTTGTGAAGCTTCTCGCAAGTCATGATAGGTCCTTGCACGAAAACCCCAGTGCCACTAACGGCAGCACACACGAGGTTTCCACACACATGTGGTTTACGATGACGACTTTCGGTTCCCTGATCTCTACCAAGAGTGTGGAAGAAGATCCCTGACTTGGAATCCCCACAACACCTCCACGTGGCGCAACGAGGTAATCCCTTTGTGTGCACATCCCAAATAGGGAGCCACAGTTGCAAGAGAGAGATTTATTCCTTGAGGAAACTTGTCTCAGAGAATTATTGGTGTGTTTATTCCCACCACCTTGCCCCTCTTTATATAGGAGGAAAAGGGATGACTTCTACCCCTAAAGTTTTGGGGTGGAACTAAAGGCAAAAGAAAAAAAGTAGAGGAGGAGGCGCCGCTCGTTGGGCCTCTTGCCGTGGCCGAGTGGGCCACACATGCCAGCTCAGCCTAGCAGTTAGCAGTAGCGTGCTCATCAGCAATGGCCAGGTGGGCCCCACACCAACCTAGCGCCCGTGGCGCATTGGCACGTGAGGCAGCTATGGCCTAGCTAGGTGGGCCACGCCCCAGCGAACCGCTAAGCCCTTGGTTGCCGCCTGCACGCTTGCTAGCCCGCTACACTTTGCGCTGCGCGCCGCACGCACGGCAGCCATCACCGTTCGCTGCCTGCCCTTGTGGGCCTGCTAGACGTTGCAGCCCAACTGTTTGTCTGTCGGGGTGGCTTCCCTCTAGGTTGTTTCCCTCTGGGGATTTGGCCTAGTAGAGGGAGTTGCCCCATAAATTTAAAATATTTATTTAATATATATTAATTCTCACATATAAATACATACTGTAAATCTCCATTAATCCGAAACACCTTTCAACATGACATCATGTGCCTAGTATCTTTGGCTGCAAGTTGGGACCTGTGGCCGAAATCCAACATGACGTCGCGTGCCGATGCTCCCAATCCAGCCCTTGCACCAAGGGCCTGATGTGGGTGAGCCAAGTATTCTATTGGGCTCGAAAATGTGCCGACGGTTTTTTCGGATGCGCTAGTGTGAGTCTTGGGCCGAGACCTAATGAGTCTGTGGGAGACGCTATGGGGGACCGCTGGTGGAGATTCCTGCAAACCATTGGCAAGGTGACCCATAGAGCGACGCTAGCGCGTCATGGTTGCAACGGAAGGCCATAGGTCGGAGGAGCACCGTAATGGTGGCATGTGCCTAGAGTGGGATGAGGGGAGGACGATCGCCGGATCAGGATCTCACATCAGAAGCAAAATCATTTCTTTATGGGCACGAAACAATTCTCCTAGATTAGTCTACTTCTAGTCTTCTGTTTGCCAAAGGAAAATGATACAGTTACCCTCGGGGATCAAACAAATTGACCCCCCCGGGTTGTTGGCTCCGCAACCCCCATTACCGCACGTGTATATCTAGTGGGCCCGCTTTGCTTCTCCCGCGCTCGTACCTTTTTCCCCACACCGGCACCGCATCCACCTCTGCCTCCGAGCATCTCGTGCGTGCCACCTCCTAGCTCATGCCGCTGCTGGAGCCTGCAGCTCCCACCTCCCTGCAGCACCCACCGCCGGGCCCCACCCTCCTAGTGCTCTCGCCGCCGGATGCCGCCCATGCCCTAACTCTTTTATGGCCACGAGCCCTAAAGCATGCAGTTCGACGGCCGGAGATCGACAACGACAGTTGTATCCCCCATGGCGCTAGCCTGCTACACTGCCTCCCATGACACCTGCCCCTCTCTGCAGCCTACCATGGTGCATGTCCCCAAATTCCTCAAGGTCAAGGGCCACGCACTACTAGGAAAACAGCTATAGGTAGACAAGATATTCCGTGGCGCATATGGAAAACCATGCGCCATAGACAAGTATCAGTGGCGCACTAGTTGGAATGTGCCACAGATACTAAAAAAATCTGTGGCGCATTTCATAGCGTATGCGCTACAAAAGTTAGGTGGGACCCGCCAACCGGGGTGGGGCGATCCACTTTTTGTGGCGCATAATGACATATGCACCATAGAAGAGACAAGATTTGTTGCGCATATTTCCTTATGCGCCACAGAAAGTGGAGGTGGGCCCCACCACTAAATCTATTTGACCCACTTTCTGTGGCACATGTGTTGATATGCGCCACAGATATGTTTGATTTCTATGGCGCATATCCACACATGTGCCACAGAAACCTGACCTGGGTCCCACCACTTTAACCTGCACCACCTTGTTCTGTGGTGCATATTGCTATATGCGCCACATAAGTTTGAACATCTGTGGCGCATTTCTTCCATATGCGCCATAGATGAGGGCATCTAGATCCATGTGAAAAAGGTGGCAAGCTCCCACCCTATCTATCCACCACCACCCATTTCACATCTCTTCTTCCTTTCTACCTCCTCCCAGCTCGTCTTCCTCCTCCCTCCCACCCCATTTTCCCCATAGTTTCTTCATTTTTTGTAACTAAACCTACTTTAGTCCATATATTGGTAAGTGGAAGCCTCCCTCCAACTTGTAGACCTAAAAGTTCCTTACTTCTCTCTCTCACATCTCTATTTGTTTACTGATTTCGTCTCCACCAACTTGTAGATCTATTTGTCCACACTCTCTCATCGCGCGGTCTCGTCTCGCTATTATTGAGTCTACTAGGTGAGTACTTGGCCATGAACATGTAGGTGAAGCTTGTCGCGTGTGCGGTGTGTGTGCGATGCATGGCGAGACGATGCTTGTGTGGTGCATGAATGTTTGCATTGGGAGGAAGCTTTTTGTTGCTTGCTTGTTGTTCTCCCGGCCGGTGTGGTGCATGGATGTTTTCGGAAATGTTGATTCATTTCCATTTCGGCAAATTTTTTCACTACCCATATGTCCTAATTTTAGGAAAGGTCATGCCGAATTTTTCCGGCTAGCATTCATGCATGTGTGGTGCATATGGTGTGGTTCTAACCTATACTCTCTATTGTGACCACTCATGCAACCATGGTCCTCACAATGAGCGAAGGTCGAATTGCTAGGTACAAGAAAGACGCGAAGGAGGACATGATTCTAAACATGATAAGATGTCCATGTCGAACATGCAAACGCCAGCGCTAGATCGACCCTGATTCTGGACAATTGGAAGGTCACCTGCTCAGGCGCGGTTTCATGCGTGACCTCAATGAGGCGCCGACAGGACATGGTGGTCATGAAGACATGGGCAGGCAAGAATACGAAGAGTCTACCGGGCATGATCATCATGACAAAGGAGATGCCGGCAGGCATGATCAGCATGAAGAAGGAGATGGAGACGGACATGATCATCATGAAGAAGGAGAAGACGTGAACACACAGACACTGCTAACTTCGGTCTTGTAGGACCCAAATGTTCAAGAACTGCTCCTCAAGGATACGAGCAACAACAAAGCTACAGCCAGAGAGAAAGCCAAGCTAGCCCAAATGGAGGTAGACGGGATGACTCCATTGTATCCTGAGTGTCGCCCCGAGGATACACGTTTGAGTGTAACACTCAAGGCTCTGGAGATGAAGGCCGAACGCAAATGGACCGATGTGAGCTTCAACGCGAACATGGAATACTGGCACGACTGACTTCCTAAGGGGAACACATTGCCAACAAGTATCGAGGAGGCCAAGAAAATCGTGTGCCCTCTCGACCTACCACACATTAAATACCACACATGCATCAATGATTGCACACTTTATCTGAACGAGTACGCGAATAGAACCACATGTCTGGTGTGCGGCCAAGGACGATACAAGAGAGGTAACAAGAAAGTTTATCAAAAAGTGGTATGGTACTTTCCTATCACCCCCCGTCTGTAGCGATATTTCATAGATCCTAAGGAAGCAAAGATCATGCAATGGCACGCGGAAAGAGAGAAACGCGAAGATGATCTAGAGAAGGGCAAGATCCTGACACACCCTTCAGACGCTAGCCAGTGGAATGCATTAGATATCGAGTTTGAAGAGTTCGGGGGTGATGCAAGGAACGTTAGGCTGGGTATGAGCACAGATGGACTCAATCCTTTTGGAAACCAGAGTAGCACGCATAGCACCTGACCCGTGTTTGTATGGCCATACAACCTCCCCCCGTGGCTGTGCATGAAGAACAGGTACGTACACATGAGCATTCTTATTCAGGGGCCGAAATAACCAGGTATTGAGGCATCTGTATCTCAGGCTGTTGAGAGAGGAGTTAGCCATCTTGTGGGAGACGCTGACCCATACGTGGGATGCCTACACTAAATAATATTTCCATCTGAGAGCCGCGTTGCTCACGACGGTGCAGGACTATCCCGGTTACGCATATGTATCGGCCTAGGTGAACCACATACACAATGCATGTGTCAAGTGCATGGATGAGACACCGCATCTCCAGCTACCAAGGGATCCCGGGTCTTCGAAAGCTGTGTTCCAAGGTACTCGAAAGTGGCTCCACATGGATCACCCGTGGAGAAAATGTGGTGACCTGTTCAATGGTAAGGATGAGCTCGAAAGAGCCCCACATCCGAGGAGCGGTGAAGAAATCGAGGAGCTTTTGAATAATTGGGTAGATTGCCCGGCGCCGGGAAAATAATGACTGAGGACAAAGCTGCTGCTGGGTGTATGGAAAGCAACGTCTGTTTTCTAGGACCTGCCGTACTAGAAGGTCCTCCACACTCCCCATAGCCTCGATGTAATGCACATCACGAAGAACGTTACTGAGAGTCTGCTTGGCGCTCTACTGAACATGCCGGAGGGGACCAAGGATGGGCAGAAAGCAAGAAAGGACCTTAAATTGCTTGGTATCAAGAAAGATCTTCAGTGCCCTGATAGTGATGATGATGATCAAACGGAAGGGACTCAAGGTTGCCGCAAAAGAGTTAAGAAGAATGATGTGGTGTTTCGCGCTGCCTGCTTCACTCTGAGTCTGGAGGAGCTCGAGCAGTTTTTCAGGTGCCTCCTAGGAGTGAAAGTTTCTCACGGTTACTCGTGGAAGATAAGCAGATATCTGGACGTGGCAAAGAAGAGGTTCAGCGGTATGAAGTCCCATGACTGTCACGTGCTGATGACGCAGATACTCCCCGTTGCGATCCGCGGGATAATTGACGAGCATGTCCGTGAGACATTGTTTGGCATGTACAACTTTTTCGATGTCATATCTAGGAAGTTGATCGGTGTGAAGCAGCTCGATAGGCTACAGGAAGATATCGTGATGATACTATGCGAGCTCGAGATTTACCTCCCGTCCGCATTCTTCGACATCATGGTGCATCTGCTTGTACATGTCGTGGATGACAGATCCAGCTCGGGCCAACATTCCTGCACAACATGATGCCGTTTGAAAGGCTAAAGGATGTCATCAACGGATTCGTTCGCAACAGGTCCCATCCAGATGGAAGCATAGCCAAGGGCTTTCTGATCTACGAGTGCATCTCCTTCTGCCAGAATTATCTAACCATCGAGAATGACGATGTTGGAATACACACCAAGAAGCACCTCTACAGGCTCGATGGATATGGTCACCGCGAGGGATGTCTCTCACTGCATGTCGACATTGATGGTCGACGCACTGACTTTGACAGGGCACACCGTGTCGCGCTACAACACATTGAATTGGTTGACCCTTGGGTGGAAGAGCACAAAAGCTTAATTGAGCAGGAGTACGTCGACCAGGGTCGGCTGAGGAAGAAGGGAGACGTAACCAGAGATCACAACTCCAGCTTCACGGGTTGGTTCAAAAAACAGCAACTGGACAATCCCCCACAGACACCTTCTATGGAAGATCAAAAACTCATATTCTCCTTGGTGCAGGGCCCAGGGCACAACCTAAGGACCTATCAGTCATACGACATAAACACTTACAGATTCTACACTGAGGAAAATGACAGGAAAATCGAATATGAAAACTCAGGAGTAACTATGTTATCCTTCACCGATGACAAGACTACTATCATGGAAAGATTCTACGGAAGGATCAAGGAGATATGGGAGCTCAACTACTGTGGAGAGATCGTATCGATGTTCCGTGTTAGATGGGCCAAGAACATGGAAAAAGAAGGCCGGTATTTCACCATAATGGTTATACTAGATGCCAAATCGACGAAGAATACCTCCGCAAAAAATGAGCCTTGAGTACTCGCTAGCCAAGTTGATCAATGCTTTTTTATTACCGACGCGTCAAAGCCCAACCATGTTGTAGTTAGGAGGGGCAAGAGGAGCATGATTAGAATGGAAGGAGCTACCAACGAGCAAAACCTCAACAAAAACAGCGACCTGAAGATCAAAGAGGAATTCGACAGGTATTTCGACATGCCTACTACTACGACAGTAAGAAGGAAGACCACACTACCTACTAAAGGTTGTCCATTCACGAGAAGAATCTCAAAGTGTCCGAGCTAAAGTATTCAACCGCGATGAAAAAGGGCAAGAAGATTGTGAAGAGACGCTAGCTCGAAACCGATACATCACATGACAATGTGTGACCTTTTTGTGTATTAATTCAAATTTGTGCTCGCAATATATTAGTTAGAGACTAAAGCATATATCGTGATATTCGTGTGGGTACGATATATAAATTCACATGTGTGTGTGACAAGAACATATATATATATATGATTGGGGGAGGTTTTTAGAATAAATATGCATGTGTATGTTCTTACTTTTTTAAATATATATATTTATAACATAATTAAAAATATTTTTTTAAAAGGAAAAAAAAAGTCTAAGACAACCAGGATTCGAACCTGGCTTCCCCAGGTTTAGAGATGGCAAGCAAGACAACCAGGCTATATGTGTGTTTCTTGTTAAACTACAACACCATGACTTTTTGGACTAAGTGCAAAGATTTTGTGGCGCGTGTCTTAGGAATGCGCCACAGAAGTTGGAAATTCTGTGGCACATGTTGAAGAAATGCGCCACAAAAGTTTGACACTTAGCCAAATAATGGAAGGTTCGGCCTCCCCTAATTCTTCTTCCCCATTTTCTTCCCCGCGCGCAACCCTAGCACTGTCGCCGCCGCGTGCAACCCTAGCTCTCGGCCGCACGCAACCCTAGTTCTCGCCGCCATCCTCACCATGCACTCTGGCCGGAGGAGGAGGCCCACCCCGCCACACCCCGTGACCTAGCTGGAGGCCTGCCCCGCCCCCCTGCGATTTGAGGAGGCCCCCACCGCCGCGCCGGAGAAGGACCATCCCGCCCCGCTTGCGACCTAGGAGGAGGAGGCCCGCACCACCGTGTAGGAGGAGGAGGCCTGCCCTGCCCACGACCTAGGACAAGGCCTGCACCGCCCGCAGTAGGAGCACCACCGCCACCCTCGTCGACGACCACCTCCCCACCGCGCAGGTGCATCTCCACTAATATCTGCCCCCAATTTCTGTCAGTTAACAGTTTCTATCAGTTGCTGAGCTTCAGAGATGTTTCTCGACAATCTTCTATTCCCAATTAATGTCTACTGTTAGCCTAGTGTGGTGTTTGATCTACTGATCATATTATTAAAGTTGGACACTAGGTTATGAACTTGGATGATTAAATGTCCTACTGGTACTGATTTTGAGTTATTGGTTCTACTGCTAATGTGATACCTTTGTTAGTTTGCACAATGATGTGCAGGTGCATAATAGTACAGATGTATCTGTATCTTTGATTCAGTGTTGGGCTCAACTGAATGCGAATTTCAGTGATGAATCTGTATTTTTTATTGATAATGTGATATTAAAACTCAAAGGATTCCTAAGTAATGGACTAGGAAGATGATCGATTTATCATGTATGCTTGCTAATTGATGATCCATTACTGTTCAGAGATGATATATTCATTCATTTGGGCATAGAGTGGTTCTATAAATGTTCAACTGAATCCTTGATTTAGTGGTGTGCTTACTGATCCTTTGGCCTAGTGTAAACTGGAACTACATTTTCTTGTAAGCATTAATAGTTGTAAATTACTGAAAATGATTTCTAGCTAACTAGCTAGGAAAATGATTTGGACTGTACTATATATGGTTGCTTGCAGATGGTTTTGAATGAACCAATGATGATTTGATCAAGTACATGTATGATCTTGGACCTCTCTTGGATATATATGCTTGTATTTAAACCTCATCCATTTATGTGCTGTGTTTTCTAAAATGCCAATAGGTTTTCTAAAATACCAGTAGGTTTTCCTCATGGTTTTGAGAAGAAGAGTTCCTCATTCTCCTTGATAGTAATATATCTGGATTTTTTGTATTGTAATATAAATGATATATTGATTATATAAATAATACATCGATGCCTGCCCATAAAAATTTGAGTAGAATGATTATATTGCAATATAAATCTGGTTGATGTAGGCTTGTTATTACTGCCTGTATAAACTGCTAGTAACTGCTAGTTATATTGCAATATAAACTGATGGTTACTGCTGTTGCTGTTACTACAATATAAATCTGATTATATTGCAATAGAAACTGCTGGTTACTGCAACTGCTGTTACTGTCTATGATATATTAGTAAGAAATTGCAGCTACTATTAGTGCTGATATAAATCTGATTATATTGCAATATAAACTGTTGGTTACTCCAGCTACTGTTACTGCCTATGATTATGTTGTTGTTTGATTTAGTATCTGGTACTATATATGGTGTTGTTTGATTCAATGGGGCTATGGAT
This sequence comes from Avena eriantha, assembly GCA_910589775.1. NCBI lineage: Eukaryota > Viridiplantae > Streptophyta > Magnoliopsida > Poales > Poaceae > Avena > Avena eriantha. The sequence goes on along the minus strand of OU342740.1, from coordinate 278,096,532 downwards.
GGGGCTGTGTGAATGGGGGGCTATTTTTGTGTGTGAATGTTTTAGGGATTTTAATTGAGTTGCCCGTTTCTCCTGAAGTGTCGATTCACTTCATTTTGGTTGAGAAATGGGCACTCCCAGGTAAAAAAAATTAGCAAAGGTCATGCCGAATTTTTCGGTCGAGATTTGTGCAAACTTTTTACCTCTTTAATAGAGTGCAAACATGTCAGGCAACGACGAGGCCGGCCCTTATAAGCACATGAGCATTGAAGAACAAGCTAGACATGCCAACGAGTCATTCTGGCGGGGGTCCCAACAGGAGGAGGAGGAGGAGGAGATGAGGATGACACCACCACCGGAGAAGGAGGCGACCACCGCTAGAGCTGCTGGGGGAAATGAGGGAGGAGATCCTGATTATGAGGGGGACGAAGACGACTATGATGGAACTAGTGAAGGCAGCGGCGAAGAGGATGACACCATTGATGGCGGCGCCCGCACGGATGGCGGCGAGCGCACGGATGGCGGTAGCGGAAACTCAGCCGCTTCTCAGAAGAACAAGAAGAAGGAAAAGAAGGATCGGAAGGTGCCAGTGCTCGCCACCGTCTGCGATGAGTTGACTGGAGTCATAGAAAGTGGCCAACCCATTGCGCCAGAGGCGTTTGCCAAAGGGTACGGCCTGCAACTCGGGTGCATCGTCCGGGAAGCATGTCGATCAACACGAAGTACATCAAACATGCTGACAATGCAGCTTTGGTCGATAACCTCCTTAAGAAGCTTCACAAGCAATACAGATTCCCAAAGCGGTTTAGAAACCTAGAGAGAAAGAACTCGGTGAACAAAATAGCCCTCACGATGATGAGAAACGCCTTGAGCAGTTGGAAAACCCGGGTAAAGAATAGCATTGACAAAGGTGAAAGCTGGGAGGGTATTAGTAAGAAAAATCCGATGCTCGACGAAGAGAAGTTTAAGATATTCAAGGCGGGTATAGGTACCGATGATGCTATAAAATGGACTAAATGGGGTAGGAGTATGCGGGAACAGAACATAGGTAACCACCCCCTTGGAAGCGGTGGTTACATGGGAAATAGGCCATTTGGGACAAGGAGGATGGCAAGCTTGAACGCCTTGGTAAATAAAACCCTTGGCTTAAAATCATGGACTTGCAGCTTAGGCAATTTGTCCAGGCCCGCTACTACCTAGACAAGGAAACAAGGGAGTTCATCACCGATGATCCGGAGGTGAAGGAATTTGAGAAGAAGATGGTAAGGAATTTATCGCTGATCTCAAGTCTATTGCGTTCTAACTAAAATAATGAAGCCAAGAATCTAAATGGATTCACCTTTCCTTGTCTCTACAGGTGGATGAACTGAATGCTCCTACCAAAGAGTCGTCCAAGGATTCGACGGAGCCATGGGACACAGTTTTCAACAGGGCGGCTAATGCTTACAAGAAGAGGGACAAGGGGTTGCCGCCGTCCTCAGCTAGCCGTGTGTCCGGCTTCGGTACGAGCATTAAGTTCAAGGAGTACTACAAAGAGGACGCCAAGAAAAGAAGGGAGAGGAAGAACCAGTCGGCGGCTAAGGATAAAGCCGTTGTTGAAGAGCTGAAGATGAAGGTGTAGACACTAGAGGAGAAGGTAGTGGACGAGAAAACAATGGACAAGTTAGTGGAAGATAAGCTCCGCACGATGACCCCCCTGAGTTTTTCGAGGGGCTTACTGCTTGGAATGTGGGAGGTCGACAGGGGCGATACATCTGCCCAGCTTAAGCGGCAACAACTCGGGCATCAACGTTAACGTGTCGCTAGACCTGGTGACCCCGCCGACCATCAACGCCGGGACACAACCGCTCGTTTTGGTCACACCGACGCCCCTCCCTCCAAAGATACCAATAAGGCACAACCGACAACGGTGGTGCTTCGTGAGGCACCCGAGCGGGAGAATGCAGATGGTGATAGGCTGGCCGCCATCATCGGTCGTGTCTCTACATTAGCCGAGCTCCACGCCATCACCAAGGTAACTAATTAGTTAGTGCACGTCATCTCCTTTATGCCTTTGATGCATGACTGCTACCATCTCATGATGCCCCACAACATGTTTTGCCTCATGACACTTCTTGCGTACTCCTGCTTAAAGATGTCGGTGGTGAGTTGAAGGATGTTGCCAAGGACACTCTCATACAACCGACGAGCCGCATGATGCACAATAATCCAATGGACGATGACGTGATGAGGGTCAGGTTTGCTCGGGTGTTTCCAGGGTGCGACGACATGGACCCCCCTTTCAACCTCAGGGAGCCGATGAACACAAGACCCTTGGAGAATGCTACAACTGGCCCTTGACATGGCCGAAGACCCAGATTCGTCTTGCGGGGGGGGGGGGGGGGGGGGGAGCACTGGCGCCAACTCTCGATCGATCGCCCGACCACCACCTCGGAAGCCATCATCCGCCGTCGTCGCGACCACCAGCAACTCTTGGCAGCGTGTGTACCGGCCCATGGCAAAGAAGTTGTGCCACAACCGCCGTCGCCCCTGCTAGCACCACCACATGATGGCACCCATGAAGATGATGATGAATTGGTCAACATTGACGACTTCATCAACACCGGCGCCGACAAAGGATTGTATATGCCTTTTGTGGATGAAGAACCCTTCATAGCTCGCGACCATCAAGCTTGTCGACCCAATACATGCACGCATCGTCTGGTCTTCCACGGTTTTTCTTAAGAGACGCCTACGGCCACCGAGCCACCACAGGAGAACCGGGATTGGTTTTCAGCCCCAACACACTCCGAAAGGCGGCCGGTGAGTAAATGGCAGTGGAGGACACTGTTGTGAAGAAGAAGCACATGAAGAGAGGTAATAATAATAAGAAGGATGCGAGCTAGCCTCTTCCGAAGAGGATCCGGGCTCAGGACGCCGTCATCGTACCATCCACACAATATGGCTTGCCCCGAGTGCATGTAGCTGGTGATCTAATATTGACTCCGGATATGCTCTACATCGCGGTTGGACCCATGTTAACTTTGCACGAGGGTGTCAAGACACTAGAGGGCATCCTTCTTAATGAAAAAGATCCAAATTACCCGGTTTTCACGGCCAAGGTGCTATTGGACATGGGCTTCGTTGAAGAACCCCCTATGGATCTATTCTTCATAGCGTACGAGGACATCTTCAAGCTATTTCTCTCGAAACGGCTGGACTATAACTTGGTTCGCCTATACGCACTCAATCTGGCGATCAAGATCAAGAGAGAGAGAGAGAGAGAGAGAGAGAGAGAGAGAGAGAGAGTACCCTAGAAATCGTGATAGTGGATCCCTAATACATGCGGGACAACCAGTTGGTCGAAGGATCAGAGACACGGACCAAGGCGACGACGTACCTCGAGAAGTTCATGGTGGACAACAAGAGGAAGGACACACTTCTTTTGCCTTTCTTTCCCGAGTAAGTACACACTCGCTCATCTCTGTCGTAACTTATGCATTTCTTATAGATTTATTCCTTTGCTATTTTTCCAACATTCTGTTCCAATTGTGTTGCACAGAGACAAATACTGCATACTCATCGTCCTTGCCTCGAGGTATTCTCTAGCCGTGTATTTCGACTCGGGGAGTTTTACGAAGAAGAAAGACTACACCAGAATAAGGGGTGTTCTCAATGAGGAAGAAGGGATGCACCTTCGTAAATAAGGGGGAAAGTATCAAGGATGTCAAACACGTGTTCAAGCACGTGCTCGAGTTCCCCTGCGTCAAGTAGCCGGCTACTGGTAGCGCCAAGGAGGCCTTCTACGTTCTCCATCTCTTTAAAGGCTATGTTGGGGATTGCCAAAACCTAACGCTGCCATCTAGTCTCCAAGGATGGGCCAAAACTTTGACGCGAAGCGACGATGATGATCTTAGAGAAGACTTCCATCGCATTCAGCAGAAGTTGTCGCAAGTCATTATTGAAGATGTCAACACTAGGGGGGGGGGGGGCTACAAGAAGCCAGAGGGTTGAGTAAGAGGGAGATCGAAGAACGCCTCCGTAAGCAAGGTGACACAAGGACGTGGATGACGAAAGAGGGCTATCTACCATTCCCGAAGCCGAGCGAGAAGAAGAAGTCTTCATGATCAATGTGTGCCTCTAGCATGATCTAGTGTGTGTATATTCTCGACGGACGCCTGATGTAGTGTGTGTGTCATAAACTTTACTATCTTGTGGTCGAAATGGTCGTTGTTGTTAGACTTAAACTATCTTGAGGTCGTTTTGTCGTTGAACCTATTACTTCTATGATGATCGCGAGATGCTATCTTTTAGGTTTATGGATCCTTTGTTTTATATTTTGTGAACATATATATATAGATGTGAACCCTTTATTAATTCTTTTCGTTGCATTTTTACTAATATGCCTTGTCATCTATAGATATGGCGATGAGGTGGTATGTGGTGTACATGGGTAGGGTTCCAGGAGTCTACGAGGAGTGGGAGGATTGTCACAAACCAGTGAACAAGTTCAGCGGCAACATCTACAAAGGATACGTGACTAGAGAGGAGGCGGTAGCCAAGTGGAGGAACCACCTGTGGAAGAAGAACCGAATGAAGATATTGGTCGGGCTTATGCTCTTGCTCACCATCATCACAACTGTATTCTATTTGATCCTAGTGTAGGCGGCAGTGACCACTTCATATTTGTAATGTGAGATGATATGAATTTTGTATTCGACTTGTGTAAAAATTCGGCACTTGACACTATATATGTATCTCGATCGGGCTCTAAGTGTGATGACATTATACTTGTGTTTGTATTATATGTCGGTTTTCATCTACTACTTGTGCAATGTACTTTATACTGATCTAGATAAATACGGTATAAATACCTGATTATACACCAGGAACGTATTTTACTTTGAATACATGTCATATAGTCAGTGGTCGCATATATAAAATATGTCTGTGGCGCATATAAAGAAATGCGCCACTGAACATATTCCTGTGGCACATATGAAGAAATGCGTCACAAAAGTCTGAGACTTCTGTGGTGCATATTTATATGCGCCACAGGAAGCAGATATCAGTGGCGAGGTAACAATGGTGATTAAGATATGCGCCACAAAAGATAGATTTCCATGCGTCACAGAAGAGCTGTTTCCTAATAATAACGAGTCTGTCACACGTGCTCATGCGCCATTAACTTCTCCACCACGGTTGTCGCTGTCAAATGATGATGGTCATCTCCCACAGCGCCCACCTGCTCTGCTACCTCCCATGGTGCCTGCCATGGACCAGATTTGCTAAGAGGGGATTTTGGAACTTATACTCATAATTTTTGTGCTACAACCGTTATGCAGTTTTGCTTTATAAGAAGAAATTTAGTGCTACAATCGTCTGCAGTTTTGAATTATAAGAGTCTCACCGGAGGACCCATCCTAATGATTTTTTCTACGATGGCCTAATGACATTTTTTTCTACAAATATTCCTCATTTTTTACTATAATAGTACAGCTTTTGCTACAACGTCTCCAACAACGTCTCCGGCGAAGTCGACTTTTTTTGCTACATTAGCATAATTCTTTTGCTATATCTGTTTTCTGATTTTGCTACATCTGTTTTCTAATTTTGCTACAATTGCGCGAACATCTTGCTACGACGTATCCGGCGAGGTCTCCGATGAAAGTCTCTGGCAAGGCTCTGGCGAAGTCTTTTTTTTTTGAAAAAAAGTCTCTGGCGAAGTCAGTTTTACTATATTAGCACAAATATTATGTACAAAGTGTCCGGCAGAATTAAGGTGTCCAGCGAAATGTGTCTTTTTAATTTTTTTATCTCTGAACGATTTTTTTCTACGTGTAGAAAAACAGACTTTCCTTTTAGCAAACAGCGGAGGTTTGCAGAAAAAGGATATAGGGCTATTTTGGAGGACAGTGTCGCTGAGGGGACCCGGGGAATTAACCCATCGTGCGATCTCCACGTTTTTCCGTAAACACGATTCCGTAAGAAATTGTCCGTATGTGTAGCATTACTCGGGGAATTATCCCCGTGGGACACACGGTGCTGCCCTTTGCCAAAAGAAGAAAAAGAAATAGTTGCCCTGCCACCCATCTCTTTCCTCGATTCAACCGCTCCAGGCTTCGATTCTAATTGCCAACCTAGACGACGTTGGAATCCTTACCACTATAGGTATGCCCAATGCTGTTCTTATATAATGACTGCATTAGCAAATCGACCGGAAACCAAACTAGTTCTAGATCTCTCCGGTTCCATTGGCAGAACCTCGACGACGACCTAAAAATCAAAGTCAAGATGGATTAGAAAATCTGTTCAGAGGAATAGATCGGAGGAGAGATGTCTACTAACGTTTCTACTTCAGTGCGCACCCTCCTGGAAACGAAAAGTTTGGGAAAACACATGGACGGCTGGGATACGCGTAGACGGTTCAACGACAGGGGGCACAATCGTCCTTTCGAAATTTTCGTCGTTGCTCTGTAAAAAAAGAACCGTAGAAGCCCGTGTAGAAGCCCGTACGGCCCGTTCACCGGCGCGTATTATACACATATGCACGTGGGTGCCGAACCGTCCGCTTCCTTAAGTAGCATAGTTAGTGGTTGGTCTGCGTTCCAACCACTTCCACAAATTCCCCAAATCAGATAGCAAACCCTGGCTAGCCGTATCTCCACAAACTCTCAATCGTGGTGGCCATCCATGGAGAACGGGAAGCAGGTGGCTGTGGGCGCTGAGCACGCGGAGAAGGGGAAGCAGGTTGCGGATGCAGATGGCGGCAATGGGAGCTCCGACTTGGGTGGGCCGGCCGTCTACTCCGGTGTGCATCCAATGAAGCGGAAGTTCGAGGCGGAGGCGCAGATCAGGCGCAAGAAGAAGAAGAACCGGAAGAACAGGCTATGTCAGGAGAGGAAGGAGAGGGGGAGAAGTCTACTCGCCTGCCGACGTCAAGACCTTTCGTGAGTCTGACAGCGATGACACAGATGAGGTAAGTCCAGATCTCTCTCTCTCCTAGTGTTCTTGCCGTCGAGGTCTGCCTCGTCCTGTTCTTGCTAGGGTTTGTGGTGCTAGTAGAGTTAGATGCACCTAGCGATGCTAGTTTGTGCCAGGTTAGATGCGCCGTAGATTAGCTACTGATTTCCCCAGGACCCCTTTAACGACGTTCTGATGGATGTAGGATCAAGTAGGCTTCTGATTTGGTAGGCTAGGTTGTCGAGTGGTTCCTCTTACTTTGAATGTTATGATATCTGTAATTTGTGCCAGGTTTACATGTGCCTAGATGCTGTAGCTTATGCTTGGCCTTTGTGCCTGAGTTTTTGGTCTTGAACGATCTGACAAGTAAGAACCTGACATTTCGTTTGCAATGAAAATGGAATGGGGCTGCTGCCTATTGATCTACACATATAATTGATTTATGGGTTCTACTTGCGACCACTTCAAGATTGTAAATTTAGGTAATGTGACCATGGCTAGCTAGTTTGTGAATTTGCTTGTAATAGTTAAGTAAAAGAGACATGGAAATCTGTACCAGGTGCATGTTAATATACTGTTGTACTGTTGTGTAGAATGTATTTGGTGTCATTTACTTTTCTTATGAATTTAGTTCATTAGATCATCTGGTCACTATTTACTGAGCTAAATATACCTAGTCTATGTACTCATAGTCAGAGTGTCTGCCTTGGTAATTTGCTAGTCTTTTGAAATGCTTGTCTCACATAGAACATATGGTTCTAGTACAATCATGATAGTTGTTTTGTATTTGTATTTGTAAAATATTTGTAACATATCAAGAATTTGTGTAGTTGCAGTTCTGGAGCTGAAAGATTATGTGTTTTGTTATAGATGCATAAATTCCTCGTTGTAGTACTGCTAGTAACAGTTGTTGTTGTTGTCTTGCTTCATTGGTTTATTATTTTTGTTGCACTACTACTTTCAGTAGCTGTTTTCTTATGCTCCACACATAAGTTGGTAGTTAATGATGATGTGATCTAGCTTAAGATTATTAAGATTATTACGTGTGATACAACATTCTGCTTCATAGGATTATAATATTTATTGCACTACTGCTTTCAGTACATGGGTTGTTCTGATACAAACTTTAGTTGGTATTTAATGCTGCATTGATACAACTTAAGATTAATAAGTGTGATAGATCAATCTTCTTGTAAGGCATAATTTTTTGTTGCACTAACGCTTCCAGCATGTTTTGTTTTGCTGCACACATTTGATTTATACATAATGTTGCTCTGATCTAACTTCATATGTGTGACACATCAACTATTCTGTTATGATTTTTAAATGTTCAATTAAAAAGCAATTGTCCAAGTTTCCGGTTGTATAATATGTGGCACATATAGTATTATTTCACAGAGTAATTATTGTAAGCCTTAGTTCATTTCACAAATTTCGACAGGAGTCAGACGATGTTAGGAGTGACGTGGAGGACAGGGACCGTAAGAGCCATGCTGTGCTGAAGAAGCTCACGGCTGGGGACATCCCCTATCTTCCAGGCCCAGGGGAGTACAAGTGCCCATGGTGCTTCCGGAAGGAGATGCCAAAGGACTACCTGGGAATGCTGCAGCATGCTACCTACTATGGATCTGGCAGCCAGAAGCATAAGCTGCACCTGAAGGCCAAACACGCCGCTTATGGCGTGTTCCTGCTGAAGCACCTCCCCCAGGCGTAGATTGTGTCTTGTGTGTCTCTTTGCTAATCTGGTTGTTATGTTTGGACTATGTTTATATGTGCTGTGCTAACTTGATCCAGTTCATTAATTACTATGGTTGAACTAGTGTTTGAACAATCTAATGTTTGTGCTTAAGAAGGTTGTTTCATGTTTAACCTGGTTTGTTCCTGATATTTTTAATCCTATGCATATGTATTCCGGTTGTGTATTTGGGGAAAATGGTGGCATAAAGGGAGAACAAGGAAATCTAGGAAATGTATATGTATTTGGGTTTCTTTAGCTAGTTGATAATGGGTTAAATTAAATGATTAGCTACATTACATTGATTAAACTGTCACTTTTAGTGTGGCATCAACGGTGCATTTGTGATAACAGTCTTATGTGAGACTCTAGATGATAGTAAGATTAGCCGGCGGTGGTAGCCCTAGTTTACAGAAATGTATGTCAGTGCAGGGATGGCGTTTGGGTTTTATAAGAGGAAAAAAACTATGAAGGCCGGCCCAATAAGATACCCAGGTAATGCGGCCTGGCTATTTATAAGACAAAGAGAAACCCTAACTTCCTCTCACCACCTTCCCAAAATAATTATGGCGCTGCCGCCGGAGCCATCTACCGTCAGAGTTGTCGCCCTGGTCGGTATCCTTAGTGGCCGCCATGTCTGTTTCAAGGTCGTCCCGCATGTCGCATAATCGGCACCGTCCGCCCTACATTCCCATGGTTCCCTGCTCTGACTGCGGCGTCATCATCAATAGGCACGTCTTCGGCACCGATGACCATGATGGCTGGGTCTTTTGCAAGTGCAAAACTCATGGGGTAAGCATTTTGGTTTGATTTTCATGCAGTTGATGGCGCACGTAGCTATAATATGAGCAGTGTTTATACAAAATTCAATGCTTGATATTTAGTGTTCCTAATTTTACAGACTGAATGGAGTACTTGTGTGCGAACGGTATTCTGACTGGTGATAGAGCAATAGATGCTTATGGATGGGCAGAGGAGAGGAGGGAAACTCTGGAGCTAAGGAAAAAATAAAGAGCAGCATTAAAGCCTAGGAATGAGGAACTGGTACTGATGAAGTTGGTCTCTATGGTTGATCTGCTTACAGAAGAAGTGCTTCATCTAAAATGCATAATAGGGTTGTTAGTTGTCCTTTGTCTAATGCTTATTCAGCAGAAATGAAAATCTATGTGCGTTGCTGATGTAATGGTATATCCCCTATGTGTCTCTGCTGTATCCGTGTGTTGAATAATTTTTAAAGCAAGTGAACGTACCTATGTGTTGTCTCTGTTCTATCTGGCTGCTGTTGTAATGGTATATCCTCTGCCTTCGGCACGGTAGACGACTAAAATCTAGGGTTTTAGGGGTGTTTTGGACAAGTAGAGACGAATCGTCAGGCCAAGTGTTTAAGGAATGTGCTCTCCTTTTGCACATTGCTCCACCATGCCCTCACAAACACTCGCGTCCCTTGTTTTACAAACACTATGGTGCTTGGCCATGCACTTCCCACACTGGCCAGCTTCTGTCTAGGGTAGTAGGGTGTAACGCGTCTACCCGCCGAGATAGCGGCAGGACTATTGAGGAATGTCCTCAAACTTGGAACAATGGCTCACAATGACACACCAGACACTAATATCACTTCAATGAGCAATTATGGCATGCTTGGGCATGCCTTCGGCACGGTAGACGGCTAAAATCTAGGGTTTTAGGTGTGTTTTGGACAAGTACGGATGAATCATCAGGCCAAGTGTTCAAGGAATGTGCTCTCCTTTTGCACATTGCTCCACCATGCCCTAAAAAACACTCACATCCCTTGTTTTACAAACAAGATGGTGCTTGGCCATGCACTTCCCACACTGACCAGCTTTGGTCTAGGGTAGTAGGGTGTAATGCGTCTACCCGTCGGGATAGCGGCAGGACTATTGAGGAATGTACTCAAACTTGGAAAAATGGCTCACAATGACACACCACACACTTATATCACTTGAATGAGAAATTATGGCATGCTTGGGAATGCCTTCGGCATGGTAGACGGCTAAAATCTAGGGTTTTAGGTGTGTTTTGGCCAAGTACGGACGAATCGTGAGGCCAAGTGTTCAAGGAATGTGCTCTCCTTTTGCACATTGCTCCACCATACCCTCACATACATGTACTACAAAATTGAGTTTTAAGATTTTTGAAAAAGTCACGTGTTTACAAAATAGACCGTTTATGCCTACCTGAGAGGGCCATTACTAATAAGTCAAGGTTTTCAATTATTTTTAAATATTTTAAAAAATACTCTAAGATGTCCGTATTATTAGAAATACAACTGTATATTTTTTTGTCATTTTCGAATATATGGTTATATGATGTATATTTAAATTCAAATTTTAATATATTAGGTTGGGCTAGTCCACTAGGTGGATCCTAAGATAAACTCGGCCTTTAGGGTAACTACGTTATTAAACCAGGACTATTTACCTCCCGCACGTACACATTCCCTTAGATCTATCTGTTACCTCATCACATCGCCTCGTTTCATCTAAAATCGGATGGGAGAGAGCTTCGTCAACGACGATCGCTAGGTGGTTGTTTTGGAGATCCTCGGTCGCCATGGCGCAGGTACGTAAAATCGAAGCCCTGCCAACGATCTATATTTAGGTTAACTTATTGTCCACGGACAGCACAGACAGACGATAGATCTAAGAGAACTTAGATCTAATCCTCACAATTTTTGTTTCGTCCTGAAAAAATCAGATTTATAATTACTTGAATTATTCGAAAATACAGATCTAAATATGTTCATCGTAGATCTAGTCTAGGCTAATCATGCATGTGTGTTTTAGCGTCGGTGCAATTTTAGCCGTTGGCCGCTCCATCTTTCCACGTAGGCGAATGGCCTGTGGTCTCGCATGCGGACTGTGCCCTACGGAGCGAAAATCAATTGGGAGATAAGATGCTCGGCTACTTTTGATTTTTAATTCGTACTATTTGTATCTCTTAGCGCGCATGTAAACGTTTAGCATTATTTATGCCGTAATATGACATGTGATTTAATTATTCTTCTATATTCCGTCAGGTTCCATTACGTGTTACCGTTGTTGAGATCCGTGCTATAATCAAAAGGAAAAAAGGCTATTTTTGTCAGCGGTAAGCATTTTGTGCCAATTTTATTTTGTAAGGAATTGATATATTGGATATCGCTAATGTGTGCAAAAATTACACTAAGGTCCTGGAATAAAAAGCAAGCACGATTTTGAAGCTTTGTTTGAGTTAGGCAATCACGTGAAGATGACACTGAGGAAGAATTTGATGAACTTGAGCGACTAGTCAAGGCTCACATACCAAAAGACCCGTTTTATGTATGCACCATCAAAAAATCCAACACAGTGAAAAATAAAGCTAAAATGGTAAACTATTCTGTACATACGAACTTTTCACATTTATTTGTTTGCATAAATGTGAGATAATTTGTATGACTGGTTTGTCAAATCTATGTGCAGTACTTTTTAAGGAGCTTCACCATGAAGCATATTGTTACAAACATTCAATTGCTAGAAGTTATAAAAGCCCATTCTAAAGATGGAAAAGTTGCACACGTTAAGTTGGTGATGAACAAGTACCAAGTGAATGGAGTATCTAAAGGAGGTGCCATAATTACAACAAACTGGATGGACATTGTCAGGCAGAATGGTATGAGAGTTAACCAGAAATTCGTGTTCTGGTTCCGTCGTGCGGATGATGGTACTACGAAGCTACTGGTTGATCAAGTGTGAAATCAACCTCAAATTCGTGTTCTAGTTCTATATTATGCTTATGTACTCTCATATTTATGAAACACTTATGTAACGATTATGGCTTATTTAGTTCGGTCTATATGAAATTATTAAGTAATCATCATTTCATGTTATGTTCACAATTGTTGATGCTTCATTTGGGTTTCTCGTCGCGTGAACCCATGTTACGGTTTTGCATCTGGGTTTATCCAAATATTTTCTTTTGTCGCTGATCTTTCATTTGGGGTTTCTCGCCATGAACACATGTCGGTGATCCTTCAGTAGGACTCGTGTGTGCCATACACATCCTTTGCGATGTACGTACAAAATTTCTTTAAAGATATGAGCAACACTCCCATCGTATGAAGTTGATTCTGTTTATATTAATTAAAGTTAATATTGTGCATATCAAATTTGGAAAAACCCTGACGAGGGTTTAACTCATCAATGCCCATTGTTATGGACTTGGGTTTTCGAGAAGGAGGGAGTACTGGAGACATCTATCGGCTAGCAAACAAGCATACAGGGGACAAAGGATTTACCCAGGTTCAGGCCTTGTAGAGGTCCATACTCCTGCTTGTCTGCTCGTGGAATTATCGAGAGAGTCGAAAGTTACAATGGTGCGCAGATGCAATCTGGCGAGAGTTGTGAAAACTAGGGTTGTGTCTGTCTTCCTCGCCGCCTCCTTCTAGCCTTTATATAGATATGCTAGGTCTCAGGTAGCAGGTCGAGTCGGTTACAAGTTAGGGTTTTCCCCTTCAAACTTTCTATCTTTAGCTTCTTCTTGTTTCTCAAGCAATCGAGAGTCCACAGATCACTCAAATCCTTTCGTCTGGGCCTTGGCGACACTGTGGGCTTATACGTATTTATACCGTATATATCAAGCTCGAGTACCTGCAGGGTATACCCATGTCAGTAGCCCCCGAGTATCCAGTGGAATCGCAGATTCGACTGGGTACTTTTTGAAGTCTTCGAGTGCCTGAATGAGTACATTTTCCGACTGCTTTCACTTATATCATAGGGATTGTCGATATACGTGCCTGATATAACCGAAATATCGGTATCAGTTAACCACCTTAGGGTGAAACAACGCAATCTACTCGAACTCGAGTCCCCAGACTCGAATCCGGAAAAATGCTGGCGTAATTCGACTCAAGCCGCGGAGGTATTACAGGAGTCGAATTCCAGTTATGTGGGTGTGAGCAGTTGACGCGTCCGTCAAGGCATGTTCATCGTGCCTGTAGGCACGGACATGTTTCTGGTAGTGCGCAGTTAAATGCGTTGCCAAGCCTTTATTCAGGTCTTACCTTCACGCTACAAGCGCGGCATCCGAATTTTATCATTGCAGAGATGATTCGGGCAACCCAGGAGATGTAGTCTCTTTGTAGGGAAAATTATGAGGCGGTGTCGCCATGATCTGCGAGTGCTGATGTAATCAACCACAGCTTTCGTGCAAATAATCATAGGGTGCGCGACCAGCGTTCCCTATGGGAGTAGCCCCCTAGTGCCTGGTTGAGTCGAAGACTCAGGCAGTGACTTTACAGAAATTTGCGACTGCTGTCATTTTTGTTTGTTTGAATCGAAAACTTGGGTTGCGACTGCTGTCGTCTTTTGCTTGTTTGTTTCAGTCGAAATTGTTTCCAGCGCTCCATATGGGAGTAACCCACGTCCATAGTTTAACCGTGCTTCGAGTGGCTGGGTTTGATTGCGATTGCTTGTATTCCGGCAATAAGAAAAATCATAGGGTGCGCGACCAGCGCTCCCTATGGGAGTAGCCCCCGAGTGCTTGGAGGAGTCGAAAAACTCCAGCAAGGACTAATGTAGTCGAAGTTTTCCGTGAAGTAGCCGTTGATGACGTCAGTACTGACGCTTGCATGACCTCAGTTGCCCGCGTGAGCGGCTTTGACGGGACGTGACGAGCGGCGGGTCCCACTTTCTGACTTTGATTTGACTAGACGTGCGTAATCTTATTATGAACTGTGCCTCCTCGATTTCCGCGCAGTGGAGGGACGGTTTGCGCTTCCTCTTCTCCACGTGTCGAGCGCGATATGTGCCACGCGTCCAATAGGGTTTTTGTGAGCCGTTGGATTGCATCCCTCAGGGGTTAAGTAGCGATGCTATAGCGGTAAATTTCCATCTGCGCCCTTTTCTTCCTCGCTGCCATCGCCATTGCCGCTGCTCCTCTGCTTTTCTCTTGCGCTCATCTTTTCCTCAGTTCTGGACCATCTCCGCTCGTTCCCAAGTTACTTTCTGCGTTCTCATCGCCGCCACGCAATGGGAAAGAAGAAAGGAGGCGCTGCCGCTGAATCCGCCGCCACCGTTGCTGCGGCGAAGAAGGGTGGCGCGCTGCTGTGGGCACTAGTGCCGCCGCCGGCGGGAAGAAGAAAGTTGCGGGCACCCGCGTGACCAATGGTGCCTGGCGCCCCTCAATCATCAAGGTGTCCGATCTTCGTCTTCTTCGCCAAGACAGAGTTATTTCCGCCGCAGTCGCCGACGCGCGCGTCCCCAGTGGTGAGACCATTCTTGTGCCTCCCGCTGGTTTTCGAGTGTTGTTTCTTGCTTTCATCATTCGCGGCCTTTCTTTGCCTATTCACCCCTTTCTTAGGGGTCTCCTCTGTTTTTACAGGCTCCAGCTCCATCAGCTGTCCCCGAATTCGATTCTTCACATCTCTTGCTTTATCACTCTCTGCGAGTGCTGGCTCGGAATCGAGCCGCACTTTGGCCTTTTCAAGCGTTTATTCAAGCTAAAGCGTTAGTCCGCATCTGGCTCTTTAGTTTATGACGTAGGTGGTTGTGGAATCCATGTCGACCCATCCGCCACCTACTTCGACATCAAGCTCGCCAAGTACGTCCAGGGATGGAGGGACAGATGGTTTTATGTTCGCGACCTGAAGGCCAAGGATGAGCACTTTGGACTCGCTCCTTTTGATCCCGCGACTCCCTGCAAGAAGATGTGTTCTTGGAAGAACGTGATCATGCCGTCCGAACTCGCGGAGACGGACGTGCTATATCAACGTGTCTCTGACCTCGAGAGTCGCATGGACACAGAAGAGGGAGGCTGCGCCCTTATCAGGACTTGGCTGCGTCGTCGCGTCCAGCCTCTCCAAGCTAGAGTCCATCCCATGTTTCAATGGGGTGGTGCTGATGATGCCACTCGCGTGTCTGCCAATGGCATGTCCGCGAGTGAGGTAGATAAGAGGGTGCGACTGGTCACGAAGTACACCTTCAAGGATGTGCTTCCGAATGAGCCAGTCGTTCCTCCCTTCGATGCTTCGAATCTTGCTCCCGAGGTACAGTCGTACTACGCAGTAGCTTATATTCACGATTGCTTTTCTGTTGCTTACCTGCTCCTTTTTGCTTTTTGTATGCAGGATTGGGCGGTCTCGCCTTGCATGCCTCCTCTCCCTGAGGGCATTATTCCTCGCGAAGCTTTTGAAGAGGACGAGTCTGAGTCGACTGTCCCTTCTGACGTGGAAGAGGAAGCCCCCGAGTCGGAGAGCCCAGATACTCGCAAGCGTCCGCGCAGCGAGGACTCTGATGCGTCGACTCCTTCAACTCCAGAGGGCACAGTTGCTGGCGCGGAGTCACCAATTCCCGCCGTTCCTGTGAGGGCTATAGCACCAGCTTCTCGCAAGAAGATGCGATTGCCCAAGGAGTCTTCGTCGGAGTCGGCGGAGGCCACGTTTGATCTTGAAAAGTTTGACTGGTAAGTTTATGAGTTCATTCTTTCTTCTCTGTTTTCTTTTTGTTGGCTTTGCCCTGGAGTTTTGCCCTTTCTTAATGTGAATTTGGTCTTGCAGTCAAGAGGCGTCGTCATCTTCTGGCGACGTTGAATTTTTGAAGGAATCAGGAGTCGCGACCTCAAGGGCCAAGGTAGAGGTCGAGCGCGCTCCTTCTCCTCCGGCGGCGGCCCACTCCGGGGCACAATTCTTTGATTTCTCCTCACGGAGGGGAGCATCGAATAGTTGCTCGGATGACAGCTCAACAGACTTCTTCGGAGTCGCTAGAGGACCATGTGAGTATATCTTTCCTTCTTTTGTATTTTGGCAGTCAACGCCTTCTGTTGCCCTTATCTGATTCCTTGATTGGTGAACAGCTCCTTGTAAAAGAGGCCGCGCGAGTGGCGGAGCAGGTGATGGCGATGGGTCGTCAGCATGCGATGCTGGAGACGCGTCACCGCGTGGTCGAAAGTGAGTGCTTCCACGCTTGTTTCTTTCGTCTTTTTTTCTGCTCTGGTGTGTTTGACTGATAGCCAATTATTTTGACTTCCATGTAGCTGAGCATAACGCCCTACTGCGCAATGTCGCATCCTTGGAGAAGACACTGGCCGCAGCTGTCAAGGGGCGCGATGAGGCAATCGCGGCTCGTGATGATGCCCGAAAGCGAGAAGAGGATCTGCGTGCCTCTTTTACGACCAGGGAGAAGTTGTTCGAGGAGCAGCTATTCTCAGTCGCCAAGGCCCTCTCAGGTACCTTTACTGGTGGATTTTTGATTGATTCCTTTCTCTGCTTCTGGAGTTTTGCTGTTGGCACCAGAAATCTGATCCATGTTTTTTGGTGTAGATGCTGGCGACTTGAGTTTTGACCCGCAGGACCTTCGTCGTGATGACGCTCTGGCTAGCGCGGTATCCACGGTCGAAGACCGAAGCACCGTCGTCCAGAATACATTGTCCAAGGCCAAGGTCGCCCTTAGTCGCCTCCGAGAGGAGTTGATGCCAAAGGCGGAGCAGGTCGATAAAATGGACGAGCTGGTGGAGTCACTCGCTGGTGGTGTGCCTTCTACCTATAAGAACTCCCTCCGGGCGGCTGGTGCAACGATGTCACTCGCCATGGTGCAGGCCCACGGAGTCGAGATAGATCCCTCTCCGGTGTCGAAGACAATGCCTGTTAGCGCGGATGGTCAGCAGGTAGTTTTCGCCCCCTTTGCGACTGCCTGTGCCAAATACGGTCATTCTTTGATTAATACCATGGCCAAGTATTCGGAGGAGCTCCAACGCGCTAAGAAGGCGGCGAAAGCTTCGGCTTCAGGGGCAGGTGGAAAATCAGTGGCTTCTGATACTGCCACGGATTTGATGAAGCCCCCAAAGGCGTCGAAGTCGAAGAAGCCAGCTGCTCCGTAGTTAGCTTTGTATAGTAGATAGCGAATTGTCCTTTTGCTCTAAGAACATGCCTGCTGGCGAGTGTGCTTGTGAATATTTTTTATGCTTTATCCTGAATGCATATGCTATCCCTGCATTTGTGTTAGTTTGGTCGCCTTATTTGCTTCTGTCTTGATCTGTGGTAGGGCACATCGAGTGGTCCCGTAGGGGGAGACCAGGATCCATCATCTCTTGATGAGACAGTGGCACCGCCACGCTCCAGGGTAGAGGAGCTGTCTTTGCTATCGCGACTTCGTGACCGCGTGAAGCAGCTAGAGCGTGAGTTGCCCCTGATCCGCGGTAACGCAGATGTGTGGAAATCAAAGGCGGAAAAAGCCGCCTCCCGCGAGCAGTATCTGCTTGGCGAGGTGACGCAGCTGGGCGACCAGTTTAAGTGTTAGTTTGCTTGTCCTCATCTTTTCCTTTGTAGATAGTCGCAGTGGTATGTTGTACTCATGCTGTTGGTGCTGCTTCGTGTAGTTGTTAGCGCACACCGTCCACAGGAGGAGAGAGATAGGATTGCTATCCGCCTTCATGGTCTCACCCAGGAGCAACTCCAAGAGAGTGGATACTTCTGGGTGGATCATGATCGTGCGACTGCATTGGCGACCCTGCAGGATCGCGCTTCGCGAGTGCTGCTCTTCCTGAAGAAGTCGCAGTCATGTTTGAAGAATATCTACCGGGCGATGTTCCCGTTGGATGACACGCCGTCAAGCCTGTTGGCTCTCCTGGCCAAATTTCAAGATATGTCCACGGTTCGCGAGTGCGTGAGGCAGCAGTTGGTGGCTGGTGCCAAGGCTGCCCTCTCGATGGTGCGATTGCACAGGCCTGACGTGGATGTCGCCGTTGTAGCTTCCGGTCTGCCAACGCCGCCAGCCGGATCTTCTTGGAATATGGTGCCGCACTATCAAGCGGTGGACCGCCCAGTAGAGGAGATTGTCGACTTCTTCGAGGAGCAAACCAATGTTCTTCTGTTGCAGCAATAACCGGATTTGTATCCTGCACATAAGTGTATTTGTGTTGTAAAGTTCATTTATATATTTGTATGTAATTTATTGTTGAACACGTACAAATAGCTTTTTGTAAGCGTAAGGTGCGTTGCACTATGCGAGTCCTTTTCGTTAGCCTGGCCATTCCTTTTATCAACCTGTCAGGTGCGTTGCAGCTGGGTTGAATTTTAAGGGGGTTTAATTGATGTGCCAGCTACTCAGGGTGTCGCGTTTATTAGTTCGAAGAACAAATGTGTGCAGGGTGGCATGGCCCCTGAGTACGATAGTAAGAGAAGTAAAAAAGGAAAATCACAGAGTTTTGGGGCACTTAGCTTTTATTATTTGGAGGACAGTACGAGGTACAATGTGTGGCTAAGTAGCCTTGGCTGGGTAGCCTTATTTGCGATGTAAAAGTAAAAACAGCTAGGGGTAGAAGCGTCGCAGTTGTGCGACGTTCCAAGGGTTGGAGTATGCGACTCCTGTTTCTAGGTCTTGAAGGCGATAAGCGTCGCCTGCGATTACTTCTGTAACCAAGTATGGTCCTTCCCAGGGGGACTCGAGCTTGAGATGCCCCTGCTGCTTCAGTCGC
Source organism: Avena eriantha (assembly GCA_910589775.1). Lineage (NCBI taxonomy): Eukaryota > Viridiplantae > Streptophyta > Magnoliopsida > Poales > Poaceae > Avena > Avena eriantha. The sequence continues at coordinate 278,077,427 of OU342740.1, read as the reverse complement.
AGGACCAGGTCACCTTCGACGAAGGATCTGGGACGAAGCCTTCTACTGTGGTAGTTGCGCAGGTTCTGCTGGTAGATCATGGATCTTTCTGCGGCGATTTCTCTTGCCTCGTCGAGGAGGTCGACGGAGTCTTCGAGTGCAAGAGATGACTCTTGTTCGCTGTAAGCGACTATGCGCGGCGCCTTGTACCTTACTTTGGCGGGTAGTACCGCTTATGCCCTGTGCACCATAAAGAATGGCGTGTAGCCTGTGGCGCTGTTTGGAGTTGTACGTAGGCTCTAGAGTACGGATTGGACCTTATCTGGCCAGCAACCCGCGGCTTGTTCGAGTGGTCGAAGGAGTCGCTTCTTGATGCCACTGCAGACGAGTCCGTTTGCTTTTTCCACCTGACCGTTGGTCTATGGATGCGCGACTAAGGCATAACTGATGTTGATCCCCAGGTTTTCGCAGAATTCTTGGAACTCCTTGGATGTGAAGTTCGTCCCGTTGTCAGTGATGATGCTATGCGGCACGCCGAAGCGGTAGACGATGGACTTGAAGAACTTGACCGCGTTGTGATCCGATTGCCTGGTCACCGGCATGGCTTTGATCCACTTGGTGAATTTGTCGACTCCAACCAAAAGATAGACGTAGCCTCCTTGCGAGGACCTTGGAAGCTTGCCTACCATGTCAAGCCCCCATTGTGCAAAGGGCCAGGCCAATGGAATAGGCCGTAATTCTGCGCCTGGTGCGTGTGGTTTGTCCGCGAATCGCTGACAAGCGTTGCACTTTTGGACTATGTCCTTGGCGTCGCGCATAGCCGTGGGCCAGTAAAATCCAGCTCGTAGAGCTTTGGCAACGAGGGCGCGACTTCCGGATGATGTCCGCATGTTCCTTCATGTATGTCGAGGAGGACTGCTTTTCCATCGGCCAGGGAGACGCATCGTTGTAACACACCTGTGATACTGCATTTATACAGTTCGCCGTTGATAACGGCGAATGCCTTGGAGCGTCGTGCGATGTGCCTTGCATCTGTCGGGTCGTCCGGTAAGCGCTTGCTGAGGAGATATGTAATGTACGGCTGCGTCCAGGATTGTTCTATCATCATGATGCTCATTGGCCCTTCGAGTCCTGTGTCTAGCTCAAAGTCATCGAGTGCCATTGGCTCAATGGGTGACGTGGCCCCCGAGTCCATTGCTACGCTTGTTTTCTTCTCAGCGGCCTTTGGCTTGATGGAGCGTTTGCAGATGCGCTCGAGAAATACCCCAGGTGGTATGGGGGCGCAGGTAGAGCCTATGTTGGCAAGTGCGTCTGCTTCCTCGTTGCTTTCGCGACCTACATGTCGCAACTCGCAACCATCGAAGTCTCCCTCGAGTGTATCGTAGAGGTCGCGGTATGCGATCATGTTGTCATTGAGTGCATCGCACTCGTGCATTGTTTAGTTGACGACCAGCTTGGAGTCGCCATATATGATGAGCCTCTTTGCGCCGCAGGCTTTTGCCATCCTCATCCCGTGCAACAAGGCCTCGTATTCAGCCTCATTGTTTGAGGCTGTGAACTGCATTCGCAGGATGTATTTCAGCTTGTCTCCTTGAGGTGACGTCAGAATGACGCCTGCTCCTGCTCCGTCTTTCCGCTTGGATCCATCGAAGTGCATGGTCCAAAGGTAGGACATATCTGGCTTGTCCGGGAGTTGGTTTTCCATCCAATGCACGAGAAAGTCAGGGAGAACTTGCGACTTGATTGCGTCGCGCTTTTCGTATGTGGTGTCTTGTGGAGACAGTTCGATTCCCTAGAGCGCGACTCGTCCCGTGGCGTCGGGGTTATTAAGGATATGTCCCAATGGGGCGTCGCTGACTACCACGATTGGGTGTTCCTGGAAGTAATGGCGCAGTCGTCGGGCGGTCATGAAGACGCCGTACGCCAGCTTCTGGTAGTGCGGGTATCGCTGTTTTGTTGGCGTGAGGACCTCGCTGAGGTAGTATACCGGGCATTGTACGCCATGGACCTTCTTTTCCTCGGCCCGTTCGACAACGAGCACTGTACTAACTACTTGGTTAGTGGCGGAGATGTACAGCAGCAGTGGTTCCCTTTCTCGTGGAGTCACCAGTACCGGCGAGGTGGATAACAGGCGCTTGAGATCTTCGAATGCTTCTTGCGCTTCCTTGGTCCACTCGAATTTGTCAGCTTTGCGGAGGAGCTGATAGAAGGGCAGGGCCTTTCCCCCATTCGACTGATAAATCGGCTGAGGGCCGCGATTCGTCCGGCTAGTTGCTGGACGCCTCTTATGTTCTTTGGCTTCTCCATGGCCAGTATGGCCTTTATCTTTTTCGGGTTTGCCTCAATCCCTCTCGCGGAGATGAGATACCCGAGCAGCTGCCCAGATGGTACGCCGAAGGCGCATTTGTCCGATTGAGCTTAATCCGGTAACGATCGAGGTTGGCGAATGTTTCGCGCAAGTCGTTGATTAGAGAGGCTTCCTCCTTGGTTTTGATTACTATGTCGTCGACATAGACTTGGATGTTGCGACCCAATTGTTCCTTGAGGCAAGCCTGCATGCACCGCTGGTAGGTGGCTCCCGTGTTTTTTAGCCCGAAGGGCATTGTGTTGTAGCAGAACACATCGAAGGGCGTTGTAAACGCGGTCTTCTCTTGGTCTTCCTCCTTCATTCGAATTTGGTTATAGCCTGAGTAGGCATCGAGGAAGCAGAGGCGCTCGCATCCAGCGGTGGAGTCGATGATTTTATCGATCCGTGGTAGCGGGAAGTGATCCTTTGGGCAGTGCTTGTTTAAAGAAGTGAAGTCCACGCACATCCGTCGGATATCCGTGTCCTTTTTTGGCACCAGCACCGTATTGGCGAGCCAAGTGCTTTCCTTGATCTCGCGTATGAATTTGGCCTCGAGGAGTCTGTTGATCTCCATGCCAACTGCCTGCGCTCGTGGCTCAGATAGTCGCCTGATTGTTTGTTTGAGTGGCCTTGCATCGGGGTTGACGTTGAGTGCGTGCTCGGCGAATTCACTGGGAACTCCTGGCATGTCCGCAGGACACCAGGCGAAAATTTCCCAGTGCTCACGGAGGAATTCGACGAGCGCGAGTTCCTATGCGGGACTCAAGTTGCTGGCGATGAGGGCCGTTTTGGTGGGATCTGTCGGATGGACCTGCACCTTCTTTGTGTGCACGGATGAGTCGAAGGAGAGATCAGGTGAGCTTGGCCTGCTCAGGGGAGACATACTATTGTCTGTCGTTTCCTTCAATCGCGCGAGCTCCTCCTGCATGCCAAAGGACTGGGAGATTCTGTTGAATTTCCTATCGCAACTGTCGGATCGCTCAAAGCTTCCATTGATCGTGATGACACTGTTGGGACCTGGCATTTCATCTGCAAGTAGGCGTAGTGGGGTACCGCCATGAACCTAGCGAACACGACGCGTCCGAGGATGTAGTGGTATTGTGAGGGCCAATCGACGACCTCAAAGTCAATGCGCTCGTGCCTAAAGTTCTTCGGCGTGCCGAATATGACGTCGAGGTTGATTTTGCCCAGGGGGTATACGCCTTTCCCTAGGACGATGCCATGGAACGTTGTGTCCGATGCCTCCAAGCAAGTTAGAGGAATCCTCATTGCTCGCAGGGTACTCGCGAATATGAGGTTGATGCCGCTTCCACCGTCCATGAAGACGCGACTCATGTCGAAACCTCCAATTTGCGCCTCGAGTACGAGGGGGCAATGACCTGGGCGAGGTACTTGAGGCGGGTGGTCGCGTTTATCAAAGGTGATGCACGACTCACTGCCACTGAGGTACTCAGTGGTGGATGGTGGTGAGTGCGTGGCCAAGTTGACTTGGCGAGTGATAGCTTTCTGCACCCTATTGGAGGGGCGCCCCTTTTGGATCATCATGGTACCCATGGCCCGTGGGTACGGTTCTCCTCCGTGGTGCTGGTCCGGTGTAGCTCCGTTCGGGGGTGGCCCTGGTGGTGGTGGCGGTGCGCCATGTGCCACGGCGCCTAGAGCGGCCCCGTAGCCTCTTTCGACTGCGTTGCGGTTCATCCGAACCAATCCCTCGTGTAGCTTGAGGAACTCGCGGCAGTCTTTGAGGAGGTGGCTGGACTTTCTCTTGTCGTCATGCTTGTCGATGTAGAAGTGTACCGTGCATGGTCCGGACAGTTTCTCCTCGATGGAGGTCGCGGTTGCCTCGTCGCGAGTGCGGTGTTGCCACACTTGCATGGTCTTCCCAGAGTCGCGGTATCCGCTGCTGCGGTATCCGCTATTGCGGTTGTCGTCGTGTCTCCCGTCGTAGCCGGCTGCGACCATATTAACGTCGTCACGGTCATCGTAGATGCGCATGCGGCGTTTGCCTCGGCGGTCGCGTCTGCGTTCGAGCTCTGCCTCCTCGTCAGAGTGAGTGCGGTTCTTCACTTAATCTTCTCCATCAGCCCATCGATTCGCGATCTCCATTAGGTGGTCGATAGTCTGGGGCTTTGAGCGGCCCAGCTCCTCCCTGAGCTCTAAACGGCGAACGCCACCGTTGAATGCATCAATCGCACGGTCCTCTGAGATGTTTTCCGCGGAATTCTTGATGATGGACCACCTTCGGATGTATGAGCGCAGTGATTCGCCAGATTTTTGCTAGCAGCATCTCAGTTCTTCGATTGATGCGGGCCGTTTGTACGTGCCCTTAAAGTTGCGCACGAAGCTATAGACCAGCTCATCCCAGCTACGAATGGATCCGCATGGGAGGCTATTGAGCCATGCTCGGGCGGCGCCCTGCAGCTGTAGCTGCAAACATTGCATGGCAGTACTTCGACTGCCCCCGTGGAGTCTGACGGAGGAGATGTGGTCCTCTAGCCAGATTTTAGGGTCTTGTAGGCCGTCGAACTTCGGGTTTTCCGATGAAAGTTTAAACCCCTTAGGCATTCGTTTCTGCCTAATGGATCTGCTAAAGCATCTGGCGCCGCATAGCTCCCCGTATTCCTCCTCTGAGTCAGTCGACCGGGCACGTCGTGCTCTTGATTTGTCGATCTTACGTTGTGTGAGGTCGTTGCGCGCATCATAGTCGCGATCGTGTCGCTGCGAACGACGGCGTCGAGACAGGTCGTGGCTGTCATCGCTAGACGAGGGCAAGGAGTAGCGTTTTGCTAGCGTTTTGCCCTTTTTGGGGTCTGGTACTGGCTGCTTGTCGAGGGCAGCCTCGATTAGTCCCAAACCCGCGATCGTAGATCGGTGCATGGCGGTTCGCGGATCTCTAGCCGGTGGCAGGTTGTTGAGGAGGTACATGGTGGCTGCCGTGACCGCGGCCTGCGGCGTTCTGGGGACCACGTTGCCTCTCGTGTCGACTGTCATAGAGCTGAAGTCGAGGACTTTCGCGGCGTCTATGCGCTCTTGTTCGGTGAGGTGAGCCATTCGCGACTGCCTCTTCTCGGCGACGTACTCGTTTCCTCATGAGGAGGATCCTCCGTAGGAGGAGAGCCCAACACGACGAAGGCTCGATTCGTCTGCCGCCCTTTTACGCGCCTCCAGCTGCGCGATTGCTTCTTTTTGGCGCTTGAATTCCTCTTTCAGGAGCCAGTGGTAGCCCATTAGTAATTCCTGTGGGGATCCAAAGGGCAGAGGTGCACCTCGTAGGGCTTCGCGACAGTGCTCCCACTCTTGCTCGTTGAGCCTGATTACGACGCCTTCGCCGGTTTGCTCATTGATTATGCTGGGAGGTTCAACTGCTCCACCGTTTGCGCCGTTACCGCCGTTGCCACCGTTGCCAACGTTGGGTGGATCGGTGCCATTGCCGGTGTTGACGACGCCGCGATTGGCGGAGGTGTCGCCTGCGTTGATGACAGCGCACATGAAGTGATTGGGGAAGTTGTTGCTTCCGCAACTTTTAGATTCGGAACCGCAGGTTCCATCTTCTGTGGCCAGGTCGCTCAGATCGTAGTCGCGACTGCTATCGCTGATCGTGTTCCCGACTGCCACCGGAGTATCGAGCTCGCTGAGTGTGCCGATCGATGGAGGGAACCATGATGCCGGGGCAATCGCCGGTGTTGTCGGTTGATCAGGCATGCGAAGCGTGCCCATCTGACCAACTTGGAAGCGGAAGCTCCCAATCGCCAAGCTGATTCCGTCTGCCACGGACTCGAAATCCGGGCGGGTGGCCGGTGTGTGGACGGTGAAGTCGAAGGCGCCGAAGAGCTGGCGAATCTCTGCTGTTGCGGAGTTGTAGATTGCGGTTGATGGGGCCAAAGAAGCCACAACATCAGCACTCCCAATCCCCACGAACGGCGCCAATTGACGAGGGTTTAACTCATCAATGCCCATTGTTATGGACTTGGGTTTTGGAGAAGGAGGGAGTACTGGAGACATCTATCGGCTAGCAAACAAGCACACAGGGGACAAAGGATTTACCCAGGTTTAGGCCTCGTAGAGGTCCCTACTCCTGCTTGTCTGCTCGTGGAATTATCGAGAGAGTCGAAAGTTACAATGGTGCGCAGATGCAATCTGGCGAGAGTTGTGAAAACTAGGGTTGTGTCTGTCTTCCTCGCCGCCTCCTTCTAGCCTTTATATAGATAGGCTAGGTCTCAGGTAGCAGGTCGAGTCGGTTACAAGTTAGGGTTTTCCCCTTCAAACTTTCTATCTTTAGCTTCTTCTTGTCTCTCAAGCAATCGAGAGTCCGTAGATCACTCGAATCCTTTCGTCTGGGCCTTGGCGACACCGTGGGCTTATACGTATTTATACCGTATATACCAAGCTCGAGTACCTGCAGGGTATACCCATGTCAAACCCTAAATATGGTAAGACATTAAAGAATACATAAAACACTTAAAAATACGAAAAACACATAAAAATAGAAAAAACAAGCCACTAAAAAGTAATAACCCTGTAGGCTCAATTAACTACCTACAACTGGCCCAACATCGCTGTAATCACGGAGGGCATAGTTATCGGCACGTCGATCGTCCATCAACCCACGACTCAACCTAGGTAGGTTGCCTCTCACCGCTGCCTCTATGACGAGCCGCCCTCGCCGTCCCACAATGTCGCCTCCCTTCTCCACCTCCTCTCGTCTGTCGTCTAGGAATCGACGTCACCTGTCACCACTTCATCCTCGCAGGACTCCCTTTCGCAGTCTCTCATTGGTGCCACCCTTCGTCGCATCTTCTCATCTGTCATCCAGGTAATGTTTCCATGTCTCATGGATTGTTTGTCGTGTATACAAGATACTCATATAGGTTTGTGGGAATCTGCTATAGATTTAGATGGAGAAACATTAACACATTCTCTAAATGATTCGTGCAGAATGGACGATTTAGATGGGGAGATATTTTGTAACTACATAAGATGGGCAAATTTGGTAGCCGGCTTTACAAGCGTGCAACGTGCGAGATTTACCATCACTACTTTGCGGCCGATGTTGGATGTGCCACGAATCACGATGTGAGAAAACTTAATCAGATTCATCATTGAGTTATTCAATCCATCGTCTAGCACCTTCATCATAAAATAAGGATTAGTAGAAATAGTAGGAACTTGTGAGGACGTAGAACATATTTATGGTTTACGTAATCAAGGTTATTTTGCATTTCAAATTAAAAAGGAAGATGGTCAAACTAATATGTATAACATACCCCTATGTTTTCTCAGCAAGTCAAGCGGTAATATAGTGATAAAAGATTTGATTAATTACATAAAGACCGAGAAGGCGTCTGATGACAACTTCGTCCGCAAAGCGGTGCTTGCGCTAATTGGTCTTGTCATAGCCCTATCGAGTAACGTAACTATACCTAAGACATTCTACTATTTAGTGGAAGACGTTCCTCGTATTTTTCAGATTAACTAGAATTAATTCACACTGAAGTTTCTCATAGATAGTTTGAAGGATAGCTTTGTAGGATCTACTATGAGAGCATGGCCCAAAGGAAATCTAGGTCTAACACATGTATATATGTTAAGTCAAACAATCATAAGTTTTTATGTTCAGCTCTTGATGTAAAACTAAATTTATTTGTCTGTACAATTTGTTTGAAGTTTCTTTACTAGGAGAAGTTGGTGATCGTTGATGATCCTACTTATATTCCCCTTGTGTCCATTCGGCTAGTAATAAAAAAATGGACAGAAGACGAATCAGAAAGGAGATATTGCTATGATTATAAGAATGGTCGAGGCCTCGGAAACAATGCTAAAGTGATGGTAGTCAGTTTAATCATTCTTTTGATATGTCACCATACATAGCTCATGTTTGTATTTGTAATTTGTATAATTTGTTTATTTTTGTAACATGCAGATCTGTAATAATATTGGGGAGCAATATAAGAAAAAAAGTGTGCAAAAACCATCAATGAATGGTGAACAGTCAAGTTCAAACAAACAGGTTAGTAACATGGACTTCCTATTCGAACGTATGACGACAGATTTGAAAAATCACATGGACATGAAGATAACACTTATACCCCAGATATGTGCAGAGGTGATACGATCTATATTTTATGTGTTGTTTCATGTTGATGATAACGATACTACACTTTGAATGAAAACTCAGTACTTAATATTTTTTGTTATGCAAGAGGTTCTAAAATTGTTAAATATAAATGGTGCCATGTACAAACCAACTGAAGCATCATAGTCGGACAAAAGAGGAGATGGTGAAGATGTAAAATCTATTCTCAGTGAATCACAATTAGGCAAAGAATTTGTCTATAAACATGATAATAAAGAATCCAAGCTTGATGACATTCTGAGAAAAACGTCGGCTAATTCGGAAGCAGCCATTGCGGATGATCCATTTGGTGGTGACAGTTATGTCACACCCTTGAAGGAAAAAACGTATGCCGACGACTTCTGTTGACATGTCAATGAACACACCAGACCACCTTCGAAAGATGGATTGTACAGAGGAGAATCCATGGGACGTAGATGAAAATACCAAGTCTGTGTCATCATTGGAGGTACCGTCATGCATTCTTGGTACTCAGAAGGATACACCAAATGGTGCACAGAGCGGTGTCGTGCAGAACAATGCACACAATGATATGACTTTTACCGCAGGGAAGGAAGATGCAACAAACTGTGGTAATTCTATTGATAGCGGCAAAACGGAAATTGACAATGGTCTAGGCAAAAGGAAACGTATCCAAGGGTAATAGTAAGTATGGCTCCCCATTATTTGAGCGACAGAAACAACCGAAACGTAAATCAAAAAATATGAAAGGTATAATGCTTTATAGATTTCATTAATTATTTTTATTCAGCAAACAAAATGGTTCAACGTGGTAACTTGTGTATTTTCATAAATGTTATGCAGCGATGTTATTTGAACAACATGATATTGGGGAATGTTACACTATGTTAACACCTGCTGAAATAGAAGGTGCTGTGAAATATGTTTCAACTTTGACAAAGATCCCCAAAGAGGCTGTAAAAAGGGCGTACCAGAACACAGATGAGGTAATCTTGTCTTCAAAAAATCTTAACGATGTCCTTATAAAAGAATGGCTTAGTACTACTGTAAGTAATTCTCTAACCTATTATTGTTATTTTACAACAAAGCAGTATGAACATGCAATCATTGTACAACTATTATTTTCAGATACTTGATGCCTACATTCTAGAGCTGGCTCCCCGTCTTGACTATGATCAGCACATATATGGACCATTGAGGTCAACCTATCTTATCAATGAAGCCATTAAAATGTACAAAATGAAAAAATTTGAAAAAATTTGACATAGAAGAAGTGCCAAGACCAGGAGTTGTAGGAAGGGTTATGAATGAATATTTTGTGCGTGACAAGGTAAATAGTGTTTTTTATAAAGTTAATGCTGTTGTTAACTATTTGGAATCCTACAAAGTACATGCTAGTGATCTTATTTTGTAGGCATATTTCCCTCTGAATATACGCGGAGAACATTATGTGATAGTTGTAATGCATAACATTAAGAAGGAGTTGCAAGTCCTTGACCCTAAGTACAATTTAACCTATTCGCATGCAGTTGTGGATGACTTGGTATTATCTACTTTTCTCATCAAAACCGTGTTATCTTTTGGCGTTTCACTAACTCTTAATCTTTTGTAGAAAGAAAAAATTGCACTAGACATATGGTGGACAAACAAAACTACACCCAAACAATTTCTTGACATCGATACTTGGCCTATAAAAAATATGAAATTGGAAAGCAAGATGATTCGTAAGTACTTGTGAATCATATCACTTTTGCACTACTAAGATGTCGTAAATGAATTTTATTTCATCCTATATGGCAGCAACTCATGCGGATTATGGGTATTGCAATGTCTAGAGCACTGGGACAGAGATCGTATGACTAAGAACATTTCTCAGGTCTGTACACTATTCCTTTATATAGTCGCAAAAATCAATATGATTACAATTAAACTTATAAACTCTTCTATATGGTACTATAGACAACAATCAAGGAATTAAGAGGACCTACCGTTGCAACGATTATTCTGTCTAGAAGAAACAAGCTAGAGGCTGTGAAAAGGAAAGTCAGATCAGTGATTAATAATAGTGCACCTTGAGAATTTACTAGTCCCTGTAGGTTTCCATACATGGTAAATTCATATTGATTTGTAAAACAGTTTATTGTTTGCATTTTACGACAACAGTCCATATCCTGTTGTGTCGGGTCAACTCAAAACTAAGAAATGGTTTGGTTGTTTAACTTGTTTGTTTCGACCCAAATTAGTTGTTCACATTGAAAAACTAGTTCGTTTCTTCAACCAAGCACCTTTTAATATACATAGTGTGCTATGCATATTTTAATATATTTAGCTTGATCTGCATATTTCGGTGAAATCAAATTGGAAGGACACGAACAAAGTATAAAAACAACGAGATAGATATAATATAGGAGGGGGCATCCCTTACAACATAGAAAACATACATAGAGGGGCATATATGCCCAAGCAAAAAACATGAAAATAAACACTATAGATGGTAGTAAACCCTAGCACAACAGGGGCTCACTACTTGGACTCTCTCCTCCCTCTTGCTCTTGCTCCCGTCCTCGATCCCATCTCCTCGGCACTGCCCCAGCCCTCACTCTTCCTCAACGTTGTACGGGAGAGTGTGCATCCCGTTGATGGTGGGGAAGGTATTGTCGAAGTTCATGAAGATGTTGAAGGTGGTGAAGAAGATCGACTCGCACCCACACCAGTAGACCTCACCGAGGAGAAGTTATGCATCATACTGGTTGGTGAAGTGCACCGTGAGCCCTACCACAAGGCCTCCGAGGGCATAGTGATCTTCGAGGCGGAACATGGCCGGAGAGTTAGGTCGGAGGTGGTGATAGCCGGCGCTAAGGAAGGCGTGGGCCAACTCCCTTGGGGACCTCAACCTTGAGTTCGCCCATACTCGGAGGGACCCCTCAACAACGACCACGGCGGGGTAGGTCATCTCCGGCACGGTGCGAGGCGGACGAAACGTAGCACCGTTGAACTGCATGGTGGCGGCTGGCAATGGATCTTGCTAGGCGGCGGACTTTGGACCTTAGTGAAGAAGAAGGGCTTGGCAGATGGATGTAGTGGAGTGTGGGAGCAGATGCTATGGAGATATGGCAGTTTAAATAGCCTGGAGTGCCGCTTGAACAAGATCGGTGAGTAACTGCACGACGCGTTGGATACTCTGCGCGTGTATTGGTGCGAAACGAGGTGTGTCCGTATCCATCACGCGCGTCATCTCGGTTTCCATGCTCTCTGAATCGCTGTGTTGCTAATTGATGCATTGATTCAACGAGTCTGAAACGAGCGTAGTCGTTGTGTCGTAAAGTATGAAACAAGAGCTGCATGCTATGTCGATCTACGTGTCCACTTAGCTGCACGCCCATGCATGCATCCATGGTGGGGACATGGCCTAATCTGGAAACCCACGGCCCAACGGTCCAACGACCGCTCCATTTCAACGTGTATTAATGAGGTGGACCTTTTCTATGCATGAGCCATGCAACATCGTAGCATGTCTATTGCACATTGCCGCAGCCTCAGTAGCGTAGCTACATGCACATCTTTTTTCGCTGCGAATTCACGCGGGCGTGTCGCTCGGTCGGTCACGCGCCAAACAATTTCACACAGGGGCGCAGCTTTCCGTCACGCGCCCGCAGAAAAGAGTCAATGCTCCTCGATACCGTGTGCCCGCACCTCCTCGATACCGTGCGCCCGCGCCTCCTCGAAACAGTGCGCCTTAAACACGAGGGGAGAACGAAGCGGCCAAGACGTGCCCATATATTTGCCCCTCGACATCTCTCTCTCTCACTCGCTCGCACCCATCCATCTAACCGCTAGCCGCCGAGCCCCGCCACCACTCAAGAAACCGCTAGCCGCCACGCTCCGCCACCACTCAAGCAAGCGCTCACCGCCCCCGCCTCCTCCCCTGCCACGATGCAGTTCAACGGCCTGATGTACGGCCACCATGCGGGAGACAGAGTGGCCGCACTGCCGGGTTCTTGAGAACCGCCTCCGCATCTGGGCCATCTCGAGGTGGAGCGGACCGTTGGAGCTAGCCCACTTCTTCCTTGCTGCCAGCTACCGCCACCTCCCTCCCGGCACTCCACCCATGTCCCAGATCGAGCAGCAGTTCGATGGCGCCAACGGCAACAACAACTTTTGCATCGGCCTCTTCGTCACCTTCGTCAACCACTACGACGCCTACCACCTCCTCGGCCAAGTGTTCTGGCGTGGATGCGAGTTCATCACATTCACGACGTACAATATGTTCACCGACTTCCACGGCATCTTCTCCATCAACAGCGCGGCCCACTCTCTCCCGTACATCATGGCGGAGGATGATGAGGGGTATGACGCGTAAGGAGCGGCCAAGGAGGAGCCAGGGAGCGGCCGGGACGAAGGAAGAACAAGACGGTGTCGTGTCCGTGTCGTGTCGTGTATGGTTGGACTTGCTTTGCTACTATGTAATGGTTGCTAATCGTGTTTTATTAATACATGTGCTTATAGTTCGTGAAAAAACACACTTGTGTATACTACCAAAATGGGTACACAAGTGCATAAAACAAAAGGCTCAAAATGTGATAACAGCCCATGCATCAAAAGGTTGGAAAAAATATCGCTAGAATTATCATCAAAAAGGAACTACACAAGTGCATAAAACAAAACTATCAGTGAGTTTTTTCTTAACACTAACGAACAGAAGAAGCAAAACAGAGCATCTAATAATAATTTGCCCGAATTCGAGTTGATTTTATTCAAGCCAAAGCCATAGACCATAACATCCATGTTTGTGGGTTCCAGGATAACAAAGCATCGCGATTTTTACTCGAACACTGATTACGTTGTCTAATGACCAATGATCAGGAGATAAACAAATTGAGAGAAATTACAATGGCATGCCCTCCTTCCAATTCCATGAAAAAACGTCACACGGGAGCTATTTGCCTGAACAAACCAGTAGACTATAAATATACATCACAAATACATATTTTCACACGAACTGTCTAAAAATTAATTTCCATGTAGGATACTTGAAAAATGACTACTCTTACTGCTGTAGGACATTCCTGCACGAGATGACACACAATATTAGATAATAAATTCTAATAAAAATGCAGGAAATATATCAAGCTAATTTTCAAAATTGTACTTGGGATGATATATGGATTTTGGGTTCTTCCTGTTATCTCCCTCCTATTGGCAACCGCTGCACACCCGCATCTCCGCTCTTTTTATCCTAGCGGTCGACCATTTTTGGTCATGGGAGATTGTTTATCGACTGGAACTTACTTGTTTTGCTTAGGTGCACCCTTGGTGGACACTTTTTTAGGATCACCAATATCAAACTAGCTTGCTTGACTTGCATCTGCATTTTCATTAACTAAACTACGAGGACCATATGCTCTGCATTTATCATACCCTTATCTTCTAGAAATAATTCCATCGATGGTACTCTTCAGAAGATCGTACTCCGCTATGTCATTGCATGCAATATGCATAGCTTGTGAGGCCAACACATTTATACTGCTGTATTTTTTTCTGCTCCTCTGGCCCAGACCAACCCCAACCAAACATATCGCTCGTGCGTCTAGCAGGCAACCCAAACCTGGCATTTTTAGTGAAACGCCGCAGAGCATAGCAGTCTGGTATTGTAGTAAATTTTAAGTGATTGAGCACACGCAATATGTGCTTGCAAGGGATCCCTTTGCGAATCATCCTTCGACAGCTGCACCGTATAATTTCTGACGAGTTGGGAGTGTATTCCACGTAAAACTTGCTGTCAAGGTTATTTTTCTATGCGACGACAAAGGTGTACGAGTCAGATCCTAGCTTTCTTACTAAAATCTGCATGCCGCCAATCTTCGAAATCTCACCTTGCAAAATATAGAACACAACTGGAGTGAAGACTATCGTAGCAGCTACCTCTAGTTCTTTGAAATCAGTAACTGGCACCGGAAATGTCTGTGAAGCTGTACAGTCATATTTGGCCTCCTTCTCACGGAGACGTGAGATAGCATTATCGTAGTCACTAACCATGTCCACCAACTTCATTTCCCCATCAAGGTGGAGGTGAAGAGACGAGTTTAAACTTCCACTCCTCTGGTTGCTTTTCATACCCAGCCAGAATCCTTCTGAAAGATACGCGGTGGCCCATAATCTCTTCTTTATGTACATTCTCTTAAGCCAATTTGTAGTTTTGGGTGACGTCCACTTCCTAACAAAAGCGTGCCATCGTTGCTCGAATACTTGCTCCAACATGGTGTAATATAGAAGAGTCCTAAACTCGTTCAGTGACTTGTTAGGTAGGTGCATCTCCATATTTTTTTCAACGTGAAAGCTACAAATACGATGGTATACCCAGTAAGTACTTCATCCACAACGGAGATCATCACAACATCTGCATCCGTGATTACTGCCTTTGGCTTCTGCTGGCACATTGCTTTCAAGAAAGTCCGGAGCAGCCAGACATATGTTTCTTGGGTCTCCTTTGATAGTATGGCACAGCCAAATACCATTGTTTTACGGTGATTGTTCAAGCCGACAAAGGGAACAAATGGCATTCTATACTTATTCATCTTGTATGTGCTGTCAAACACAACAACGTCACCGTAGTCCTGGTAGTCCCGACGTGATTGAGAATCGCACCAGAACAAGTGCTGCAGACGGCCTTCATCTAGCGTGTAATCATAAAAAAATTTAGGGTCCCTCTTTTTTCTCTCCGTCATGATGCCCAAGGTTGTGTTAGCATCACCCTTAACAGCTTCCTCTTCTCCCTTGAGCACATGTTGTACAAATCCTTCCTTGTAAATCCCACACCGGCAAATGAACCACCAGAGTTACTAATCATTGATCACATGATAATATGCTTCCTAACCCCCATAGTACACTGTGATAATATCTCAGCTCTTTGGGAGTCGTTGATCTTCCTATGGGACCAAAGAAAAGGGACTTCATCCGGTCTCGATAACACATGATTGTGAGTGTCATCAAAACTTTGAACGATCCAAAGACCAGTTTTTCCATCAAACTTCACCACCATACGTGCCTTACAGTTGCACCTAGACTCACCTCTGAGCCTATATTTGCAGCCTTCCATTGTCAGTAACTTATTGTCACGTTTCCCTTGCTTGCAACACACAAAGCGCCTTAGACGAACAACTCCATCATCAAACCGCCTCACTTGGTGCTTCCAAATGCCGAACCCATGATCTTTGGCATATCTATTGTAGAAAGAATAGGCTGCTGCTTCACTATCAGATGTTATTTCCATTATCTTGCAGTATAGTTCTCTCTTATCATCAGGATACCCATTGTCATTGCTACATTTATTTGAACTCTCAGTCTGATTACGTGGTGCCTGCTACAAATTCAAAACCTAGCCATTATAACTATAGTAGTATGCATGTCGGTTTGTTGATTGCTAAAAAACAGCCTATAAATAATACCTCATTCGTGTCAACGAATATATCAACATTTGGTGCATCTTCACAATCATCATAATTACCCATCTCCAAGTCTAATTCACTAAAATAGTCATACTCCATACCAGAGTCATTTGTTACCTAAATTTTTTAGCAATATTTAGTATACAATTGCATCATACGGTGCATGACATATAAAATTTTACACCATTACACATACCTCAGTATCAACAAACATGTCCATTTCTTCATGGTTGTTAAGGCCATTGTGGAAATCGTCGTCATAGACAATCTAAATAAATCAAGCCATGAAATATCATATATTATTTAATTTAGCATTTAAATATCAAATAAGAAGCTAATGTGTCCTCACACCAAACTCTTTTTTCGCTCCAGCCATCTTAGGGATGCATATTGGTGGAAATGGAATCATCACCAACATGCCCGATTTGATCATCTTTCATACTAGATCTAGAGTCCTCCATCTCCTCTATCAGTAATTGCACCACATTGTTAGAATCACCACTGATATGTGTCTCTAACAATTACTAGAGACGAAGCATGATCATGGGGTGAACTTACAAGATCGGAAGATAAAGCTGATGATTTGTATTAGAAACCCTAGTGACGAAGACGCCGAGCTGTTGGCGTGCCTTCTACCTTCGAGGATTTGCGGCGGCGGACACGAGGATCTGCGGTGGCGGACGTGGGGTAGATCGGTGGTGCCAAGGGGAAGCGGATCCGCAGGTACGAGCGGCCGAGTTTTACTAGGCGGTAGAGAGGAGAAAGCTTCAGTTACGCCAAACAATAGTGCATGCATGGACGTGGGAGCTAATCGCGGTGATTAGGTCTAGGTAGACCCCATGTGGGGTCGTGACGTACGGTGTCGTTAGTCCCTGTATACAGATACGAGACTATACTAGGCTTGGATATGGGTTCCGCCTAGGCCAAAAAAATGAAGCCAACAAAACGCGCCCGACTAAAATGTCCCTAGCAGTTCAGACTTCCTCCTAAACGACGGTGCGCACTAAAGCACTCGTCTACTAATAAGCGGCGACATGGGGAGAAAAACTACTGCTGTCGCACGGGCAAGAGATTGCGGCCTGTGCAGAAGCAGAAGCATCTATACCTGGTGCTTGATGACGGCGGGGAGCAGGGCTAGGGCTTCACCATCCGCAAGATTGACGCTGAAAACCTGGAAACCAGCACTGACCTGGACCTGGAGCCTTGCGTGCTCCAACTAACGGCACCTTCCCCATGCTATGACATGAATTTCACCGCCCTGGACAACAACATCTTTATCTCCCATAGTAGATATGGTAAGACCATGGTCTACAACATGGAGACAGAGGCGGTGGCCATCGGTCCTCACCTCCCGGACTCTATGCTCATCGGCTTCCACATCTTCGTGGCCACCACCAACATGCAGCTGTATGCGCTGAAGCACAACTTCACGAGAAAGGAACACTCCTTCGAGGTGATGTCTACCGCTGGCACCGAGGATCGTCCGTGGATGTCGAGTCCAACCAGGGCCTGGTCCTAGAAAAGCGTCCCCTCGCCACTGCCGTTCTCCGACAACGAGAGGATACCCTCCTATGCCATGCACCCGGATGGAGAGACCATCTTCATGACCATGGTGGGAGAAGTATTTTCTCAGCAACTTTCTCGTACCTTCTCCTTTAACACCAAGCGTTGTGAGTGGAAGTGTCATGGCGAATGGATGTTGCCTTTCAAAGGCCAAGGCTACTTCGACAACGAGATGGATGCGTGGGTCGGGCTTCACAAGGACGGTTATGTTTGCGCCTGCCAAATCGCGTCCTTCAGCAGCAGCGACGAAAGTACCAGACAGCCCAACTAGAAGATGGTCAAGGAGAAGATGTTCCTCAAGAGCCGGCAGAGAAAATGTGCCATCCCCACGTAAATTGGCAACTCCATGTTCTGCCTTGTGGAGTGCGTTAAAGGCAAGGGACTGGAGCTTCAGGATGATGTTGGCCACAACGATAAATTCATGTTGCTCCATGTCACGATATTTGTCCTTAAGTATAGTCGCGAGGGAGAGCTGCAAACCACCATCCATCGCACCACTAAATCCTATCAAGTGTATAAGAATATGTCATTTCTCCTATAGCATTCTTGATGTAGTTATGAACTATACTTTACTTGTTGCGCACTTGGTTGTCCGGAAATGCATTCTATGTACTTCCTCTAATCCTAATTAATGTTATCAGATTTATCTAGATCTGAATCTAGATAAATCTTGGATCCAGATAAATCTAAGAACATTAATTAGGATCATAGGAAGTATAGGAAATCAGGAATCATCACCGATACCTAGGTTCATATGTACCCAAAACAAAAATCTCTCCCACAAAGTTGTATTTTATATAAAGTACCTTGTGCAAATTTTAAAATAAATTGCACGGGCTACCATATCCTGCTAATTTTAGAACACAGATTACAAACAATTACAAATACCAAGCCAATAGGTCAATCTTGCAGTAGATGTCTTCTAGCTATGCGTTCTTGAGTAAGCTTTCACCACCATTGATGTCTCCATGTTGTCACCAAGTCTTGTTTTGTCTTGTTCTGTCTACAAAATTACCCAAGCATTGATCATAGTGCACCAGTGTGATATAAGTTGCATCACCACATCTATTGGAGTGTGTATGGTCATGTCGATGAAGATGGTTTAAAAATGAACACATGCAATGACCCTAGAGACTACAGACCATGGTCAAAATCCCTTAGAATGTAACTACCACATGGAATGGTTCCCTTGTGTGACATAAGTTGCATCACCATATCTATGGGAGTGTGCGTGATCATGTGGATCAAGGTAGTTTGGAAAAGAACACATACAATGACTCTAGAGACTGTATTTGTCAAACCATGATAAAAAAACACATAAAATGCAACTACCACATGGAATGGTGCACCGATGTGATAGAAGTTACATCACCACATCTATTGGAGTGTGTGTGGTAATATGGATCAATGACTCTAGAGACTCCATGTGTTAAACCATGTTCAAAAATCCCAAAAAGCCCTTGGAATGCAACTGCCACATGGAATCGTGTACCTGTGTGACAAAAGTTACATCACCATATCCATTAGACTGTGTGTGGTTATGTGGATCAAAGTGGTTTGGAAAAGAACACATGGAATGACTCTAGAGACTCCATGTGTCAATCCATGGAAAAAAGCCCAAAAATACATAGGAATGCAACTGTCACACGGAATGGTGCCCTAGTGTGACATAAGTTGCATCACCACATCTATTAGACTGTGCGTGGTCATGTGGATCAAGGTGGTTTGGAAAAGAACACATGGAATGACTCTAGAGACTCCATGTGTCAATCCATGGTAAAAACACATATGAATGCAACTGCCACATGGAATGGTGCACCAGTGTGACAGAAGTTGCATCATCACATCTATTAGAGTGTGTGTGGTCATGTGGATCAAAGTTGTTTGGAAAAGAACCCATACAAGGACTCTAAAGACTCCATGTGTCAAACCATCATCAAAAATCTCAAAAAGCCCTTGGAATGCAACTACCACACGAAATGGTTCACTAGTGTGATATAAGTTGCATCACCGCATCTATTGGAGTGTGTGTAGTCATGTGGATTAAGGTACATTGGAAAAGAACACATGCAATGTCTCTATATACTCCATGTGTGAAACCATTGTCAAAAAGCCCAAAAGGCCATTGGAATGCAACTGTCATAGGAAATGTTGCACCAGTGTGACAGAAGTTGCATCACCACATATATTAGAGTGTGTGTGGTCATGTGGATCAAGGTGGTTTGAAAAAACACATGGAATGAGTCTAGTGACTCCATGTGTCAATCCATGGTAAAAGGCCTAAAAATACATAGGAATGCAACTTTCATATGGAATGGTGTACCGGTTTGACAGAATTTGCATCACCACATCTATTGGAGTGTGTGTGGTCATGTAGATCAAGATGGTTTTGAAAAAAACACGCAATGACTCTAGAGACTCCATGTGTCAAACCATGGTCAAAAACACATAGGAATGCAACCACCACATGGAATGGTGCACTAGTATGATAGAAGTTACATCACCAAATCTATTGGAGTGTGTGTGGTCATGTGGATTAAGGTGATTTCGAAAAGAACACATGCAATGACTCTAGAGACTCCATGTGTCAAACCATGGTAAAAATAACATAGAAATGTAACTACCACATGGAATGGTGCACCAATGTGATAGAAGTTGCATCACCACATCTATTGGAGTGTATGTGGTCATGTGGATCGAGGTGGTTTGGAAAATAACACATGCAATGACTCTAGAGACTGCATGGGTGAATCAACGGTAAAAAGCCCAAAAATACATAGGAATGCAACTGCCATAGGGAATGGTGCCCAGTGTGACATAAGTTGCCTCACCACACCTATTGGTGGTCATGTGGATCAAGGTGGTTTGAAAAAGAACACATGGAATGACTCTAAAGACTCCATGTGTCAATCCATGGTCCAAAACACATAGGAATGCAACAACCACATTGAATGGTGTAGTAGTGCGATAGAAGTTGCATCACCACATCTACTGGAGTGTGTGTGAAAATGTGGATCAAGGTGGTTTTGAAAAAACACATGCAATGACTCTAGAGACTCCATGTGTCAAACCATGATCAAAAATCTCAAAAATCCCTTAGAATGCAACTCCCACAGGGAATAGTGTACTAGTGTGAATAAATTGCATCGCCACATCTATTGGAGTGTGTGTGGTCATGTGTATCAAGGTGGTTTGGAAAAGAACAAATGGAATGACTCTAGAGAATCCATGTGTTAATCCATGGTAAAAAAGCCCAAGAATACATTGGAATGCAATTGCCACATGGAATGGTTCACTAGTGTGATAGAAGTTGCATCATCACATCTATTAGAGTGTGTGTGGTCATGTGGATCAAGGTGGTTTTGAAAGAACACATGCAATGACTATAGAGACTCCATGTGTCAAACCATGGTAAAAACACATATGAATGCAACTACCACATGGAATGGTGCACTAGTGTGATAGAAGTTGCATTACCACATCTATTGGAGTGTGTGTGGTAATGTGGATCAAGGTGGTTTGGAAAATAACATTTGCAATGACTTTGGAGACTCCATGTGTCAAACCATGGTCAAAAATCTCAAAAGCCCTTGGAATGCAACTGCCACATGGAATGGTGCAGCTGTGTAACAGAAGTTGCATCACCACATCCATTAGATTGTGTGTGATCATGTGGATCAAGGTGGTTTGGAAAAGAACACACAAAATGACTCTAGAGACTCCATGTGGCAAACCATGGTAAAAATCCCAAAAGCTCTTTGAAAGCAACTGCCACATGGAATGGTTCACTAGTGTGATAGAAGTTGCATCTCCGCTTCTATTTGAGTGTGTGTGGGTATGTGGATCGAGGTGGTTTGGAAAAGAACACATGCAATGACTCTAGAGACTTCATGTGTCAAACCATCGTCAAAAAGCCCAAAAATCCCTTGGAATGCAACTTCCACAGGGAATGGTGCACTTATGGCCTACAAGTGCACAGGTTCATCATAGCATGTTTTCGTGGAAGTATTAATTCCATTTTTTATATCAATCCCAATAAGGAGCCTAGGTAAGTGTTTTGATGCAGCGTTTTTGTCGCACTCAAGGTGTCACCGATCTTGAGTGAATTGCCTGCAATTGTTGAAGGTGGAAGGTGGTGAGTGAATAATAGAGAAAACTTGTGTAAGGAAAAGTGAGAATTAAATAGCATAAAAGTAAAGACGAGAAAGGTGTTCGAGGTTCCTGTAGATGAGAAGTTAGGCGCGGAGAGACACGGTTCATGGTGATAGTGAAAGTGCCAGATGAATAAAGTGGAATAAGTGATAGTGATATTTCTTAGTTATAAGTGAGTAGGCAAGAAATCCATATACCGACTGTGAGTCCTCATGGACAAGTCTTCCTAGTCCCAATGATCTGTCTGCCTATTACCACGACAATGGTCAGCATATTAAGTAAGGTCTTTTGATTGGATCAAGGCTTTAATCTTGATGATTCCTTGTTGTTCTCGAGTAATACTAGCTCCTCATTGATATCGGCCGTGTCACTCGGGGGTCGCCGATTCGCTAGCATACAAGCTCATACCTATGAGATCTTTGGATCATGTTATTAGGGCCCTTAAATTAGATAACAAGCATTAGGTGAACACAGATAATCATTCTACAATTTAATAAACACTACAACAATCACAAGTGGATGGGATTAAAGAAGGCACAACATATCTCACTAATCCCCTACATCTCCCACGCCTATGGGGATTTACTCAGACATGAGAGGAAGATTAATCCAAGGCATAATTGTATTGCAAGTTGAAATCATCTCAAAGTTATCATAGCAAGCCACAATACTAGTTGAAGATCGAATCAAATACAAACCAAGGTAGATCAAAGTATCAAACCCTAATCTTACAAGTGACAATCTCTCCCTCTGTAAGTATATATGGGGATGATGGTGGAGTGAATGGTTTAGAGGCTAGAGATCGTCGAAGAATGAGACGGTGTTCTTCTCCTTCTCCAGATCTGATCTCTCCCTTTCTGGATGAGTTTGTGGTGACTGTGTTCTATTTTTCGTTGTCTCCCCTTCACGAAAGTTGTTTGTATTGATATAATGGAGCCGACTGCAGGTAGTATGGGCGTATGGTACAGGTGCATCCCGACCGTACTAGTGGTCATTATGCGCTCTGAATGCCTCCAATGAAAGGGGCTCTAATTGGGGATTTGCTTCTTTAGGTGTAGACCATAAATGCTTTGGATCTTCCAAAATTGTTTATTGCCTGAAAACCATCACAAGAAACCAATGATTCACTAATTGCGATGTTAACATTAGTAGAAAGGGCAAACTTTAGTGAAATCTGACCATAAACAAGAGGAAAACAATGATAAAAATGTTGAAATTTGGAGCTATGAACTTTCCCAAGCTTAGTTGTTACTCGCCCTCGAGTCAAACATATAATGAGTAATAGCAAGAAATTGAATAAAGAGGGAAGACTCACAAGTTCAAGGTTGTATCATATTCCATTGTCTCAAATCCTACAACCTTGAACATGAGCATAATATATCTGAACAATTACACTTAAGTTCAATTCCTAAACGCAAGTAACTCAAAAGAGACTATCAAAAAGTTGCCTAGGCTTGTGAATCAATTCTTTCCAGCGCCCTCTTTTACGAGAGTAAAAATATTTTTAAGCGAGGATGCTTTCAGTCAAAATGAAGGGTGCACAAGTATATGTCAAAAGAAGGATAGACTTAGAGCTTTTCATAACACCCACTTCGATAATCACGGTTATCAAACACCTCTTCTCTTCCTTGTTTTTCAAGAACTCTAGTTTATTCATTTTAGGTGGTGAGGTGATACCAATGCTCTCTTAAGTATTGAATATTTACAGCTCATATCTTAATGGTACTTCTCTTTTTTCCTCTTTCAAGGCTCATTGGTTGTTTCTTTTAAGTGCTTGCACAACCTTTGAGAGTACCAATACTTTTTTCCCATAAATTGACATGTGTGCCACTCATGTCATCAACTCATAGCTGAAATGTGGGGTTATACCATAGATAGGTCAAAAGCTAGCAGAGTTGTTGGCATCCCAAAGGTGTGCATGAGAAACATATAAATTTTTCTATTTTTTCATAAAAGCATAGCTGATCAAAACATGTTTGGCATCTCCCTCACCCACCATAAAAAGTTTGTTCCATCATACAATTTGTTTTCAGAAGGTATTATCAAGTCAACGATTAGTATGTGGGGTTGAGTACTACTAAAATTAAGCCCTTAAGACAAAAACATGGCACTAGAGTTATCAACATACACTTTTTCTTTTTCTCAAAAGTTTGGAACTTAATCCAAAGGGTTGTTTTTCTACACGATAGTAATTGTCATAAGTCTCAACCAAAGTAGTGACAATAACCTTTGAACTCAAGTCCTAAAAGATAACAAGCTACGCGTGGAGTAGAACTCAAGTGCAATCGAAACAGACACAAAATGTTCATGAAGAAACTTACAAGAAGAGGGAAATATGGATGTGGTACATCCTCATGCTTTCTCAACTCCTTGCGTTCGTCTCCATAGCTAGATCACTAGAAGTGAATAATGTGCAGAAAAATCAACGAGAGCCGATAGAACTTTGCACAAATCAAGACAAAAGCAAGTCTAATGTTTTTGGGGTTTATTTTATCAATGCAAACTGAAATTAAACATGCACTAGAATGAAAACAAAATAAATCAAAAGAAGAACAAAAAATATGAATGCAAAAGGTGGGGAGGAGTTCAACCTCCCCAAGCTTAGGCTCTTGGCCCAACACAAATCAATTGTTGCCATCATCGCCGGGCGGCAGCTGCTAGTATGGGAAGTACGATATCGACTGGGAAAGTCGTTCATGAAAGAGGTGAAGTCTTGCCGAGGTTGACTATGTTGGCATTTACATCATGCAACGTATTCTCTATGTTGTCGATGTGATGCACAACCTGGTCAAAATCACTCCCCGGGACATAGTTGAATCCCGACTGAGGCGGAGGCATACCTTGCTGGTATTAGGGAAAAGGTTGTTAATGATGATGCTGCTGATGATAGTCATCCCAGACTACTGTGTTCCAGTCCTCTCCACCTTTCTCCTACTACTATTGGCCATCAGTTTCGTGCTCCCAGTTGGGATGACCTTTCGGGGGTGCAATCCTCTTTGAGGTGATCAATGCTTGCTGGAATTCCTCCTCTGTGAGGACCCAACTCTGTTTACCTGGCAAACCAAAAGCTTGGACAAAAGGAAGCAAAACTTGGTGGAGGTTACCATTAAGATCACAATAAAACTGATAAGAACGGAGCGAGTGTTGGGGTCTATAGATCCCCATTAATTTGGTGCTAGCCATGTGAATATCATCCAGAATCTTAGTGCTAGCCACAACTCTTTCCTAGGGAATGACAAACTCGCTTGCATAGGTGATCTGTGTGATAAAGCCACCACAGAGGATGTCACCCGAGGAAGCCGACCTTTGGTGGTGAAAGTGCTGGATGAACAAAGCACCCAAGTTTACCTTGTGCTCCATATCAGGATGCAGAGCCATGTGAATTACACTCATCTCAGGGCCTGCCATTGCCCCGACATGTCCCTTCCCAAATATAGAATTCACCAAGAAGGTGTGGAGGTAATGGATAGTGGGATCCTGGATGGTGACGCTTTTCTTGCACAAATAATCGGTGTTCCTGTGGATAGAAATCTGCTCCCAAGAATGCATTGCCTCTATGTGGAAATTGTCATTAATATCGAGTTCCCCCTCATGAGAGAACCCGAAACAATCACACAATTGATAAAAGGAAAGGCTATGGGGTTCCCCATTGAGCACAAAACTTACACTGAATTACGCTCCTGGACCTCAAGATCATCATGGAACAATGAAAGGAACTCGTGAGTGGTGAGTTGGTAGGTGTCGGTGGAGAAGTAGGAGGATGGGACCATGCCAGCTTGCACAGTCATCAGCTTGAAGTCCTCCAAGACACCTTGGTGAGAGAGGAACTCATGGCTTACGCACTTCATGGGTAAAACCTTGCGTTGAATCACCCTCTTGTAGTCCTTGTTCATGGAAGCTCTCAAGCTGTCCGCCTTCGAATGCCTCTTCTTCGAGCCTAGTGGCCTAGTGGACCCCGATGCACCGGCCATTCCCGAGCCCTTACCCAAGCGGAAAATCCTTCCAATGTGATGCATTGTGCTACGAAATTTTCAAAGAAAACTATAGGCAACAGGTTTCTATCATACAAACAAACGATTACAGGCAGAAATTACAATCCTAACACGAGGAACCAAAAATAATCTCAAAATATGATGAACTCATCTAAGTAGTCAATATGAGGAATTCAACGATGGCTATCAAAAAATAAAGCATGGGTTGGATGAGAAACTTACCAATGTGAAGATTCCCCCACTCAAAAACACAAAATCAATGAAGAATGAAAGGTTCTAGGAGATTAGGGTTTGAGGTGGAGAGAGAAAGAGAAAGAGAAAGAAAGAATATGGAGGAAGAAGAAAGGAGGCAGGCTACGAGCCAGCCGCCATCATTCTTTACCTAGCGGTGTAGTCGGTACGGGAGGGTGGTACAGGTGCGTCCCTCCCGTACTGGTGGTTGTCACCGTTGAATCAAGATTAGGGTTCCAAGATCAAACCTGGAGGTCTGGTACAGGCTGATTGTGCAGGCGCATCCCAGCCGTACCAGTGCTCGTTATCGCGGCAGTGAGTTTTGATGAAAGTTGTCAAAGTTCAGTATGGGCAGGCGGTACGGCTACCTCTGGCCGTACTAGTGCTCGTTACGAGTACTTATTAAAATATCTTTTTCCGACTGGATTTTCTTTGATGGTACGGGCGGACGGTACGGGTACCTCCGGCCGTTACGCAATCTGGACCCTATTTAACTCTTCCTCTCACTTTTCTTTCGCTTTTCTATAAACTTCACTAAGGTATAAATTCCCTGGAAGTCTAAAATCTTGAACAAATTTATTAAGACACACACAAATAAAGTAAACAAAGCAAAATTAAGCTTAATTATTAAGAATGGATTGACTCCCATTAAGCATTTTATTAAGGAGAGTTAGCTTATCAACCAACCTCCATGTCATTATCGTTTACCTCAAGCTGCCCTTCATCGACGGTTTTCACCGCTTGGATACGCTTAGGTGGTGGAACATATTTACCATTATGTTCCTATTTCTTCGGAAAATAACAAACAACCTGATCATCATAAATATTGAAAACAATCTTACCACTAGAACAATCGACATTAGCTCCAACAGTAAAGGTCTTCCAAGGATGATTGAAAGTTTGTCATCTTCCGGAACATATAATATGATAAACAGTGGGTATAACATGTTGGTAAATTCTAAGTAAAACATCTTCGATCATACCGATAGGTTCTTAGTTGTCTTATCAGCCATTTGCAAAGTGATTGAAGTGGGAGAGTACTCTCCAAAGTTCAATTTATTAAACAAGGAATAAGGCATGACACTAACACTTGCTCCTAAATCACAAAGAGCATTGAAGATATTCGTTTTTCCAATTGTGCAAGAGATAGTTAGTATACCCTAGTCCCCAAGCTTAGCAGGCAGCTTATCACCAAAGCTTGTCATTACTGCTACAGACTTAGTTATCTTCTTTTTCTATTAAGAATATCTTACATAAACTTTTTATAAGTGGGAACTTGAATAACTTCAATTAAAGGAAGTTCTAAATGAATGCTTCCCAGTGCTTCGGCAAAAGAATCATAAATGGATTTATCCGGTTCATACTGAACTCGATTAGGGTAAGTAATTTTATTTTTAGTGGGTATTACCTTCTCCATTACCTTTGGCACTAGTTCACCATCCCTTTTAGTTTTCTTCTTTGCTGATGGTTTTTGCTTATCAACACATCCTTCACGTGAGGTGATAATCTGCTCTTCTTGTTCCTTTCTATGATCGGCCTCTTCTATTAAGTCGATTGTCTCAACATCTGATTCATATTGTTTATGCATATCTCCTGCTTCTTCTTCTCTATGTTTAGAAGTCTCAAGTTCTCTTTTTTGAGCTTCATAATCAATGTCATTTTGAGGATCAACTAAGTCTTCTCCTTCCTGACTCATCTCTTGAGTCTCTCTTGCCTTGAAGGCTTGTTCTTCTTGATACCAAGGTGGTCCTTGTGGTTCCTGTGTTTCTGTACCACATCTAGTGACAATGTTAGTAGAAACAATATTAAAATTACCTTGGTTCAAATCAGAGTTTGAGTTTCAATTATTTGATAGCATTGTGGTTTAACCATACTCAAATATCTATCCGGCTGCTTTGTGGCATGTTCTAAGTCAACAAAGACTTCAGTTAACTCTTTTATATATTCTTTTCTTGAGCCATTAGACGTTTATAATATTTTTACAGAACTGCTTTTATTGATATCTAAACTTTTTATTTACAAGATTTATTTAATCTTCCATTACATAAGCTTGAATAATGTCAACTTTATTTCCTTCAATAAGTTCCGAAGTTATTCCTTTTTCTTCCATGGACTTATTAACTTTAGGCATAAGTTCTTGGGGTATGTGAAACATACCTTTTCGTGGTTTAACATCCTCAACTAGATTGTATTGTACAACATTGAAGGATCTTACCTCGAAAAGCTTTACACATCCAGGAAACGTTAAGTTGCAAATAGCTCCCCTACATATTAGTCAATCATTTCTGTTGTATCATCATTAAGTCCATTATAATAATATTGGATAATTAAATGCTCATGGAAATCATGATTTAGGACTTTCCTAATCATTGCATAAAATCTATTTCATTCCTAATAAAAGTTTTCTCCAACTGTTTGAAGAAATTTTGTAATGCTAAATTTAATCTGCATGATTTTAGTGAATGAGAAGTATTTATGCATAAACTCTCTGATGCAATCTTCCTAGCTTTTTATAGTGTGATTGGGTAATTGTTGTATCTAAGTAAAAGCATTATCTTTCAGAGACCGGCGAAAAAGTTTAAGGAGTACAAACTCTATTGGTAAACTTGCTGGTTTAAGAGTAGCACAAAGTCATGAACCTTCGTCAAGTGATCACTAGGATCTTCCTCTTCTTTTCCTGCTAAAGCAATTTCTTTCATCATATAAATTAGCTCAGGATATATTTCAAATTCCCGGCCTTCAAGTTCAGGAAAAAGAATAGGCATTTTTCTCAAGTGCCTAGATGGATTCCCATATTCTCCCAATGGTAGCTCAAACTCTTTGGCCCACTGGGTTATGGTCAAGTCTACCATCAAAGGAATCACGCTGTTCACGTCTACAATACATGAGTTAGAAAATCTTTCAATAAATTCTAGGCGTCTTTCAGTTGGAATATAGTCAATATACGAAGGTAAATAAGTTTTTCCAAATCGAGTGGTACCTTTGTCTTCAACGGAGATCATGGAAGGTGTCAACAATTACTTATGCCAAGAAACAACACTTAGCGCTTAGCTCCCCGGCAACCACACCAGAAAATAGCTTGATGGCCTACAAGTGCACAGATTCATCAGAGCATGTTTTCGTGGAAGTATTAACTCTAGTTTTTATATCAATCCCAATATGGAGCCTAGGTAAGTGTTTTTATGTGGCATTTGTGTCGCACTCAAGGTGTCACCGGTCTTGAGTGAATTGAATGTAATTGTTGAAGGTGGAAGGTGGTGAGTGAATAATAGAGGAAACTTGCGTAAGGAAAAAGCAAGGTTTAAATAGCATAAAAGTAAAGACGAGAAAGGTGTTCGAGGTTCCTGCAGATGAGAAGTTAGGCGCGGAGAGATACGGTTCATGGTGATAGTGAAAGTGCCAGATGAATAATGTGGAATAAGTGATAGTGATATTTCTTATTTATAAGTGAGTAGGCAAGCAATCGTATACTGACTAGGAGTCCTCATGGCCAATTCTTCCTAGTCCCAATGATCTGTATGTTGTTACCACGACAATGGTCAACACATTAATTAAGGTCTTCTGCGGTGACCCAGCATACTACTACATGATGTAGTATGCTATAGTCGTTGACATAACACCAATCAAACACCGTTCACTAGTATTACATCTCTCAGAGTGGTACAACAGAAACACAACAGGTCCAAGACATGACTATAGATTACAACTCGACTCTTTAAAAAAGATCCAGAGAACACTCTAGGTTAAAGAGAGAGGAAGAAACTTCTTACAAAGAAGAACTAGAAATAATAACTCAGAACTATTTGGCTAATAAGACTAGCATCTAGACTATCTGGCTTGCAAATGCTTCTATTGCATTGCTCTATAGAAGTAGGTTTTATGGCTAGAGTATCTACTTTCTATCTAATGAGAACTTCGTCTTCACTTTGGTTGATGAATATGTTGACTTCATTGATTTTATTGAAGAACTTGAGCTATCGATGATGGTTTCTTGAGCATAAGTTGGTGTTGACGTCATCTTCAACAACTTAGAACCTAGCAAGGGTTAAGAAGGTACGGTTGAGTACGAGCATACTCAGCAAGTTCACTAAAAAGGGGTGTTTGATGCACTATCTACCGCCACAGACCATAGGTCATAGGCAATGCAGGTTTTCGTAAACATTTCTTCAAAGGTTGCTTTTATTGAGAAAACTATGTCCGTCAGCCTTCACTAGTTTACCAGAACTTTCATGGAGTTCCTTTCCTGTCGCGTTCTTAGCTCCTTCCTCGAACAGGGAGTAACATGTCACAGTTCTTACACTCTGCAGAGGTCCGTTGCTTTACCCATGAGACCAAATCCTTGTTGCACAACCGAGCAGCTTATTCCCGTCCATAATTCCTTGATGTGGGGCCTGATGTCTATGCACTTCTATTCTTGTAGACATTTGTTGGGCCTCCAAGTGAAGAGGTTTGTAGAACAGTCGCAATTTTCCCTTAAGTGGATTACCCAAGGTTTATCGAACTCAGGGAGGAAGTGGTCAAAGGTATCCCCTCTCAAGCAACCCTGCAATCAAGATAGAAGAAGTCTCTTGTGTCCCCAACACACCCAATACACTTGTCAGGTGTATAGGTGCACTAGTTCGGCGAAGATATAGTGAAATACAAGTGGTATAGATAATTATAAGTGGTAACGGTGCTAGAAAATAGCTTGATGGCGTGTGGTTGACGTGGGAAAAGACTAAAGGAAAATTGAAATAAAGATAGTAGCAAGCAAACATGTAACAGATCTAATTGCAAACAGTGTTTCAATGTTTAGAAACAAGGCCTAGGTATCATACTTTCACTAGTGACCACTCTCATATAAATATATTCTCTTCATGATACTACTCTTAACTACTCTCCGGTTGGACACTCTAATCCATGGTAGGGATATAACAACACACCTCAAAGTTCATCTTTCCCATCTAGATAACCCCACACTGTCACCTTGAGTACTAGATGAGTCCAACAAACACCACAATTTCATAAAGACATCCAACTCCAAATATAACTCATAACAAGTATTTGTAATCTCTAGCCTAAGTGCCACCATGGTGTGCACACTGTCAACTTCACACGCATGGGGAGAGCAGTGATCTATTAAAGCACTTGAGTAGCAAGGTAGATCTACTTGATTACAAAGCTCATGATCACAATATGATCATGCATAGAGAGAGAGATGAACACATAGCTACCGGTAGAACCCTTAGCCTCAAGAGAGAACTACTCCCTCCTTATCATGGGAATCAGCAACGGTGATGGAGATGGTGGTGGAGATCGATGGAGATGGCTCTGGGGGCACTTCCCCGTGCCGGTAGGGTGCCGGAACAGAGACTTTCTGTCCCCTGAATATCCCCTTTGGTGGCGGCGGCTCTGCGGAACTTTTCGTGGCTGGAGGCTTGACAATTTAGGGTTTCTGTATCGGGAGGAATATATAGGCGAAGGGGCGAGGTCGGTGGCCAGCCAGGGGGCCCACACCATGCCCTGGCGCAGCCTAGGGTTGCCCGCGCCAAGGGGGGTGTGGCCACCCTGTGGCCCCTCTCCGGCTCTCCTTCTGGCTCTGTGAATCTTCTGGTAAAATATCAACTTTGTCTTTTGTCTGGTCCAATTCCGAGAATATTCATTTTCTGACTTTCTGGAACCAAAAACAACAGAAGACAGGCAACTGGCACTATGGCTCTTATTAATAGGTTAGTCCAAGAAATCATATGAAAGAAAGTAGATAAAACCAAGCATGGAACATCAAAAATTATAGATACATTTGCAATGTATCAACATCCCCAAGCTTAACTCCTGCTCGTCCTCGAGTAGGTAAGTGATAAAAAGAAAGAATGATTTTTGAGGTGACATGCACCATCATAAACTTGATCAAAGTATTTGTAAAACATTGATAGCTGGGATCATAGTACTTCAATCATAACATGAAAGACAAAGTTCTAACAATAAGGCAAAGCAACTATGTTGCAACATGAAAAGGCACAAACAAAAGATTCATGAATAACAATGCTTTGCAAGACGTTTGTTTGTTTCACATAAAGAAAACATGGCATAGTGGCATTCAGCTTGTCCCTCATAGAGTAGAAAACATAAATGCAAAGGACACCTTCAAAGTTCATAAGAGTGACTAGATACAAATAGTTTAAAATAAGCAATAGCAAAGCTACGCATCAATCAACAAGTGTTGGGACAATGCACATAGTGTTGGGTCCGCAGCATAGAAAACAAAAAATTTCCTACGGTGTGTACTACACGCCAAGATCTATCTACTAGGTACAAAGCAACGGGTGGACATACATCCAACGAGAACTTACCCTCGTAGACAACGAGCTTTGTTAATGAGTAGGAACTCGTGGTTGATGTAGTCGTACACTTGCCGATCTCAAGATCGTGAGGAAGTCTAGCAGGTCCGGCTCCAGCACGTCCATCAGATCCAGCTCCAGCAGCACCAAGTCCAGCACCGCAAAGCAGCGGTGCATCCGTGATCGCACACACGTCCAGTACCCCGACAACCTCCGTCCCTCGCTCCAGCAAAGCAGCGGAAGCAGCAACTCCTTTCCAGATAAAGCCACCGGGAGCATGTATCTCGCTAATCCGAGACCATGGGGGAATAATACTAGAGGGGGAGAGAGATCCTTGACAAGGAGGTGTGTGTGAGAAGTGAGGAGAGGGTAGCCTTTTATAGGAGGAGGGGGGTGCCCCTCCTTCATGGCCGGCGCATGGAGGAGGTGACCCTTCACCTCCTCCATTCATGTGGTGGTAACCCCTCCACATTAAAATGCCCCTTCACATTCTCTTTTAAAGTCTCCACTTTAAATGCATTGAATTTCTCCAAATTTAATGCTCTCTCATTTAATAAAACTCTTTTATTATTTTTATTCAGAATTTTGTTAATTACTTTAATTAACAAACATTCACATAAAACCCCCTGCAACATTTCAATATTACATGCAGAACCAATTTCAGCAATTTCACCCGAAACAGTTTCGATGTCTATTGAAATAATTCCAGCGCTTTCTTAAATCTTTATATGAAACACATTTGCTCCAAATGGTGTCGGTATCCCATAAGTGTGTCACCCTACGGTTCGCGAATAATGCAGACATGATCGAGACCCCTCTCAGATCAATAATCAGAAGCGGGACCTGGAGATCCATACTGACTCCTACACATTCAATGATGACTTATGTGATCGTGAGAACCTTTAATGCTTGTAACTAAATCCCTTTGCCCCTCGATATATTACATCTCTGAGATTTGATCATCGGTATCTCCATACCTAGTTTGATCTTGTTACTGACATGCACTCTTTTCTCGTTCCCGTGATATAACATTCTAGTGATCACATCACTTGCTTGCAAGTTATCTTAATGTGATATCACCGAGAGGTCCCAGAGTATATCTATCCGTCATCGGGATTGAAAAATTCCACTCTTGATCCATGAGCCTCAACATAACACCTTCGTAGCACTGAACCGATCTTTATAGTCACCCTGTTACGGTGTGACGTTTGATGTTATCAAGTTACTCTTCTGGTGTTAGCAATTAACATGATCTCATGGTCTAAGGATAAAGATTACTTCGTATGATGTTATAGCAATATAAACATAATGACTTTGATCGTAATGCTCTACTTCGGATGAATGTTCATCACATCATTCCACCAATGTTGTGACCTCGTTATTAACAACATCCAATGTCCATGATCAGGAAACCTTGATCATCTTGTTAATCAACGAGCTAGTCTATAAGAGAGGCATAACTAGGAACCCTTTTTGTTTATTAAACACACATGTATTGATGTTTCCGATCAATACAATTCTAGCATGCAAAATAAACATTTATCATAAACATGGAATAAGATAATAACCACTTTATTATTGCCTCTCGGGCATATTCCCTTCAGTCTCCCACTTGCACTAGAGTCAATAATCTAGTTTGAAAAACTTTGCGTATTGAACACCTATGGCTTTCTGGTGTTGCATATACGCTATTGCTAGTGGTTAACATAATCTCCGGATCTGACAGTTTCAGGTCCGTGTGTATTTGCATGTCTTTGCGTCTCTACGCATCATTCATTCTCAAATGAGATGTCATTGTATAAATTTGGTCCTTTGGTGAGACCTTTAGTTTGTTCGGATCAAAATATGTTGATATTATGGTCACACAATATATCTTCATAGTATTAGCTCACTTTGAACCACACCTAGTTTGATAACAAACTACTTAACACAAATGCCCTCCTTTGCTGCTACTATAGCAGTCATATACTTAGCCTTTTGTTGTAGTATCCGTCACAATGTCTCAACTTTGGAACTCATCCAAATCCATCATGGAACATCCTTTGCATTACATTGTGCCACCCATAGTCTAAATTGAGATAAATTTAATTTGTATCTTGTGACAAAACTAGTATCAATGTAACACTTTACAATGAACTACCTTTAACTATTTGTCACTTATAAATTATATATTCTTAGTTCTTCCAAAGCTCATAAGAATATCTTTACTATTGTCCAATGATCATCTCATGAATCATTCTGGTATGTGCTCATAACATTTAGAGCATAGGACATTCTGGATATATACATATCATGGTATAATCGATCAAAAAAATTCATGTGATTTTACTCACCAAGTGTTGAAACACTTGAATCTTGATACAATTCTTTCCATGCAGCAAGAACCTTTCTTGTTGTTTCGATATTGAACCCTTTCAATATCTCATATTGAACCCTTTCAATATCTCATATATGTATGTCTGGCACAACCATATTTGCGCCTTAATCTATCCATATAGATATTGATGCCAAATATTCCGGGTTTGCCCAAGTCTTTCATCGAAATCTTATTTTAATGAAATTCTTAACTTGTGTCAATACAAGATACATCATTTCCAATCAACAATATGTCCTCTACATAATGTATTAGAAATATGTCTCAGCGCTCCCACTTAATTTCTTGCAAATGCAAGCATCTTCGTCATCTCCAATGAATTTAAACTCTTTTAACAGGTTCATCATGGTGAAGATTCCAACTCCGCTATGCTTACTTCAACTATTGAAGTTTGCATGCCCTTTTAGCACCCTTTGAATTAACATACCCTTCGGACCATGTCATGTACACGTCCTAGGTTACCGTTCTATTAGAAGAACCTTGTTTTGTTTATTCAACTACCATATACCAAATTATATGTAGTGGTTGCTACATTAATCCATCAAGACTATATATCACTATGAAAGATCAAATCTTGTCATAGTCAACTCCTTGAAAATTGTCGTAAACTTCTTTCCGACATGTCGACTATTTCATAGATGTTAAACATCCATGTCTTATTTCTTTATAGATCCAAACACGACCGATAGGCTTCACGCCTTTCCGGAGGGTCTTCCAAGTTCAGAAACTTGATTTCTCGTGTATGGATACTATCACGGATTCTATGACTTCTAGTCATTTTATGGAGTCAGGGCCCATCATCGCTTCTTTGCATGTAGTCGGTTCATCATTGTCAAAACAATAACGACTTGCTTATCAAATCTTACTATTTGATTCTTACTGGCCCACACGATTCTATAGGAACTCTAATCTCCGAGATCACACCTTTTGTAATCACGAGAGCCATGAGCATTGTGGCCGCCACCGGGACACTTTCTGGCGCTGCGCTACTTAGCACATATAGCTAAGGTTCAACAACCTTATCAAAGTTCTATTGTCCTCCCACTTAACTTTTCACGAAAAATTCCTTCTCAAGAAACTTGACGTTCCAAGTAACAAACTCTTTTGTCCTCGGTGTTATGGAGAAATTCCCAACAAATTCTTTGGGATAACCTACAAAGACGTGCTTATCCGACTTTGGTTGTAAACATTTTACTTATGCATAGCATACCAAAATTTAAGAAAAGACAATTCGGGTTTTATCCCAAACCATAACTCATATGGTCTCATTTCAACGGATCACGATGGTGCTCTTTTCAGTGTAAAAGCGGTAGTCTCTAAAGCTTCACTCCTTAAAACATAATTGCAGTTTTATAAATGACACCCTTGATCTTACCATGTCAAACATGGTTTGATTTCATCTCTCGAATATGCCATACTCCTATGGTTTATCGGGAAACACAAATCATGGAACAATTCCTCAAGTCTTAGGTGTTTTTCCTAAACATGTAACTCAAATATCTTCCTTTACGATCAAATCATAAACTCTTTTATTTTCTTGTTACAATGATTTTTCACTTCATCTTGAAAGTCTTTGAACAACTTTCAAATGTTTCATACTTCTTCCTTATTAAGTAAATATACAGATATATTCACTCAATTTTTTTGAAGAAAGCATATGAAGCAAAAAGATCCATCGCATATGGCTACACATAATGGACTATGCACATCAGCATGCACAATTTCCAATAAGCTAGTCATCCGTTCCTCTCTGGCCTATGGACGGAGTTTCAATTATCTTGAGGAAAGTCTCACATGCGTCAATTGATCAAAATCAAATACTCCAAAAATCCATCAACATGGAGTTTCTTCATGTTTTCTTTCAAATATAATTTAAACAGCGATGTCACTTCATAAGTGATCTTTCAATCAGTTGTCTTGCGACATTTTAGCAATAGTGTTTATGGATGTGATTTCTCCCACTAGACTTGTAAAAGTTCATCCATCCTTTATGGAATACGATAATTATTTGAACAACCATTGTTCTCGTAATACCGGAACAAAATAACAATTATTAAAACAAATCTTGAAGGCTTCGTTTGATGACAACGAAAAACACAATAACACTTTATTTGTTTTCGATGAACATCATTACTCATTCTCTTGCTAGTTACTTAGGCCATTGTAGTTCATGAATTGCGTTGTCCTGTATGACACTTCATACCAACCAATTCGGTATCCAATACCTAAGAACCACATTGTTTAACAAGCAAGGAATACAGCCAAACATGAATATCTTCTATATACCTAAGTTGGACATCTCCAACCTTTTATTTTCTGCCAAATATTTTATAGATTCTCTTTCAACAATTCCTTTTCTTTTAAAAGAATCTATCAACATCAATAGTGGTGTCATCAACATGACACATGGTACAAAGCGTATATAGTCAAATACTAATACCTTTGGACTTGCACTTTGAAGTGGATCACCATCATCAAATGTTTGGTGTTCTTTCAAAAATCCATTCTTCAGTAATCTATTAGTGTAGTAAACATTTTACTTACATCTTCTATTCATCCTTATCATGACAACTTTCATGATCAAGCTACTATAGCTTATAAGGAAGAATATCGAGTATAATATTAGTTCCCAAAACCTTTTTGGTAGATTCGGATGCCTAGCATCTCCATCCTTCACAAATTCTCATACAACATGAGAACATGTATTTTGCTAAATTATACTCTATCATAATGCAACCAAAAACATTGTTTCAGATATCACAATATCTTTCACACACGATGGTTTCTGAAACAATTTCCAGCTCCAATATAAACTTGATATTAAAACAACTTTTTGAATATCAATAATCATGGAGGCAAACATGATACTTTAGATACTAACATTGGAATTCTTACTCTTGATTTAATACTACTTATTAAACTTCATGGAGTAAATAGAGTTTGCTGAAAGTTTGCAGTAGGACTTATAAACTTTAAATTGACATTCAAAACAATACGATACCAGTTCGTAAAGTAAATATCCAGAATTCTATAGTTCTATTATCTCAATTGAAACTAAGCATAAGGCAGTGAATAGATGCCAATGACTACAACAAATTATGCAAATTCACTTTGATTTATTTTATGACAAATTTAGTTCGACTAATCTAAATTAGAAATGAACTCCCACTCAAAAACGACATCCCTCGTGCCTTTTTGGTGATTACATGAACTAAATCCACTACACCAAGTCCGATCATCACGTGAGTTGATGTAGCTTCAAAGGAGAGCATCCATATGGGCATCATATCAACTATATGACTCATGCTTAACCTTTTGGTCCGTGTTTCGAGGCCATGTCTATACATGCTAGGCTCGCCAAGTAAGAATCTTAGTATTCGCGTGTGTAAAACTGTCTTACACCCGTTCCTATCAAAGCGTAGATTCGAGTACACCCGATCATCACGTGATGTCTCGAAACATGATCCACAGAACGGTGCATACTCAAGGAAGAACATATTTTTATCTTGATATCTAAATGAGGGATCATCTTACAATGCTACAGAACGCGCCAAACTAGCAATATAAGATGCTAACATCTAATGTGTAAAGTGAGATGATATGGTCCATGCATTTGATCTCTATCATTTGCATCGTGGTATGATCTCTATCATTCCTTTGTGTGTAAGGCCAAGGTCTATGGAACTTACACGTTGAATGTGTTGTAATAGTATATGTCATACATCTACTTACAATAATACCATATCAAGACACTAGCCCACCAACGATCTAAACTAGACGCCTCTAATTTATCTATTGTAAGTTTTACGTGGCTTAGGGCTTTCGGAGATAGAACCGTTCTTACCTATGAACATGAACCACAACGAGGATAACCAAGTTATTAGCAACTCGTTGTAAATCAGATATTGACTATAGTAGGAGAGACAGACACCCGCCAGCCACTTATGCAAAACTAGTTGCATGTCAGTCGTGGAACCGGTCTCATGTACGATGACATGTAAGGTTGGTCCGGGCCGCTTCATCCCACTATGCCACCAATATCCAAAATACATAGAAGATGCAATAACATGATCATCATTGCCCACATATCAACATATGTGTACTACCCGTGCAAAGCACCTACGCATAGATCAGGCTCTGATACCACTGTTGGGTCCGCAGCATAGAAAACAAAAAATGTCCTACGGTGTGAACTACACGCCAAGCTCTATCTACTAGGTACAAAGCAACGGGTGGACATACATCCAGCGAGAACTTACCCTCGTAGACAACGAGATTTGTTAACGAGTAGGAACTCGTGGTTCATGTAGTCGTACACTTGCCGATCTCAAGATCGTGAGGAAGTCCAGTAGGTCCGGCTCCAGCACGTCCATCAGATCCAGCTCCAGCAGCACCAAGTCCAGCACCGCAAAGCAGCGGTGCATCCATGATCGCACACAGGTCCGGTACCCCGACAACCTCCGTACCTCGCTCCAGCAAAGCAGCGGAAGCAGCAACTCCTTTCTAGATAAAGCCACCGGGAACATGTATCTCGCTAATCCGAGACCATGGGGGAATAATACTAGAGAGGGAGAGAGATCCTTCACAAGGAGGTGTGTGGAGAAGTGAGGAGAGGGTGGCCTTTTGTAGGAGGAGGGGGGTGCCCCTCATTCATGGCCGGCGCATGGAGGAGGTGACCCTTCACCTCCTCCATTCATGTGGTGGTAACCCCTCCACATTAAAATTCCCCTTCACATTCTCTTTTAAAGTCTCCACTTTAAATGCATTGAATTTCTCCAAATTTAATGCTCTCTCATTTAATAAAACTCTTTTATTATTTTTATTACATTTCTTTGTTAATTACTTTAATTAAAAAACATTCACATAAAACCCCCTGCAACATTTCAATATTATATGCAGAAGCAATTTCAGCAATTTCACCCAAAACAGTTTCGGTGTCTATTGAAATAATTCCAGCGCTTTCTTAAATCTTTATCTGAAACACATTTGCTCCAAATGGTGTCGGTATCCCATAAGTGTGTCACCCTATGGTTCGCGATTAATGCAGACATGATCGAGACCCCTCTCAGATCAATAATCAGAAGCGGGACCTGGAGATCCATACTGACTCCTACACATTCAACGATGACTTCTATGATCGTGAGAAC
This sequence comes from Avena eriantha, assembly GCA_910589775.1. Taxonomy (NCBI): domain Eukaryota; kingdom Viridiplantae; phylum Streptophyta; class Magnoliopsida; order Poales; family Poaceae; genus Avena; species Avena eriantha. The sequence goes on along the minus strand of OU342740.1, from coordinate 278,037,789 downwards.
CTTTAACGCTTGTAACTAAATCCCTTTGTCCCTAGATATATTACATGTCTGAGATTCGATCATCGGTATCTCCATACCTAGTTTGATCTCGTTCCCGACATGCACTCTTTTCTCGTTCCCGTGATATAACATTCTAGTGATCACATCACTTGCTTGCAAGCTATCTTAATGTGATATCACTGAGAGGGCCCAAAGTATATCTGTCCGTCATCGGGATTGACAAATTCCACTCTTGATCCATGAGCCTCAACATAACACCTTCGTAGCACTGAACCCATCTTTATAGTCACCCTATTACGGTGTGATGTTTGATGTTATCATGATACTCTTCCGGTGTTAGCAATTAACATGATCTCATGGTCTAAGGATAAAAATTACTTCGTATGATGTTATAGCAATATAAACATAATGACTTTGATCGTAATGCTATACTTCGGATGAATGTTCATCACATCATTCCACCAATGTTGTGACCTTGTTATTAACAACATCCAATGTCCATGATCAGGAAACCTTGATCATCTTGTTAATCAACGAGCTAGTCTATAAGAGAGGCATAACTAGGAACCCTTTTTGTTTATTAAACACACATGTATTGATGTTTCCGATCAATACAATTCTAGCATGCAAAATAAAAATTTATAATAAACATGGAATAAGATAATAACCACTTTATTATTGCCTCTCGGGCATTTTCCCTTCACATAGAACTAAGAATGGCCACTATGCTCTCAAAGTAGGTGCATAAAGATAGAAGGTGGAGACTCAACATAAAAGTAAAAGAAAGGCCTTCATAGAAGGAAGCAGGGATTCAAGTTTCATAAAGAGCTTCCAAAAATTATGGTACTTATTAGCTTTCAGCTCTGATTTCCCCTATCATAAGAATCTTGAAGTTATTAAGGTTAAAGTGAACAAACTATGGAGTATATGCTTGACAAAGTATAAGTTGGAAATCTCATGTCCAACTTATATGAGGGTCGCTCCTCATGCTACTCATGTTTAGTCACTGGTAAGTTCTTGTCATCGTAAGTACATGTGTATCTTAGAGAACCGCCAATGGGGTACCCCTTGCCCGATGATATGGAAGAATCCCCATATCAAAATGACAAGGCAAGAAGACAACGAGCATCTCAGCAATGTTCTTATTTACCATGGGAAAATGGTGCTTTTTTCTCTCTTTCCTCTTTTCTCACATCTTTTTTTTCTTTTTCTCTTTTTTCTCAATATCTGACTCTTTTTTATAAGAAGAATGCTTCATAGACAGCTCATTATGGTTACGCTGTAGGTTTCCACCATGTCAACATGGATTAGACCAGCGGCCCATGCGTTTCTCTAACACATATACATAACTCCATGGACTTACAAGCTCCCCTTTCATTTCACACCGACGACATCCATAGACAAAAGAGCATGATATCAACTAGGTACAAAGTACCAGTGCAATGTTGAAAGCGTCCCCCATGCCAGCATGGTTCTGCTAATCCCCAACAAATAAATGCAAGCATATACAACATAGGCGACACAATGGTTCAAGTTTATTAAAGGCAAGAAAAGTAAAGTGTGCCATCAAGTTCATGAGAGCTTTAATCACTAGTTTTCACATAACAAGTTTAATTTGGAAGGTAAACAAAAACATGAATATACTTGGAATAGCATATGCTAGTAGGTAGGTATGGTGGACTCTTTGGAATAACTTGGTTTAGGGAGTTGGATGCATGAGTGGAACTCATACTTGGTTACTGAGGCTAGCAAAAGACTGGGAGCGACAAACTAAGAGAGCAATAATGGCCATAATCATGCAGAGCGACAAAACATCATTAATCAAAGCATAAAGTGATACTACAAGTTGAAAACTAAAGGATCATAAAGGATATGGTGACTTGGGATAGTCATAACATGGTGTGAGCGTGCGCCAAGTCAACCCAAATAAAGCATCAAAGGAGAATACCACTATATTATGCTTTAATATGCTAAAACAACGCATGATTCATCCAAGGCACATTAAGAAATCTCAATTGTTTATAACAAGTCATGCTACAACAAAGAATACTAAGCATAAATCCAAAACAATATCAAGCATGGAATGACAAAGCATAGGCCACAGTTAAAAACAAGCTCTTTTTAACCACTTAAGCATGAACTTTCCTACTCTTTTCCAATCCAAACCAAACTATTTGAAAACCAATGTATGAAAGAGGGGGTCCAACCAATTTATTCAGAAAACTAAGCAAACTAAGAAAATGAAAAACAAAAACAAAAATGAAAAAGAAGACGCTCCAAGAACAACACAACTGTGCATGAAATAATAAAAATGAAGCGTTTGGAAGAAACTTGGGATTTTTATTGATCAAGAGGGTCCCTAAGCTTTGACGCTTGTACTTCTTGGATATTTCTTGGGGTGACACGCGTGGCATCCCCAAGTTTGAGCTTTATTCCATTCTTCATCTCATTACTCATTCCTTCCATACACCTGAAATTTTTCCTTCATACAAAACTTCACACAATCTTTATTAGCAACATTAGTGCACTCAAGATAATAAGTCTTTAGGTTCAGTTACAACACCAATAAAACTTCCATTAAAACATAAGCTACTGTAGCACTTCCATCAAAAAGCTCAATTCCCCAAAAGAACTCAAAAAGGAACCAACAGGACGTACAGAGATTTTCGAAGAGCTTATGTTGCTAAAAATGGCAGAAATCTGTCAAAAAAGACCAGTTGGTAAAGACAAATTTTTTCGAAGAGCTTATGTTGCTCAAATAAAAAAGTGTTGAACTAAATAAAGTTAGATAACAACCTGGGGCAGAAGCACAAATATTCGAGCTTCAACAGGACGTACAGAGATTTTACACGAATTTTTACGGTGAAGCACGGAAATCTATTTCGGGACAACAACTTTCCCAATCATTACTTCTATCTCATTAGAGGTTACTCTTGGCACAAAAAGCAAATAAAAAGGATAAGGAGTGGTTATTACAGAGGTAATAACTTCCGAGATTCATCTAAAACTTTTGGGTTATCTCCCAATAAGTACTTCTCTTTAACGCCTTTAAGTTAGGCATGATAGTTTGAGAAGATGCTCACATAAGAAATATGAATTGAAGTAAAAGAGAGCATCAAGAAGCAAATTCAAAGCACATTTAAGTCTAACTCACTTCCTATGCATATGAATCTTGTAAAGAAACAAGTCATGAAAGCACAAAGCAACAATCATAGGAAAGCAAAACAAGTGCAACTTCAAAAATTTCAACATAAAGAGGAGAAACTTAATATTGTTGAGACACATAAAACCATGTTTCCCTATCTCATAATAGCTTTCAGTAGCATCATGAATGAAATTAACAATATAACTATCACATAAAACATTCTTATCATGAGCCACATGCATATAATAATTATTACTCTCCACATAAGCATAGTCATTCTTATTAATTGTAGTGGGAGCAAATTCAACAAAATAGCTATCATTATTATTCTCATCACCATAATCATCAAATATAGGAGGCATATTGTAGTCATAATTAATTTCCTCCTCAATAGTAGGTGGACTGAAAATATCATACCCATCATTGTAATCATCATATATTGGAGGTTTGGTATCATCATAAGCAATAGAATAGCTATCTTCCAAAGCTAGGGAACTAAAAAGATCATTTTCATAAAAACTAGCTTCCCCAAACTTAGACTTTTCCATAGCATTAGAAATAATGGTGTCCAAATAATTCATACATAAAACATAGCTATTAGCATGCAAATAAAGCTCCATAGGTTTTTTAATTTTCTCTTCAAACACTGCATGTCCTAACTCAAGATAAATACTATAAAACTCTCTAATTTTGTTGTTGTTTTCCATTAATCCTAACTAGTGAAAACAAGAAACAAAAAGACAAAATTGCAGAATCTAAAGGGAATAACTTTGAGCACTCACACCGGAGGATGTGAGTACCTTTTACCTTACCTCCCCGGCAACGGCGCCAGAAAATAGCTTGATGTCTACGTACTTCTATTCTTGTAGACAGTTGTTGGGCCTCCAAGTGCAGAGGTTCGTAGAACAGTAGCAAGTTTTACCTTAAGTGGATTACCCAACGTTTATCGAACTCAGGGAGGAAGTGGTCAAAGGTATCCCCTCTCAAGCAACCTTGATATCAAGATACAAGAAGTCTCTTGTGTCCCCAACACACCCAATACACTTGTCAGGTGTATAGGTGCACTAGTTCGGAGAAGATATAGTGAAATACAAGTGGTATAGATAATTATAAGTGGTAACAGTGCTAGAAATAGCTTGATGGCGTGTGGTTGACGTGGGAAAAGACTAAAGGAAAACTGAAATAAAGATAGCAGCAAGCAAACATAAAATAGATCTAATTCCAAACGATGTTTCAATGTTTAGAAACAAGGCCTAGGGATCATACTTTCGCTAGTGAACACTCTCATATAAATATATTCTCTTCATGATACTACTCTTAACTACTCTCTGGTTGGACACTCTAATCCATTGTAGGGCTATAACAACACACCTCAAAGTTCATCTTTCCCATCTAAATAACCCCACACTGTCACCTTGAGTACTAGATGAGTACAACAAACACCACAATTTCATAAAGACATCCAAATCCAAATATAACTCATAACAAGTATTTGTAATCTCTAGCCTAAGTGCGACCATGGTGTGCACACTGTTAACTTCACACGCATGGGGAGAGCAGAGATCTATTAAAGCACTTGAGTAGCAAGGTAGATCTACTTGATTACAAAGCTCATGATCACAATATGATCATGCATAGAGAGAGATGAACACATAGCTACCGGTAGAACCCTTAGCCTCGAGAGAGAACTACTCCCTCCTCATCATGGGAATCAGCAACGATGATGGAGATGGTGGTGGAGATCGATGGAGATGGCTCCAGGGGCACTTCCCCGTCCTGGCAGGGTGCCAAAACAGAGACTTTCTGTCCCCCGAATATCCCCATCGGTGGCGGCGGCGCTGCAGAACTTTTCGTGCCTGGAGGCTTGACAATTTAGGGTTTCTGTATCGGGAGGAATATATAAGCGAAGGGGCGAGGTCGGTGGCTAGCCAGGGGGCCCACACCATGCCCTGGCACGGCCTAGGGTTGCCCGCGCCAAGGGGGTGTGGCCACCCTGTGGCCCCTCTCCGGCTCTCCTTCTGGCTCCGTGAATCTTCCGGTAAAATATCAACTTTGGCTTTTGTCCGGTCCAATTCCGAGAATATTCATTTTCTGACTTTTTGATATGAAAAGTACTCCAAAGTGTGGACAAAACATAAGAAAGTAGATAAAACAAGCATGGAACATCAAAAATTATAGATACATTTGCAATGTATCAACATCCCCAAGCTTAACTCCTGCTCGTCCTCGAGTTGGTAAGTGATAAAAAGAAAGAATGATTTTTGAGGTGACATGCACCATCATAAACTTGATCAAAGTATTTTTAAAACATTGATAGCTGGGATCATAGTACTTCAATCATAACATGAAAGACAAAGTTCTAAAAATAAGGCAAAGCAACTATGTTGCAACATGAAAAGGCACAAACAAAGATTCATGAATAACATTGCTTTGCAAGATGTTTGTTTGTTTCACATAAAGAAAACATGGCATAGTGGCATTTAGCTTGTCCCTCATAGAGTAGCAAACATAAATGCAAAGGACACCTTCAAAGTTCATAAGAGTGACTAGATACAAATAGTTTAAAACAAGCAATACCAAAGTTATGCATCAATCAACAAGTCTTGGGACAATGCACATAGAACTAAGAATGGCCACTATGCTCTCAAAGTAGGTGCATAAAGATAGAAGGTGGAGACTCAACATAAAAGTAAAAGAATGGCCTTCATAGAAGGAAGCATGGATTCAAGTTTCATAAAGAGCTTCCAAAAATTATGGTACTTATTAGCTTTCAGCTCTCAATGCCCCTATCATAAGCATCTTGAAGTGATTAAGGTTAAAGTGAACAAACTATGGAGTATATGCTTGACAAAGTATAAGTTGGAAATCTCATGTCCCTTGAATACAAGGGCCGCTCCTCATGCTACTCAAGTTTAATCACCGGTAATTTCTTGTCATCGTAAGTACATTTGTATCATAGAGAACCGCCAATGGGGTACCCTTACCCGATGATACGGAAGAATCCCCATATCAAAATGACAAGGCAAGTAGACAACGAGCATCTCAGCAATCTTCTTATTTACCATGGGAAAATGGTGCTTTTTTCTCTCTTTTTTTCTTTTTATCTTTTTTCTCAATATCTGACTCTCTTTTTATAAGAAGAATGCTTCATAGAGTGCTCATTATGGTTATGCTAGAAGTTTCCACAATGATTAGGCATGGCTTAGGCGAGCGGCCCAGGCATTTCTCTAGCACAAATACAAACTCCATGATCTGACAAGTTCCCCTTTTATTTCACACCACCGGGATCCATAAGCAAAAGAACATGATATCAACGGGGTACAAAGTACAAGTGCAATGTTGAAAGCATTCCCCATGATACATGGTTCTGCTAACTTCAACTTATATAGCACAAGCATATACGCAACAAAAATGGACGCAATGGTTCAAGTTTATTAAATGCAAGAAAATTAAAGTGTGCCATCAAGTTCGTGAGAGCTTTAATCACTAATTTTCTCATAACAAGTTTAATTCGGAAGGTAGATAAAACATGAATATACTTGGAATAGCATATGCTAATAGGTAGGTATGGTGGACTCTTTGGAATAACTTGGTTTTAGGAGAAGGATTCATGAGTGAAACTCATACTTGGTTATGGAGGCTAGCAAAAGACTAGGAGCGACCAACTAAGAGAGCAATAATGGCCATAATCATGCAGAGCGACAAAACATCATTAATCAAAGCATAAAGTGATACTACAGGTTGAAAACTAAAGGATCATAAAGGCTATGGTGAGTTGGGATAGTCATAACATGGTGTGAGCATGCGCCAAGTCTACCCAAATAAAGCATCAAAGGATAATACCACAATACTATGCTATAATATGCTAAAACAACGCATGATTCTTCCAAGGCACATTAAGCAATCTCAATTGTTTATAACATGTCGTGCTACAGCAAAGAATACTAAGCATAAAGCCAAACCAATATCAAGCATGGCATGATAAAGCATAGGCCACAGTCAAAAACAAGCTCTCTTTGCCACTTAAGCATGAACTTTCCTACTCTTTTCCAATCCAAACCAAACTATTTGAAAACCAATGTATGAAAGAGGGAGTCCAACCAATTTATTCAGCAAACTAAGAAAACCAAGCAAACGAAAAACCAAAACGAAAATGAAAAAGAAGACGTTCCAAGAACAACACAACTGTGCATGAAACAATAAAAATGAAGTGTTTGGAAGAAACCTGGGATTTTTATTGATGAAGAAGGGGATGCCTTGGAGAATAACATTTCGCGGCCTAAAAGTTGTGGTGTATAGGCAACACGGTACCCAAGTTCCCTGAAATCAGCCGGGATGACTACAATTGGTGTGCCAAATACTTAGAGGGTCTTTTTCGGCACGAATTCAACTTTACGTTTCAATACAAAAAATCAGGCTAACGGGCGTCAAGTTGGGCCCCCTGTCAGTTCTCGCCGTTATGTCGCTCCCGTCGCTTAGGCGGGGTGGCTGTCACGTAGGCTTGCAGCGTTGGCACAGTGGATATGACAACACCCCCTACCCAGTGTGTTGACGTGACAAAACAGGGCACATGTATCGGTGTTATAATTATTTTTTGTTTACTCAGAAGCTGGAACGGCCACCGCCACGTGTCTCTCCTTGGACTTCTGTCCCAATCGTTAATCACTACCTTAAAAGCGCATTGACGGTTCCACCGTTCCCCTGCCTCGCAGAAACCACTCTTCTTCTTCATGTCATCTACTATCTTCTTCCCGTCTTCTCTTTGCCGCCATGGAAGATCTACGCACTCTAGAGACAAGCTTCACTACCCATGACAATAAGAAGATAGACGTTGTCTACACCAACGAGGAGGAGACAGTGGTGCGTGTCCTGAGGATGTACGAGGGTTGGCTTGGGATAGAAGAGGACAAGTTTGTGGGATTGGACCTCGAGTACACCCCGGAGCACCCATATGACACTACTAGAAAACAGCTAATCCGTGGCGCACCTAATTTCCCCTTCTGTGGCGCACTAGGGGTGCGCCACGACTTCTACGCTACGGCTAAAAAGTGCCCATAGCGCACTGCTAGGTGCGATACAGGTATCTCGACATAGTAGTGGCGCACAACGCAGTGCGCTACCACTGTTTTTCCTGTGGCGCATGACAAGTGCGTTGCTAGTATGTAGTTAGTAGTAGCGCACTGCCTGGTGCGCCACTACGGTTATTCATGTGGCGCATGACGTAGTGCTTTACTAGTAGCTGACCAGGTGTGCCACCAACATGGTGCGCCACTAACAATGTATATGTGTGCCACGGCTTAGCTTTTCAAAAAACAAAAAAAATACTCAATACAGATGATATTCAATACAGATTATATACAATACAGCTGATATACACATATATACAGTACATAAATAAATACACAGATATACAATACAGAAATAAATACACGGACAAGATAGAATCAAATACATATAGATAAGTCACATACATAAATACACAGTATAAGTTATATTATTTTGATCAAGTTACAAAGTAGCTAGTGATGACATGAATACATGTCTCAACCAAGTTAGAGCTCGTGGAAGCTCGCCTAGACATCTAAAGTAGGAACATGCATGACAGACAACAAGGGACGATAACCATCACCGCGACGGAGGTATAGGTCTTCATCCAGTTCCTCGTCCTAACTCCCGCTAGATAGCGCGCGTATCTAGCTTCCGCCTCCGCCATAGTATTGTACACTTTGTAGCTATTGCCGCTGAAACGGTGCACCTGTCTCCGGAAGTCTTCCCAATCATCATAGACTCCAGGAACCCGTCCCTCGTACACGACGTACCACGTCATCTAAAAGTTGGCAATAATAATTAAATGATGGTGAAAAAACAAGTAAAAGTCACATATAAAGATATACTTATCAAATAAGGTAACAAAGTAAGCAAAAAATATCAAGTAGTAGCATGTACATGTCAACACACACACAAGTACACGTGGGGATAAAGAACTACAACTAGACCAACACATCAAGACTTCTGGCTCGGCTCAGGGAACGGGAGGACGCCTTGTTTCGTCATGAATGCCCCATAGTCACCCTGCATCTTTAGGCGATCTACTACGTCACTGTTATTCGGGGGATTGCCTCCGTAGAAGACCCCCTAAAGTCATGACATCAGGGCTGATGATTGCCCCAAACTATTGCTGGATGCGATACATCTCTTGTCTAATATCTAAATCATTGATCCTGGCCTTGACTTCGGCCCACCGTTTGAGATGATCTGGCAGCGTAGAATTCTGTTGCTCTAGTAGGAACGCTCTCATGTGATGGAGTGCATAGTAGGCTTCCTTCTGACTGCCTGTCGGCTGCTTCACGCAGGGGAATTCCGTCACATGGGTGAAGACGTGCCTGCCAAACTTGAGCTTCTTACGCACGAAGGTGGCGCCTTCCGCTGAGGCATAGCCAGTGAGAGCATCATCCAGAACTTCCTTGATCTTGTCGTAGTTTTTCTTCTTCTCTTGACTCCCTGAGTCGAAATACGTGGCATGCGAATGTTTCGGCGACAAGCAGATGAGTGTGCAGTGTTGATCTCTACGCAAAACAATTCAAACGGAATGTGTTGGAAAAAGAATGATGAAAATCTAATAAAGCATGTTATGGCGGCGAGTGAATAAGGACTTACTCGGGAAATAAATGCACGAGAATGTATTGCTTTGTCTTGTTCGCCACCAAGATGCCTTGGAGGTACGAGGCCACGAATCGCCGTCCAATGGCGCTTCCCAAGCAGCCATCACGTATGTAGTAGGGGTCCACTATAGCGATGCCCGGGGTGTTCTCTCTAATGATCTGAATGGCCAGGCTGAGAGAAAACAGGCGTACCATGGTATAGTGCAGCGGATACAGGTGGAACATATTGAAGATGTCGTCAAACCGCAGGAAGAACAGATCCACGGGGACATTATCAGCAAAGCCCAAGCCTCGTGGCACCTTAACCATTTATACCGGGTGCGAGGGATCTTTCTCCGCAAGAAGGCGTCTCTCTATCGTCAGCACACCGTCATGCACACTCCTCATTTCTGAAGTGGTGAGCCTGAGCAATTTCTTAGTTAGCATGGGCTCACCCGCCACATGCATCCTCCACATAATACCCTTTGGTCTTGGTGGCCCGTCCTGAAACCTGATCGGATTCGCAGTTGACACCACCGGCTGGCTCGAGCTGCGAGATTTTCTTTTCCTGGTCTTCTTGCCTTTTGGGAAGTGGGTAGGCACCGCAATCTGAGCATCGATCACCCTATGTAGTGTGTCAGGGCTTAGAACAAAGGGCTGGTTGGATGTATCCACTGGCTCGGTGAAGGTGCAAGCTGGAGGCGTCTCCTGAGAACCAAAGAGACGTTTGTTGCAAGTGGCTTTCTCTGCGGGGCCACCAGCTGGGTCTTCGTTTAGGTCGCCGGGGAAAAGATTAGTGTTGATGAAATCATCGAAGTAATCTTCGTCATCCTCGTTCGGATCCTACGCGATGGTCATGTCAATATGACCAGCCGAACAATCGCGTGGAGGTGACGGTGTGGGGGTCTTGCCATGGCTTGGCGCTGGCACGACAGGCAGTTTTGTTGTTTGTGGGGTGATGGCCCCGGCCGTCCCCAAACGAATCATGCTCTTTGGCCATAGCAGGAATAAGCCGAAGCAACTTCTGAGGAAAGCCGGCTCTTCTTCATCCGCTCCTGGGGGTTAAATAGGAGGTTCCAGGTCATCGCAGCCCCTTAGCACCCGGATAATTTTAACCCTATGCACGCTATCTGGCATCGGCTTTGAGTGGAACGTGTGGTGCAAGGGTTGAATGATGGTACCCTTGGCAACATCCCTCAACTCGTTGTTCACGAAGCTTAAGAGAGTGCATGGAACATCCGTCTACGAACAACATTTATGGCATTAAAAAGATGCCATAAGAGTAATAAATGGCAAGGCGGTAAAGTATTTGGTTTACCGTGATGGTGTCAAGCTCGGCTAATGTCGAGGCACCGCATACGACGACAGGCGTGCAAGAGACGGAGGGGCTGCTTGATGGCACGGTGCTGGCCGCCGATGTATTCTCCCTATCGGCTGCATTAAGCTCCGGCGTCGCGGTGATGGCAGGGGGAGTCACGAATGCTTACGGCGCCGGCATGCTAACGGGCGGAGTCACCAATGCTTCCGGCACTGCCGTGCTAGCGGGCGGAGTCACGAACACATAATTCACCGAGATCGCCGGCGCCGCATTGTTTGAGTGGCTACTGACCATGCTTGGAATCGGGCACGGCCCTTGTCGACCACCCGCACTCCAGTTCGCTATTGACTCCACCAAGGTAGCCAGGATGGAGGTGAGGGTGATTGCCAGGTTGTCTTGGACGATCTGCGGGATCCACGCCACTTGTTCATTAAGTTCCTGAACCTCGCGGTTTTCCTCGTCGCTCCTTCCCTCCACACGCGTCCTCGGGGGTGGACCAAAATGATCCACCCAATTCTTAGCCCCAAAGCCGGCCAGACGGCCAACCAACAATGGCTTCTTTGTAACCGGCGTGATTTTCTTGGCCCGGTTCATCACCCTATTAAAAGGGTTATCCCACCGGGTGGCCGCCGTCGACCCGTGGGATGAGGAACCATGGGATCCCTAACTAGCAATTTCCTCGTCCTGCAGAAGAAGTAACGTGAACCGTTTAGAAATTTTACTTGATCGATTATAATGTAATCGACTTGATCTGCGGTAATTAAATTACTTACCGCAAGAACCTCGAAGTCCTTCACCTTAGTTTCCGCGGTGAGTTCTTTGGTTTTGGGGTCCACATGGTAACGAGCCCTGATGAAGTTTCGAAGCTGCTTGTTTTCGAATTTCGAAAAGGGGTTAGGTATCCCCTTAGCTCTATACTCGTCGTCCTCCTTATCCCATTTGGGCTCCGTAGGTCTGTAACCACCAGATCCGAGATGGTAGTGACCTATATTCATCTCCTGCAATTCCTTTCCCCACTTACTTGAGGCCTTGGCTGATACGGAGGTGCACTTGGCCTTGAACTCCTGGAATTGATCTTCGGTGATCTGCGGGTCAATCTTTTGGATCTCCTTGAGACTTTTCTCTTCTTTAAATATCTTTTTCTTTATCCGGGTTCTCCAGCTGGCCAGGGCGGTGCTCATCCTTGTGAGGGTGGATTTATTTACTTCATTCCCATGATAATCTGTGTTCCGATACTGAAGGGGAACTTGTATCTTGCGTGCAGCTTCTCGAAGAGGAGTGTGCGCAAATGGCCATTATCTTTATGCCAGATATTCTCGGTGTTGATCGAGATGGTGGTCCGGGTGATAGCCGCCACTTGCCCACCGTACCCTTTGACCACATGGTCGGGCACCAAAGGAACCCCTTTTGGGCTCACTTCGGTAATTTCCTCTCTGACGGTGCCGACCGTGTTTGGGCGCCTTTCCTTCTTCTTCTTAGGCGGATTACTACCACTTGTTGTGCCCTCGCCGCCATCAGTGGTTTCATCATCTGACGTTCCTTCGTCCGCTTCTTATTCCTCCGCGTCTTCCATCTCATCGGCATCGCTCTCGGAAGGGTTGTATTCTTCATCACCCTCTGTCATTCTTTCTAGCCACTCGACCTCCTCCCAAAATGACAAGGGTCTGTTTTGAGGTCTCACTTCTCCTTCAGCATTGATACGCTGATCCAGCCTCGTCGTTGTCACACATGTTTGCACTAATAAAAGGCAAATAATGGTTAGTAAAGTGCGCGGAAAAATCCGGCATGACCATTGCTCATTTTTGTTAAACTAGGAGTGCCCGATTTCTGCCGAAACGGAAGTTAATCAACATTTCGGCGAAAATCGGGACTCATTTCATACAAGCACCTGCATACGAATACAACTAGGTAGGGTATTTTCCTGTATATAAGCCTAACAGCAGACCTGGAGCACCTGCATATAAGCCTAACAGCAGACCTAGAGCTACACAAAATAATGCATTAGTTCCACTTAGACTTGAATTAGCGGATGCAATGCAACACTGGGAGATGCATGTTCTACTGAAAGAAAAAAGAAAGATGCAATGCATGTTCCATCTAGATTCAGCAAACTACAGTAGAGCTACTGTACATCAATTGTAACAGAATATGAATCAGTATAAAGTGTCTTAAAAATAATAGATCAGCACAGCTACTGTACATCAATTGTAACTGATGCTAAGATTGCTACTAGTATGTGTGTCCTTGTTGATATTCTGTCACTCTTTGCTAAAGCTAAACTCTTTCGGAGCCTGAAGCGAGCTGGCAGTAATGGTTGCTAGGTCTTTTAACGGGGAATGTTCATCTATTGTCACTGCTGTTTTTTGGGGTGCCTACAGGGTATATAGTGAGCGAGACATTAACATTATAGTTAAATATGTGAGGCTATCAAATGATAAATGAGGTTAGATTTGTGAACAAACTAACTTAACTGTGAGTGCAATTAATATTATATTACAATCTGCCAAAAAAGAACTTGTATATTGTCATGCATAAAGAAAAAGAATGCCCTCATCATGTTATAGTTAGATTATATAAAGTCCTAAAGCACTTCATTGCTCTATTCGGAGATGGAAATTGTTTTGCAATTCTCCCCTTTATAATAAACCTTTATCGATCATCCACTATATGAACCTGGTTTGAAGTAGTAATTAGTATCCCGTTCTACCTTTTTGCATTTATAGGAAGTCTAACTTGCACACTTGCTTGTTCTAGAAGTATCACTGATATAGCTTTTGATGATATGATATATAATACTGCATTATATGATCATACAAACAGAACTTTGTTTTGATACGTTGATATATTGATCTGCAGTTCTGTCTCTCTGTGATGCCATGATTCGAGTGGATGGAGCCAGTTGTGGACGCGAACATGAAAGCATATTCGCAATGCATAAGAACCCCCATTGAGTTCAATTGAACCAATCTAACACCAATAGCATAAAAATTTGACAACATAACAGTGTAGCGCACTACTTGACTACATTGCAAATGTGGGTGTAAAGAGATTCAGAGTGCTTATCCCAATTTAGGAGAGAGAATGCCCATGAAATCTTGCAATCACTAGATAGAACAGCTTATCAAATCAATCAATCAATCAATCACTAGAGAGAATGCCCATGAAATCTTGCAATTCAAAATGAAGTACACAGCAGAAACAAACCAATCAATCTACTGCAGCCTATCAAATCAATCAGTAGTATTTTCAAGTTGAAGAGGGGGACGACATGCTTGACAGGGAGCTTGTCAAGTAGCATCTCGAGCTCAAGGGAGACGTCGTCGAGCCCCACCACGAGTTAATGTGCTCGGAGGAGGAAACCCTAGAGAGGGGAGAGAGGGAGATAGGGGAGAGGGGACGCTCACCTCAAAGACGACGACGACGAAGAGCACGCGGACGATGACGAAGAGTGCGGACGGAGCTCCTCCACGGACGCGCGGTAGCCTCCTCTCCTCCTCCTCGGACGCGGCGGCCTCCTCTCCTCCTCAACGGACGCAGAGGCCTCCTCTCCTCCTCCTCAGACGCGCCGGCCTCCTCACCTCCTCCACGGACGTGGCGGCCTCCTCTCCTCCTCCTCGGCAGGCAGCGGGCGAGCGGCGGAGGCGGCAGATCAAGCGGCGGAGGATAGATGGGAGATGGGAGATGACCGTGCACAGCACAGATGACTTGTCACGACACTTAGCCATAGCGCACCCTTACCTAGTGCGCTACAGGTAACCGTAGCGCACTAGGTAAGGGTGCGCTACGGCTAAGTGTCGTGTCAAGTCAAACAAAAGGCTGTCGCCCCGTTAGTTAACACTAACACTTGCATATCCCACTGGTTTCGCCCTAGCTATGTACGCTCAGTAAACCTGGAGCACCCAGGTTTGAACCCTGGTGCCCCCATTTTTTGTTTTTATTTTAAAACTACTTTAAAATGTTAAAAAATATCCCAAAAATTATGTAAACTATATAAAATATATGTTATATGATTTATATGACAAAAATGGTACATATATATCATCAAAAGTGGTACAAAAGTGATTCAAAGTAGAAAGAAATTAAATAATAATAATGTGTAAATTAATAATATGCCATCCATATGCATCAATACAATCTTTTTTGAGCTAGCGTTTTATAATCTTTTTTCCCTTCTTTGTCGCGGTTGAATAATTTAGCCCTAGCACTTTTATGTTTGTTCGCTCGAACGGGCTACCTTTTTTGGGTAAGGTTGTCCTTTTTCTTCTTGTGATGTATGTTTTTTCATCGTAGTCGTCGTCATCTTCAATCTTTGGATCACCGTACTGGTCGAAGTCTTGCTCGTTGGTGACTCCATCCATTCCGATGATGTTTATTTTTCCTCTCCTCCGACAACAAGGCTAGGCTTTGTCGGGTCAGTAATAAAAAACATTGGTCCACTTTGCTAGCCAGTACCCACGGTTCATTTTTCGTGGCGACGTGTACACCGGCGGCCTTGGATTTGGCTGCTTCGGGTATTAACATGGTTGTGAAATACCGGTCTTCTCTTTCGACGCTCTTGGCCCATCTGACACGGAACATCGGCACCTTTTCTCCACAGTAGTCGAGCTCCCAGATCTCCTCAATCCTTCCGTAAAATCTTTCCTTCACGTTGTCATCGGTGTAGAATTCCGATGTTACGCCTGAGTTCTGATAGTCACACTTGTTGTCCTTTTCCTCCGTGTAGAATGTGTAGCCGTTGATATCATACGCCTGATAGGTCACCAGGTTGTGCATGGGTCCCTACGACAAGGTGAATATGATGTTTTCCTCCGCAGAATGCAATTGCGGGGGATTATCTAGGAGCGTCTGCCTAAACCAACGCGTTAAATCTGAGTTGTGCTCTTTGATTATTTCTCCCAACGTCCTCTGTATGCCCCGGTCACTATACTTCTTCTCGATTGACCTTTTGTGCTTTTGTACCCAAGGATTGACCAGTTCTAAATGTTGTAGTGCGACTAGGTTTGCTCTATCAAAGTCTGCGCGTCGACAATCGTAGTCTGCATGCAGTACGCGATGACCCTCACGGTGACCCGATCCATCGAGCTTGCCAAGGTGCCTATTGACAGGAAGACCGACAGGGTTCTCGATGCCTAGATAATTCGTGTAGAAAGAGATGCACTCTTCGGCCAGAAAGCCCTTGGCTATGCTTCCATCTGGACGGGACCTGTTGCGAACGTATCCTTTGATGTGTCCGTTCATCCTTTCGAACGGCATCATGCTGCGGAGGAACATCGGCCCGAGTTGGATGATATCCTCCATGATATGGACCAGCAGATGCATCATAATGTCGAAGAATGCGAGCGGGAAGTAGATCTCGAGCTCGCATAGTATCACCACGATCTCCTCTTGTAGCCTCCCGAGCTGTTTCACGCCAATTGACTTTCGAGAGACGACATCGAAAAACTTGCAGAGCCCAAACAATGTTTCTCGGACATGCTCATCCATTATACCTCGTAGTGCAACCGGAAGTATCTGCGTCATTAGCACGGCACAGTCATGAGACTTCATCCCACTAAACCTCTGCTTAGCCTCATCTAGGTACCTGCTTATCTTGCCAGCGTAGCCGTAAGGAAATTTGACTCCTAGAAGACACTTGAAAAACTGTTTGATCTCATCCTGGCTTAGTGTGAAGCACGAAGGGGGGCAGTAATATTCGTTCTTCTTGACCTTTTTACCCTTTCGACGACCTTGTGTCGCCTCCGACCGATGATCATCGTCATCTTCCTGATCATCAGGAGTAGGGCGTCCTCCGTGAAGATCCTTCCGGATGCCCATGAATATCAAGTCGTTCCTTTCTTTAGGACCATCTTTCGTCCTATCTAGCATGTTGATTAGGGTGGCAACTAGACTCTCGCACACGTTCTTCGTGATATGCATGATGTCAAGGCTATGAGTCGTGCAGAGAAACTTCCAGTATGGCAACTCCCAGAAAACAGACCTTGTTTTCCATACCTTCATCAACGGCTTGTCTTGATGCCTCTTTCGCTTCTTTCCCAGTTAGGACACTCTTTCCAGTTTTTGAGCAATTCATCCACTTCTTCACTACTCCTCCGCTCAGATTCCTCGGGTCTCGGATTTTCCATTGAACAGATCTCCAGGTTTTCTCCATGCATCATTCTTTCCTAGCCACCTTGGGTGCCCCATGAACATGGTTTTCGAAGACCCTAGATCTTTCTCTAGTTGGAGATAGGTCGTGTTATCCATGCACCTAACGCATGCATAGAATCCTTGGATAACCTGCCCCGAGAAATATCCGCAACCTGGATAGTCTTGCACCGTAGTGACCAACGCGGCTCTCATTGTGAAATAATCTTCTACGACAGCGTCATACGTATTGGCTCCGGATTCACATAACATGGCTAGCTCCTCTTTCAACAGCCCGAGATATAGATTGATGTCGGTACCAGGTTGTTTTGGCCCTTGAATTAGCATACTCATTTGTATGTACTTCTTTTTCATGCACAACCAGGGAGGGAGGTTGTACATCCATACAAACACGGGCCAAGTGTTGTGCGTGCTGCTCTAGCTACCGAATGGATTGAGTCCATCGGTGCTTGCACCTAGCCTGATGTTTCTCGAATCTCCACCGAATTCTGGGAATTCGAGGACTAATGCTTTCCACTAGCTACCATCTGAAGGGTGCGTCAGCAGCTCGTCCTTTTCAGGGTCATCGTTATCTGCTGGCTTCTTTCTTTCTGCATGCCAGCGCATGAGATTTGCTTCCTTAGGGTCTGGGAAATAGCGCTGCAGACGAGGAGTGATAGGAAAGTACCATACCACTTTTCGAGGAGCTTTCTTCCTTTTCTTGTATCGACTAACGCCGCACACCGGGCATATGGTTTTCTCCGTGTCCTCGCCCCGATAAATGATGCAATCGTTGATGCAGACATGGTATCTAATGTGCGGTAGATCAAGAGGACACACGATACTAGTTGGACACGTGTTCCCCTACAGGAGACGATCGTGCCATAATGCCATCATATCGTCGAAGCTTGCGTCGGTCCATTTGTGTTTTGCCTTCATCTCCATAGCCTTGAGCGTTATATTCAACCGGGTATCATCAGTCTTGCATCCTTCATACAATGGAGTAACCGCGTCTTTCTCAAGTTGCGCAAGCTTGGCTTTCTCTCTAGCGACAGCCCTGGCGTTACTCGTTTGCTAGAGAAGTAGTTCTTGAACATAAGGGTCCTGCACCCAGCCTGACGTTGTTCCATCGTCTGCTCCGGCATCTAGATCATCATCATCCTGGTCTGCTTCCACACCTTCACCATCTCCAGGAGACTCTTCTTCATCTCGCCCGTCCTTGCCGTGATCATGATCATGTTGCCCGCCTTCCTCATTTTCCGCCGCCCCATTTACGACCTTATTGTCTTCATCATCACTTATCCACCGAGTGTAGCCATCCATGAAACCATGGCGGAGCAGGTGCGCCTGCAGATTTCCGGAATTTGGGTCAATCAACCAATTGAGTTTGCATCTTCTGCACGGACATCTTATCTCCGTCATGTTATTTCGTATCATGTCGGCCATCGTGCATTTCAAAAATCTAGCCACAATGCCTTCGCTCATTATGCGGACCATGGTTGCCTGCGCGGTGTACAAGGTAGAATTAGAAGTTTATTACAACCATAGAACCAATGCATGCATGCAATGGTCGATGGAAAATTTCGGCATGACCTATCCTAAAATTAGTACCTTTGCGAAATGCCAAAGTCTTGCCAAAATGGAAATGAATCAACATTTTGGCAAAACAATGCCAATATATGAGAGAGCATACAATGCATGCTCTCCAAACACATGAGAGCATCGATCCCCTCCATAGATATGTGACCATATATCATCCATACACATAAACACATCCTCTTACATAGACAACTTACCAAGATGAGAGACCGAGAAGATCTCGAAGGAGAGGTAAGAGACCGAGAGATGGTGGCCAGAAGGAGAGCTTTCCTCTATTATGTATGTAGCATCCAACGTAAGTTTTACATGCTACAAATGGTGAAAGAGTGGAGAAATTGAGGTGGAAGGAGGAGGGGGGCGAGATCCAAGGAGGAAGAAGGAGGGGAAAGTGAAGTGTGAGATGGTGAGATCTAGTCAAATGTGCAAAGGTGATATCTGCCAAAAAGAAGTAGCAGAACGCACATTCGTGGCGCACATGGGGGGTGTGCCACAGGAGTAAAGAACATCAGTGGCGCACTTACCAGCAGTGCGCCACAGACGTGTTTTCCCAGTTAACAGTACGGGTGGCCCGATCTTGCATGTAGCGCACGGAGGCCATGTGCGCCACGACTACCAGCCACACCTATAGCGCACTTCACAGGGGTGTGCTATGGCTATGTGGTCTACGGCCGATAGGGGCCTTGCCCACACACGACCGTGGCGCACCAAACGCATGTGCGCCACTATTATGGTAGATAGCCGTAGGGAACCTGTGTCCAGTGCGCCACGCCTATTTTAGCCGTGGGACACCACTAGCACGTGCGCCACGGATGTGCAGATTACCTATAGCCATTTTCCTGGTAGTGTGAAGGGAGTGAAGTCGTCGTCGATCAACTGCCATGCGGAAACACGTCCTCGTCTACCATCTCTCCCGGTTTGTAGATCTGCTCTCTATAGCTAACCGCTTTTAGGGTTTTCTCCTCTTGTTCTTTATCCACTTGCTCATCTTGCAACTACTGGATTTTATTTAGGAACAAATAAATTAGGTTTGCCTATGTCTCAATCGACTGAGATTTTCTTTAGTCTCAATCACCTAAGAAAAGTGCAACCGTAGTTAAAAGAAATGTGCAACTCGTTCAGTCGACTGAGAAATAGCAAAATTGAATAAACTATGACAATACAATGTTGAGAGTCTTGATCTTGCATTTACTAAACTTTTCAAAATTATATTGAGATGATGATCTTGCATTGACAAAATATTTGTAGTTACAAATTTTGGTGATGACAAACTACATACTTTCAGGACTGACAGGAAATGTCCGGCGCTACGCCAGTTCCTTGTAGAAAAGGGAATTGTTTTCTGCACTATCGATAAAAGAACTGATTTTTCGAAATTGTATCAAGAGGAAATTATAATTCCTGCGTACAAGTGGATCGATATTCAGAGTCTTGTCAAGATCCTAGGGGGCTCGAAGAAGGATGTAATGGCATCACTCGCAACTAGAATCCTCGATGAGTCGTATGACAAAACGAAGGAAGATTTCCCTATGGATAGGCACGATTTCTCGGACGAGTGGACATTGTCTGATATAAACGTGAAGTATGCAGCCATAGATGCTTACGTGACCTACCAGTTGTACAAGAAGATCCATTTTTTTCTATGTTACCTCATGTTTTTCCCTATTTGCAAGAGGGAAGACGAGCTTATGGGATCCCTTTGTAGAAAATGCGGAATAGTTGAGTTTGAAGCTGCATATGCAAAGAAATTGGCTGCATCTGAAGCAGCTAACAAAGAGGCTGCAGATGCAGCTGAAAGAGAGCTTGCAGCTAAAGAAGCAGCTGACAAAGAGGCTGCAGTTGAAGTGGCAAATAGAGAGGCATCATCTTGTAGCGGCAACAATCAGGCCTGTGATGCACTGCTAATTGTGCCGCAGGACGCTGAAGATAGGGAAGCCAAGTCAGATGCCAGGTGGGACAAAGCAGTTCGTGAGATCTGGAGTACCTGGAATGGTCACAGTTCGTCGCCTAGGAACGATGGCAAGCGCCTCAAGTGGTCTGATGAGTAGTGAATTAAATTTTACTTGTCAGTGTTATGTTTCTGTTTTCTGGAACTCAGTTAGCTTGCCAAGATGTCTAGCGCCTCAAGTGATACTAGTAAAATAAATTTAACCCTCGGTGTGTTATGTTTATGTATGTGTCTTGTAGCTTGTCAAGATGGTAGCTCGTTAACTGGCAGTTTAAAAGAGTACCCTTTTCCTCTCTCGCTAAACAGATATGTTCATATTTGCCCAAATTGGTAGAAAATCTAGAGAAGGTTCTCTCTTTGATAATTCATTCCCTTTTGGACCTCTTTTTGCCTCCGATCAGGTAGCAAATCTAAAGTAGAAAATCACACCAGGTAGAATACATTCATTCAGAAAATAAAACAAATGTAGATATAGCTATGCGCAGCTAAATAGGATATAGCGATAGAAAGTAGGTTGCTTAATGAGGTTTGATGCATTCGGCCAGAAATAGGATATAGCTAGAAAGAAACTGCTTAGCAGCAGCGGTAGCCACCGCAGCTGCAGGCACATCCTGCAAACGCCAGCGCCTCCGCCTCCTCCTCCATCCGGCGCTTCCTCCACTTCTTGCTGCCTAGTCCCTTGATCTTGGGGACCTTGGGCCTGATTGGAGCGATGCGACCCTCTTTAATGGCCAACCGCTGGAGGTTTTGGAGGTGAATGCCGAGAGCCCGGTGTTCAGCGATGTAGGCGTTGATGTTCACGGTCTCGCGCTCACCGCCTTTGTGGATGCCGGAGCCCGCGGCCTCTGCATGCTTCATTAAGGAGAGGAAGTCAGTACGGTCAGGGCCACTCGCACAACTGTAGGCAATCCCCTTGCGGAACGGGCAGCGCCAGGGGCCGTCCCTAAAGAAGGCGGCGTACTTGCTGGCCCGCAGCCTCCTCAGCACCTGACGAGTCTTGGTGTGTATGGACTCGTCATCACTGCAGACGTTGCTGTCGGAAACCTATTGGAAGAAAAGGAAAATGGGGGAGTAGATGATGTAAGAAGATCGAGCAATCGAAATGTGAACAAGCGAATCCTAATAAACCAACATCTAGCATCCAACGATGGGAACGGTAGAAGAACTAGGGGAGGGGAGCAAACCCTAGTTACCTCCGACCATGGGTCGTTGATGCCGGTGTCGTAGGGGTTCAACGGAGCGATGTACTTATCTGGATCATAGGTGCCCCAGAAGTGCTTGATCCGCTTGTGACCGGCGGGGGCCTCCTCACCGGCGGGGGGCTCCACTTCAGCGGTTCCGTCAGTAGCAGGGACGGGGGCCTGGACAGGAACGGCAGCTGCCATCGATGCCTCGACTAGGGCCTAGACAGGGACGGCGGCTGCTTTCAACGAGTCGAGGGGGTCGGCAAGGAGACGGGGGCCTCCTCGCTGGCGGCCTCGGAGGCGATGATGGCCACCTTATCCTCCTCGGTCATCGCCGGCACGGACGGGGTATTCTCGGGAGTTTGCGGATGCTGGTGGGACAGTGGAGAGGGTTGCGTGGGGAGAGTGAGCGAGAGTGGGAGTGGGTGTGTGGAGAGGGGCTCTATAGTTAAGGTGGATGGAAGCAAGGAACATTTTGTTGCACCACCGTGCACCACGACACACGCACGGTACGTCACGTTTTTTCCCGGGCCATGCATGGCAGTTCTGTATTGAGCCGCATGCAAAGGGCGCATACACAATTTCTATGTACGAAGTTTGACACGGCCCTAAAATTGGCGATAGTTAAAAGTGGAAATGTAGAGGGAAAGGTAGGTGGTTGTATGGCGAGATTTGTGGGGTTGTGCTAGATTGGGTAGAGGGATGTGTTGATGACGGCGGAGACGTTAGGTCTCGTCGAGCTCAGCTCTTCGGTCTCCGGCTAGCGCGTGCAAGCTTCTTACGGTCGGGCCAAGTTAGAAGTGAGATTGAGAGCCGCTGCGTAAAAAAGGGATATGTCTTATTAAAATCAAGTGGCAATAAATTGCAGCTGTCCATCGACGACCGTGCACTTGAGGACGCATGCATTGTGGTGTAGTAGTAGAAGTAGTAGGCTTTTCAGACTTGATTAAACATGACATGACCGCTCGACAACTTTTTCCATGGACGGCATCGTGTTCCTTCTTATAGAAGTCTCGCTAAGGGAGATGTCCGTGTTGTCTCACGCTAGGGCCACGCTGTACTGTGAAGGGCACGACGTGTGCAACGATCATCGTTGGATCGCACAGAATCAACAGTTGGTACGCATGATCCGTGTGACAACTGTGATAACCAATCAGGGAGTAGCAAAAAGGGTGAGCACAGGTTTGTGCTTCTATCAAAGATAGAGAGGGGGGCAAAACTAAGTAGTACCACATAAAACCAAGGGCGATACTGAGCAGTATAAAAATGAAAAGTGAGTGTCTTGTACAACGAAATACATCGTGGCATACATCAAATTATGCCAAGATAGATCTTCCCATGAACCACACATGGATCCACCAGTGTCATTGCATGTGTGTTCTTTTCACATACCACATATGGATCCACCAGTGTCATTGCCTGTGTGTTATTCTCACAAACCACGTAAGGATCCACCGGTTGCATTGCATGTGTGTTCCTCTCATAGACCACACATGGATCCACTAGTGGCATCGTATGTTTGCTCTTTTCATGAACCACAGTTAGAGTCATCGCAGGTCTGCTCTCTTCATGAACCACATCTAGAGTCATTGCATGTGTGTTCTTCTCACAAACCATTTCATGAACCACACCCAGTGTCATTGCATGTGTGTTCTTCTCACTAACCACACATGGATCCACCAGTGTCATTGCATGTCGGCTCTTCTCATTAACCATAGCTAGAGTCATTGCAAGTCTGTTATTTACACAAACCACATATCACCAGAGTCATTGCATGTGTGTTCTTCCCATAGACCATATCATGAACCACACCCAGTGTCATTGCATGTGTGTTCTTCCCATGAACCACACATGGATCCACCAGTGTCATCGCATGTCTGCTCTTTTCATGAACCACAGCTAGATTCATTGCATGTGTGTTCATCTCACAGACGACATATCACCAGTGTCATTACATGTGTGTTCTTCCCACAGACCACACATGCATCCACCAGTGTCAATGCATATGTGTTCTTCCCATGAACCACACATGGATCCACCAGTGTCATTGCATGTGTGTTCTTCTCACAGGCCACATATGGATCCACTAGTGTCATTGCATGTGTGTTATTCTCACAAACCATGTAACGATCCACCGGTGTCATTGCATGTGTGTTCCTCTCATAGACCACACATGGATCCACCGGTGGCATCGCATGTCTGCTCTTTCCATGAACCATAGTTAGAGTCATCGCATGTCTGCTCTTTTCATGAACCACAGCTAGAGTCATTGCATGTGTGTTCTTCTCACAAACCATATCATGAACCACACCTAGTGTCATTCCATGTGTGTTCTTCTCAATAACCACACATGGATCCACCAGTGTCATTGCATGTCTGCTCTTCTCATTAACAACAGCTAGAGTCATTGCATGTCGGTTCTTTTCACAAACCACATATCACCAGAGTCATTGCATGTGCGTTCTTCCCACAGACCATATCATGAACCACACCTAGTGTCATTGCATGTGTGTTCTTCCCATGAACCACACATGGATCCACCAGTGTCATCGCATGTCTGCTCTTTTCATGAACCACAGCTAGAGTCATTGCATGTGTGTTCTTCTCACAGACCACATATCACTAGTGTCATTGCATGTGTGTTCTTCCCACAAACCACACATGGATCCACCGGTGTCATTGCATGTGTGTTCTTCCCATGAACCACACATGGATCAACTAGTGTCATTGCATGTGTGTTCTTTTAACAGACCACATATGGATCCACTAGTGTCATTCCTGTGTGTTATTCTCACAAAACACGTAAGGATCCACCGGTTTCATTGCATGTTTGTTCCTCTCATAGACCACACATGGATCCACTGGTGGCATCGCATGTCTGCTCTTTTCATGAACCACAGTTAGAGTCATCGCATGTCTACACTTTTCATGAACCACAGCTACAGTCATTGCATGTGTGTTCTTCTCACAAACCATGTCATGAACCACACCCAGTGTCATTGCATGTGTATTCTTCTCATTAACCACACATGGATCCACCAGTGTCATTGCATGTCTTCTCTTCTCATTAACCACAGCTAGAGTCATTGCAAGTCTGTTCTTTTCACAAACCACATATCACCAGAGTCATTGCATGTGTGTTCTTCCCACAGACCATATCATGAACCACACCCAGTATCATTGCATGTGTGGTTTTCCCATGAACCACACATGGATCCACTAGTGTCATCGCATGTCTGCTCTTTTCATGAACCATAGCTAGAGTCATTGCATGTCTGTTCTTCTCACAGACCACGTAAGGATCCACCGGTGTCATTGCATGTGTGTTCTCTCATAGACCACACATGGATCCACCGGTGGCATCGCATGTCTGCTCTTTTCATGAACCATAGTTAGAGTCATCGCATGTCTGCTCTTTTCATGAACCACGGCTAGAGTCATTGCATCTGTGTTCTTCTCACAAACCATATCATGAACCACACCCAGTTTCATTGCATGTGTGTTCTTCTCATTAACCACACATGGATCCACCAGTGTCATTGCATGTCTGCTCTTCTCATTAACCACAGCTAGAGTCATTGCATGTCTATTGTTTTCACAAACCACATATCACCAGAGTTATTGCATGTGTGTTCTTCCCACAGACCATATCATGAACCACACCCAGTGTCATTGCATGTGTGTTTTTCCCATGAACCACACATGGATCCACCAGTGTCATCGCATGTCTGCTCTTTTCATGAACCACAGCTAGAGTCATTGCATGTCTGTTCGTCTCACAGACCACATATCACTAGTGTCATTGCATGTGTGTTTTTCCCACAGACCACACATGGATCCATCGGTGTCATGGCATGTGTGTTCTTCCCATGAACCACACATGGATCCACCAGTGGCATTGCATGTGTGTTCTTTTCACAGACCATATATGGATCCACCAGTGTCATTGCATGTGTGTTATTCTCACAGACCATGTAAGGATCCACCGGTGTCATTGCATGTGTGTTCCTCTCATAGACCACACATGGATCCACCGGTGGAATCGCATGTCTGCTCTTTTCATGAACCACAGTTAGAGTCATCGCATGTCTGCTCTTTTCATGAACCACAGCTAGAGTCATTGCATCTGTGTTCTTCTCACAAGCAATAACATGAACAACACCCAGTTTCATTGCATGTGTGTTCTTCTCATTAACCACACATGGATCCACCAGTGTCATTGCATGTCTACTCTTCTCATTAACCATAGCTAGAGTCATTGCATGTCTGTTCTTTTCACAAACCACATATCACCAGAGTCATTGCATGTGCGTTCTTCCCACTTACCATATCATGAACCACACCTAGTGTCATTACATGTGTGTTCTTCCCATGAACCACACATGGATCCACCAGTGTCATCCCATGTCTGCTCTTTTCATGAACCATAGCTAGAGTGATTGCATGTGTGTTCTTCTCACACACCACATATCACCAGTGTCATTGCATGTGTATTCTTCCCACAGACCACACATGGATCCACCGTTGTCATTGCATGTGTGTTCTTAACATGAACCACACATGGATCAACCAGTGTCATCGCATGTCTGCTCTTTTCATGAACCACAGCTAGAGTCATTGCATGTCTGTTCTTCTCACAGACCACATATCGCTAGTGTCATTGCATGTGTGTTCGTCCCACAAACCACACATGGATCCACCGGTGTCATTGCATGTGTGTTCTTCCCATGAACCACGCATGGATCCACCAGTGGCATTGCATGTTCGTTCTTTTCACAGACCATATATGGATCCACCAGTGTCATTGCATGTGTGTTATTCTCATAGACCACGTAAGGATCCACCGGTGTCATTGCACGTGTGTTCCTCTCATAGACCACACATGGATCCACCGGTGGCATCGCATGTATGCTCTTTTCTTGAACCACAGTTAGAGTCATTGCATGTCTGCTCTTTTCATGAACCACAGCTAGAGTCATAGCTTGTGTGTTCTTCTCACAAAACAAATTATGAACCACACCCAGTGTCATTGCATTCGTGTTCTTCTCATTAACCACACATGGATCCACCATTGTCATTGCATATCTGATCTTCTCATTAACCATAGCTAGAGTCATTCCATGTCTGTTCTTTTCACAAACCACATATCGCCAGAGTCATTGCACGTGCGTTCTTCCCACAGACCATATCATGAACCACACCCAGTGTCATTGCATGTGTGTTCTTCTCATGAACGACACATGGATCCACCAGCGTCATCGCAGGTCTGCTCTTTTCATGAACCACAGCTAGAGTCATTGCATGTGTGTTCTTCTCACAGACCACATATCACCAGTGTCATTGCATGTGTGTTCTTCCCACAGACCAAACATGGATCCACCAGTGTCATTGCATGTGTGTTCTTCCCATGAACCACACAAGTATCCACCAGTGTCATTGCATGTGTGTT